>VHKM01000273.1:0-452500 GCA_007210695.1 Neogobius melanostomus
GTGTGAAAAATTAATTCAGAAATTTTGTTAAAAAATGCATATGGTAAATAATTTTATGTTTTGTTTTGATGTATTTTTTTATTTTATTGGACTGAGGGACGACGCAGCGACCTTACAGCATTGGCAGGAGGGCTTCAAAAAAAGTTGGGAACCACTGCATTAGAGGTTTAACATTGAAGAATTACAGAGGCAAGACTGAAGTCAAGTTTCGTCATATGCAGATAACTTGATCTTTCTTTGTATGAGTTATAAATCACCAAAAATAAAAATGTTTGAAACTTATCTAGGAGCAATTTGTTTATGTTTCATAAAATTTTTATCTGAAAATGTGTGTATGTGGAAATATAGGTCCCATAGTGGCTTGTTTTCAATATGACAATATTCAAAAAGGCATATTTTCAAAGGTTATTTCTTAAACTAGCACTCCTGTCAACCTTCTTTTTCCAACATATTGGAATATGTTTAGTATTGTTCTTTTTACTGTAAAATTGTAAGTCTGTGCGCTTTTATATACTTTTGAAATAATTTGGAGTCAAAATGCCAGTGAAGGCTAAATGTCAATTTTTTTCACAAAATGCCCCATTTAGGAGCAATTTCTCATTAAACTGCAAGGGAGTTTGCGTGTGGAACCTTTTTGTGGAGAAGTTTAATATTTACTGATGAAATCAAAAATCAAAAGTATTTCCTGAGACAAACTCAATTTCTAAGCATTTTGGGCTAAGCGATGCCGATTGGTGAGAAATCACTTTTGGCGAACATCAAAAATTACTAGGCTCTTTCTTCGTGTCGTGATCCGCACGATTATATACAGCCCACACAACACAGTGTGACCATTAGCTTCAGATTATATAATCATGTTCGCTGTAACACAAAACAGCTTGACCTGTTTGACACAGAGGCCGCGTATGGAGTTATGTGGGAGATCTGTGACGTCATTTCCTAATCCTATTACTGTATAGGCTACTTTTTCAAGCAGACAAAAAATACCCTAAATCACCTACATGTTAGAAATATTTGTATTGAAGCAATCTTGTGCTTTATGGCCCTGCCGGGGCTCGAAGCGGACTAAAGTCGGCATGTTCTAAAAAACTTTGGCACCTTGGGTTGGTTCGAGCATGAAAGAGAGGATCTCCCGCTTCCTCAACTAGCACCGCTCCACGTGTAATGGCCCCCCACAGTGCCAGGTGAGAGGCGACCAGTGCGCAGGATAAAATATACTTACGACCGGGGGGTCTGCTTAACGTCGGCCACCGCGCACGAACAACATAGGACCAAACACGTCTATTTATCTTTAACGCATTAGAACACTACGGTAACCATGACAACTCAGGAGTTCACATTTGAGGAAGGAAAGAGCACATTTTGTCATTTAAGACAGCGATTTTAACTGATGCCCATGGACTCTTCAGTGTTACAGTACTGTCATGATATTATTTTTTTATTTGAATTAGGACAGTGCACATTAATCAACACGTCAGCAGAAAGCATCAATGTAAATGTACCAGAATTAGCATTTTAGGTGAACTGATAGAAAAACAGTATTCCAAACCAAAAGTGTCAAAGTCAAATTCAAATGAGACACAAACTTCAAATGGCATACAAACTTCAAATGGCATATTATATGTGTTTGTCAGTCTCTTTACAGGGAGGGTGATGATGTTATTGGTTATGACTCAGAGAATTGTCCATACAAGTGGTTGCATTTTGAATGTGCAAAGATTAAGAAATACCAAAAGGGAAATGGTTTTGCACAGAGTGCAAGAAGAAAATGCAACAAAAACAAAGAAATGTACATGTAGGTCTTTATCAAATGTTGATATTCAACATTACTTTGGACATATTGAATAAATATATGTACGTGAATAAATATGAAAATGTACCCACTCCCCGTTTTTTGTTTCATACAAACATATTGGAAAATGTACTGTATAAGCTTGTACTTGTCGGGACAGCTTGTCAATTTCTCCCACCAAAGTACAGAAATTCCTCTGGATCGATTAAATACATAATGAAGGCCGGTCTAGAATACATATACAGAGATAAGAGTAATCAAATACCTCATTTTGTTTGCAATAACCGTTTGCAGTTTATTTTACAAAAAACATTACATTCAGGAGAAATAAATATTACAAGTTCAATGAAATCACAAACTTCTCAGTAACGTATAATAAGTAGTGTTTTATTTTGACAGAACGTGGAACAATCAAGAAAAGATTGAACATTTCAAAAACACATTTTTATTTGAATCAGAAATATGTAGCAAGTAAACAATTAGAATAGCACTTTGGTTGATTAGATTCATGCATACAAGTACTTGTACATTTTGTGACAGTAAAATGTATTTCATGTTCCTTAATACTGAAATACATGTATGACACGTAATGTGAAAATTAATGAATTCATAAATCACAATTATTACTCAAATGGAACAACTGAGTCACATACATTTGTCAATGCACAACACACTGTTCTATCTTGTCAATAGTTTGGTACACTATTAATATTGCTGTGCAAATAATCAATAGGTATGGTGCTCTGTAATATTGTGAATTTGTTTCGAACTAGTCCAATAACTCTCTCAACACGGATTCTTGTATGGGCTAACTTTCTCGTGGTTTCAAGTTCCAGTGGAGACAGTTGACTCTTACCCCTGGTGAAAGCTGGTATTTTCACTTCAGCACATTGAAGTCCCACACTTTCTTTATGTCAAAGCCCCAGTCTGCCGAGGACAATATCGCCAGGTAAAAGTTTGTCAAGTAAGCCCACAATGTTCAGTTACATATTTGTCAGACACTCTGCCTCCATATCCTTTCGATAAAAAAAAAACGGCACCTTGAGGGGTAATTCCAATCAGAACTTTGTGGTATTATGATGTTTATAACTGGACCGTGTCTCAGATCTTGCAAGCAGGTTTGACGGTCTCTCAATAAACCACTTCGAAACAGTCAATAATTATTGACACTTTAACACCAAAGTATTTTCGAAATTTTATTGGCATTGATAGTCGAAGTTCCTCGCGACCTGGCCACAGAATGGTGGTTTTAATTTGATGTACATTACATGAATTGTATCAAGAAATACTTTTGACACACAACCTTTGGAAATATGAAACCTAAACGCTGAATCTTGAATACAAAGATTGAGTCTCAATTTCATTCGCACAACCATAATTTTTTCAAACTTTGTTAGTGAACTGTTCATTCTACTCTGTATACTAGGTTCCAGGAAATGGTAAAACAGTCATCAAGGTGTCATAGTCCAGTCCAGTGTAGTGTTTTGTTTTGTTATCATCAAGTGTCTCTGGTGATAACACGGTTTCCTTTATTTTTTCTTTCAACTCAATATTTTCACTTGTTAGTCTTTGGCAGTTCCATCCTCATCATATCTAAGAGTTGTTTATCTGTTGGTGTGTGTCCTGTTCTTCATGTACATGTGTACTTTCTTCATGTACATGTGTACTTGTTTCACTTTGGTTTCATCTGTATTATTATCAGTATTAGTAAAGGGGATACTGTCCTTTTGCAGATCTAGAAGTGCCTCTGCAGCCTTAAATCTTTTCACTTTCTCCGGTCTTGGTTGGTACCTCCTCTTTGAAGACTGCGGATCTGGAAGGGGACAGCTTTTAGGTAGCTCTGGTCCCATTTTCTGAGATGGAGCCCAGTCTGGGTTTGTGTAGTCATAAAGATCTGCCTTCTGTCCTGTAATATATGAAAAAGTCAAACACATATAATATTTAATCTTTAAATATTTCATACATGTATGTATGAATTATGTTTTTTAGAGCATATACTGTATCACTTTGATATATTTTTAATCCAGATGTATTTCATATACTTGCCACATCTATAACCAACACACAATACGCACATTTTATTATAAATGTACGAGAGTGAATGTTTACAGTTTAACTTTGAATGTTCTTTTTTAGTGTGGAGGGAGGAGGGGTGCTGGGATTTCTTCATTCCAATGAAACGCAGTCATTCATTATTAGGCCAATTTGTTACTGTGATAAAATATAGAACGTATATAGTCGTTTTCAGTTTACAATTTATCAATCAATTTACCTGTGATAAATGATAGGAGCAGACTTTATAGTGTCTTTTGTTTGGGTCAGGATCGAAGCCCTCTCGCCAGCCATAGTTTACGCCTCTCGTCAGAAAGCCTTTCCGTCTCTGTTCCTTGTAGGCCATTGGCTACCTTTTCTAGCGTGAAGTTTCGTTCCAGGAAATCAGAAATACAATCTCTTTACATATTCTGAAACTGTATCATACAAAGGGGTCAAATAAAGTTTCCACACGCAAAACCCTGCAGTTTTTGAGAAATTCGAGTGTGAAATGGGAACTATTTTCTTTCTGGCGCGTATGATTTTAGGGTCACCTGACCTAGTTCTGACCAATCAGCACATCGCGTTGACCCGGAACCCGGAAGTAAACAACGAAACCAGACGACAGCCTTCACAGACAGCGCAGCTGTTAGCAACTATCGTAAGGAAAATCCTGCTTTCTGAGGGCAAACTTTAGATTTCTGCAACGAGAACAACTCGAGCAGCGCGGGCAACATTCACGAACATCGCAAACGAGTGGATATCGCCCATAGACCTGTTATAATCCCTGGACAGCGAGTACAATGAACTGGAAACTTCCCGCAAACTCTTCAAGACATCGACAGATCTTTGCCAGGCAAAGACTCCTAAAACATCTGCCAGGTGGCTGTCTTACTCGTGAGTACATTCTTATTTATTGTGTAGCCTAATGTAAATACAAATAATGATAAAGCTCAGTAGCGAGGGAGCTAACACGTGTTGTGCCTCAAGTTTTGGTGTCGCACGTTTGACCCGAAGAAAATTCGTAGTTTGTTCTGATTATGGGGTAGTTCCCTATTTGTCTGATTTGCTTTAGGAATGATGGTATCAAACTAACATTACCAGTTAGCCACAGCAACAATGTGGTTAATCATGAAGACATTTATATGTATCAAAGTTCGCAAATGTTGTTGCTATAATAAAGCACAAACCATCGAAAAGTAAATATAAGAGTGCCACTATTATTTTTAGTCCATGGTTCACAGCACTAAGCCAGTGCTTAATTTGATCCCCCGTTTGGGGAACGCATTCCCCAATTCTCAGTTTTCAGGGTAAAGGATCCGGGAAATATTTAGGAGGTCCGGCAAAGATTTGATTGATATAATGGTGTTTAATGAGAGTGTTCCGGCAAATGTTTTGGCCATGTTCTCCGAATCCATCACATCAGACCAAAAGTGTTCCTGAAACTACTAATTTACAAATTAATCACAGCACTAAGCTGTGGTTTATATGTCATAGGTGGTGGAATAGTATCTTCGGTGTGAGTTGGTGTCACTGGCCCTTCAGTCTCTTATTCCACTCAAAAGTCCAATAAAGTCCATGATTCATAAAATGTAGAATATCAGTACAGTTACTTATACATGATACATAGGCCTACTAGTTATTTTCTGTTGTCTGCTTATTTCATTTTCCAGGACAACTACGTGATGAAAACATGTTGCGGTGGAGGCCTGGTGCTGTGAAGCATAGACTCGCTTCATTTAATGACTCAACATTAAAAGAGTGAGGTATGTATTCATGGGAAATTCAGAATGAACCCTCCAGGGCTCGGAACAACTGGATTCATATTGCAAAATGAAAACATTTGCAAACTGCTATCCAGCACTTATCTAGAGGCCTTTTATAGCAATATTCTTAACACATTTTGAAGACTATCTGACGCTAATAAATATGATCATATTAATCTAAGCTGTGTCTCAGTTTCTGTCCTTTTGGCTCCTCAGATATGCTTTGATTCTTGACTGTACTTTCCGTTAAAAACTTAAAATGTGCTTTGTCTGTATTTTTACAGTGGGAGAATCCTGCCATCTGTGGCCACATTCAAGCTCTTCTGTGATTGTCTAAAGGACTTTGGACAACAGAAGAATTATTCTGATGAGCACTCTTCTAAAGATCATCAATAAAAAGCCTCAGATTACAGGTAAATGTATTTTTCTGTGCATCACCGTCTTATAATCAAGTCATGTATTTAGATGTATAGGGATTTATTGAGTTGGCATAAATTAATTTCAGAGATTTTTTTCTTTCTTTTTTTTCTTTCATCAATTGTAACTTGGACCTAGAAAAAAAAGTGTCTGTGGCATCTGACCGCTGCTTCCTCCTTCCTTTTTGCTTCACACTTCCACTAATTCCCCAGAGAAGACCCCTACAGAAGGTCCCTTCAGTAGAGACTTGGAGCTGTGGCTTTCAGACTCTCCCTCATCCCACAGAACAGACACGTCCCTTACAGTGACAGCACTGCCCACTAATGTTACAAGAATCACATGTTTGACTGATAATACTTTGAACTGAACATTAATTTGCACTTAGTTTCAGATTCAGATTCCTCACATTTCATTATATTTTAGCTTCTTCAAACCTGCCGATGAAATTATATTAGGTCTAATTTCTGGTTCCTTTTTCATTATCAAATATCTATATGGCTGTAAAAATTGACTTTTCTAAAACATGGAACTGAAATAGTTTGTTGCGTGTTTCTCATGGGGCTGCTCTCTGGTGTAACACACACCTGTGAGTCTGCATTGATGCTTATAAGCCACTTCTGCTGCTGTGTGGTCTGTTTAGGACAGACCTTCCTTCAAGGGAACGCGCATTTCGTGTGTTGGTGCGTAGGGAAAAGAAGGAGGACGCGGTTTTAGAAAAGGCACGACTAACCCCTCTGCCACAGTTCCACAAGCATCCATTATCATCCCAGATACTGAGACTTTATTTTTTAACTAATCTACTCATATGGGCCCCAAAACTGTACATACAACGTAATAAAAAAAACTAATTGGAATATGAAGTATTTACCGCCAGCATACAATGAACTAGTTGTAAATTAAACTTAACAGTTCTTTTTAATTTCAGGTCTGACCGGCTGACGTCAAGGATTCAAGCTGCTTTTCCTCCGATCACTGTCTAATCTGAGAATAATAGTGAACTTGTGTCTTTGAACAAGGACTGTAGTTCAGGAGTTACACTCTACATCAGAAAGAGTCTTTACAGGACCCCAACTACAAGAACTTTTCAGCCTCCTTGCCTGGACAGAGGGTGCTTTACAACAGTGGTTCCCAACCTGGGGGGCGGGCCTTCCCACCGTGAGCTCTGGGACGGCAGGTGGGGCCCAGAGCTTTGTCTGGGCAGAGGTCAGGTCATAAATTTGCACAAATTAAATGGTTAAAAATCACGACGGCGAACTGAGTACAGGTGCTTGAAACAATCTAATTTCAGAAAATGTGTTAAAAATGCATATCTGTAAATATTTTCATGTTTTGTTTTTGATGTATTTTTTTATTTTATTGGACTGAGGGGCGCAGCCTGACTACAGCATGCGCAGGAGGGGCTTCAGAAAAAAGGTTGGGAACCACTGCATTAGAAGGTTTTACATTGAATGAATTACAGAGGCAAGACTGAAGTCAAGCTTTCGTCCATATGCCAAGATACACTTGATCTGCTTCTGATGGTTATAAATCACAAAAAATAAAATGTTTGAAACTTATCTGGAGCAATTTGTTTATGTTCATAAAATCTTATCTGAAAATGTTGTATGTGGAAATAGTAGGTCCCATAGTGTGCTTGTTTCAATATGACACATATTTCAAAAAAGGCATATTTTCAAAGGTTATTTCTTAAAACTAGCACTCCTGTCAACCTTCTTTTTCCACATATTGAATATTTTAGTATTGTCTTTATTACTGTAAAATTGTAAGTCTGTGCCTTTATACTTTTTGAAATAATTGGAGTCAAAAATGCCAGTAGAGGCTAAATGTCAATTTTTTCACAAACTTCCCCACTTTAGGAGCCAATTTCTCATTAACTGCAGGGAGTCTGCGTGTGGAACCTTTTGTGGAAGAAGTTTAACTATTTTACTGATGAAAATCAAAATCAAAAGTATTTCCTGGAACAAAAGTCAATTTCTAAGCACTTTGTGAGAGCTAGCCGATGGCCTATTGGTGAGAAATCACTTTTGGAACATCAAATACTGGCTCTTCTTCGTGTCGTGATCCGCACGATTTCTACAGCCCCACACAACACAGGTGTGACCCATTGCTTCAGGATATTATCATGTTCTGTAACACAAACGCTTGACCTGTTTGACACACAAGAGGGCGCCGTATGGAGTTTTGGGAGATCTGTGACGTCATCCTAAATCTATCTACTGTATAGGCTACTTTCAAAGCAAGACAAACAAATACCCTAATCACCTACATGTTAGAAATATTTGTATTGAAGCAATCTTGTGCTCTTATGGCCCTGCCGGGGCTCGAACGCGGGACCTTAAAGTCGGCATGTTTTCTAAAAAACTTTGACACCTTGGGTTGGTTCGGCTGAAAAGAGAGGTCTCCCGCTTCCTCCAACCTAGCACCGCTCCACGTGTAATGGCCCCCCCACAGTGCCAGGTGAGGAAGGCGACCCCAGTGCGC
Source organism: Neogobius melanostomus (assembly GCA_007210695.1). Classification (NCBI taxonomy): domain Eukaryota; kingdom Metazoa; phylum Chordata; class Actinopteri; order Gobiiformes; family Gobiidae; genus Neogobius; species Neogobius melanostomus. The sequence goes on from VHKM01000273.1 coordinate 8,488, forward strand.
GGTATACTTACGACCGGGGGGCTGCTTACACGCTCGGCCACCGCGCACCGAACAACATAGGACCAAAACGTCTATTTATCTTTAACGCATTAGAACACTACGGTAACCATGACAACCTCAGGAGTTTCACATTTGAGGAAGGAAAGAGCACATTTGTCCATTTAAGACAGCGATTTTTAAACTGTGGCCCATGGACTTCTTCAGGTGGTACAGATCACCTGTCATTGATATTATTTTTTATTGAATTAGGACAGTGCACATTAATCAACACGTCAGCAGAAAGCATCAATGTAAATGTACCAGAATTAGCATTTTAGGTGAACTGATAGAAAAACAGTATTCCAAACCAAAAGTGTCAAAGTCAATTCAAATGAGACACAAACTTCAAATGGCATACAAACTTCAAATGGCATAATTATATGTGTTTGTCAGTCTCTTTACAGGGAGGGTGATGATGTTATTGGTTATGACTCAGAGAATTGTCCATACAAGTGGTTGCATTTTGAATGTGCAAAGATTAAGAAAATACCAAAAGGGAAATGGTTTTGCACAGAGTGCAAGAAGAAAATGCAACAAAAACAAAGAAATGTACATGTAGGTCTTTATCAAATGTTGATATTCAACATTACTTTGGACATATTGAATAAATATATGTACGTGAATAAATATGAAAATGTACCCACTCCCCGTTTTGTTTCATACAAACATATTGGAAATGTACTGTATAAGCTTGTACTTGTCGGGACAGCTTGTCAATTTCTCCCACAAAGTACAGAAATTCCTCTGGATCGATTAAATACATAATGAAGGCCGGTCTAGAATACATATACAGAGATAAGAGTAATCAAATACCTCATTTTGTTTGCAATAACCGTTTGCAGTTTATTTACAAAAACATTACATTCAGGAGAAATAAATATTACAAGTTCAATGAAATCACAAACTTCTCAGTAACGTATAATAAGTAGTGTTTTATTTGACAGAACGTGGAACAATCAAGAAAAGATTGAACATTTCAAAACACATTTTTATTTGAATCAGAAATATGTAGCAAGTAAACAATTAGAATAGCACTTTGTGTTGATTAGATTCATGCATACAAGTACTTGTACATTTTGTGACAGTAAAAATGTATTTCATGTTCCTTAATACTGAAATACATGTATGACACGTAATGTGAAAATTAATGAATTCATAAATCACAATTATTACTCAAATGGACAACTGAGTCACATACATTTGTCAATGCACAACACACTGTTACTATCTTGTCAATAGTTGGTACACTATTAATATTGCTGTGCAAATAATCAATAGGTATGGTGCTCTGTAATATTGTGAATTTGTTTCGAACTAGTCCAATAACTCTCTCAACACGGATTCTTGTATGGGCTAACTTTCTCGTGGTTTCAAGTTCCACTGGAGACAGTTGACTCTTACCCCTGGTGAAAGCTGGTATTTTCACTTCAGCACATTGAAGTCCCACACTTTCTTTTATGTCAAAGCCCCAGTCTGCGAGGACAATATCGCCAGGTAAAAGTTTGTCAAGTAAGCCACAATGTTCAGTTACATATTTGTCAGACACTCTGCCTCCATATCCTTTCGATAAAAAAAAAACGGCACCTTGAGGGGTAATTCCAATCAGAAACTTGTGGTATTATGATGTTTATAACTGGACCGTGTCTCAGATCTTGCAAGCAGGTTTGACGGTCTCTCAATAAACACTTCGAAACAGTCAATAATTATTGACACTTTAACACCAAAGTATTTTCGAAATTTTATTGGCATTGATAGTCGAAGTTCCTCGCGACCTGGCCACAGAATGGTTGGTTTTAATTTGATGTACATTACATGAATTGTATCAAGAAATACTTTTGACACACAACCTTGGAAATATGAAACCTAAACGCTGAATCTTGAATACAAAGATTGAGTCTCAATTTCATTCGCACAACCATAATTTTTTCAAACTTTGTAGTGAACTGTTCATTCTACTCTGTATACTAGGTTCCAGGAAATGGTAAACAGTCATCAAGGTGTCATAGTCCAGTCCAGTGTAGTGTTTTGTTATCATCAAGTGTCTCTGGTGATAACACGGTTTCCTTTATTTTTCTTTCAACTCAATATTTTCACTTGTTAGTCTTTGCAGTTCCATCCTCATCATATCTAAGAGTTGTTTATCTGTTGGTGTGTGGTCCTGTTCTTCATGTACATGTGTACTTTCTTCATGTACATGTGTACTTGTTTCACTTTGGTTTTCATCTGTATTATTATCAGTATTAGTAAAGGGGATACTGTCCTTTTGCAGATCTAGAAGTGCCTCTGCAGCTGTAATGGTGTTATTATAGACAGGTTAAAATCCTGGTAATGGGTTTTGAGCGCCACGGTGTGGCAGGGTGTGGGAGTGCCCCCGAGTAAATGTTACTCGGGGCTGTGTATATTTTGTCCCACCTTTTGGTTACATGTTTGTTTTATGTACCTGGTTGAGTGTGCGTTAGTCGTCTTGTGTATTTTATTTTGTTGGTCCAACGATGAGAACATCCGGTCTGGGAGAATATAAGGATGGCTCCTCCCTTTCTCCCCCTCTGATATCTGTGTCTTGAGACAAGGTGAGCGGGTTTAAGGCATCAGTAGCCATCACATTGTTAAAATACATATCCATAGCTTTTAACTTGTCTTTTATGTTGTTTATATTGTTTTATCATTAGTCATGTCGATATTTGTTACTTACGTGTATTTTGTTCTGTTTTATCCCGAAGACCACGTTGGGTCAACTCCAGATGCTAATGGGCTAACGCCATTCATTTTGATTTCTGTCACCAGGTATAGTTTAATTTCTTTATGTTCCCTCTGATATCTGTGTCTTGAGACAAGACCACGTTGGGTCAACTCCAGATGCTAATGGGCTAACGCCATTCATTTTGATTTCTGTCACCAGAAATAAATGGGCTTGGAGCGTTGCTCCCCCCCAACTACAGCCTGGTCTCTCTGGTGGTGTCAGAGCACTACAACACAACGCAGACAATATAATATAGGTCACATTGGTGCCGTGACTCCGTTCGAACCGGACCAGACGTTGCTGGGTCCACGGGTTCTCGTAATTGGGCTACAGGACGGTTCTCCTGTGCCATCGTCGCCTCGCCGCTGGGAGCCGCCATCGCCACACGAGGGGCTGTTCGCGCTCAGACCAACGGGGCGGGACCATACATCATCCACGTCTACATCTTCTTCACGTCGCGGGAATGGAGCCGGAGGAGCTGCACACACCCGCCATGGCCGGCAGAGGGCGCGGAGCCCTAGTGTCACCTCTTCCTTTTCCCTTGAGTGATGTGGGTGGTAGTGTGGCTCGGGGCAGAGCTATGCCTCGTGCTATGTACAATGTGAGTTTTGATCTGCCTAAGTGCAGCACGGGACATGTATTTGGTGATGAAACTGTGGGGGGTATGAGCCAAATGAATGACATGATGCAACAGATGGGTCACATGCTGGCGGATAATATTGTGTCTAGGTTAAATTCGTCTAGCTCATCCGCCGAGTCTCCCAGGGCTCCAGTTACGCCTCCACAGGCAAATGACTCCATGAATAGTCACAGCTTAAACTTGTCAAATGTCACATTTATCGAAAAAGGGGCCAAAGAGCCACCAGTGTATAAGGGGGATGACTCCGATGTCCTAGCCATCGACGAGTGGGAGGATTTGATGAAGGTTTACTTAAGGAAAAGCAATATCCCCGTTGAATGCAGAACGGAGGAAATACTTGTACATTTGAGGGGCAAAGCCAGAAATGTCGCTAAGCTGGGTATAAAAAATGGCGGGCTGGATTCCACGCAAGGGCCCGAGGCCATTTTCGGTCTCCTGCGTAAACATTTTGGTGCGGGTTTGTGCTCCTCGGTTCCTCTGGCTGACTTTTATTCCATCCGGCCCACAGCTAATGAGGACCCATATGATTTTGGTTACGGTTAAATAATGCTGCGGACACTGCTATTAGCTGCCTTGCGGGGTTGGGGAGATTCTCCGAGGTTCCAGGGGAGGATGTCACGCGGTTGTTCATAAGACATTGCCCAAACAAAGAGCTGTCTTACACATTCCGGTCTAAGACCATTGATAAGTGGACGGCTCGTGAGGTTCAGGAGGTGCTGGACGAGTACCACTTAGAAAATAGCTCTAGAAAGACAGGGGTGATGAATATGGTTTCTGTGAATAAAGGTGATATTCCCGCTGTCGTAGCCCCCACTGTTAACGTGCCCGACCACTCCGCATTCGAGGAGCTGGCCGCCATGTTGAAAAAGGTTTTGTCGCAGTCCCAAGATGGCGCCCAGGTTACGCATAGGCCGCGTCGTGACACGCGGTTTCCCAGAGCAGGCGGGTTGAACAGCATGCCGTGCGCGATCTGTAGAGATGTGTCCCACACCACGTACACACATTGTAGGAAGCATAAACTGTGTTTTCGGTGCCATGAACAGGGCCACATTAGCAATGCGTGTCCCCAGGGCGTTGACACTTCTCCCTCCGGGCCGCAGGGAAACTAATCAGTCTACGTGTAGGGGAGGACAGCGTAGATGGGAAATTTTCACCTCCCACAATGGACAGTGTGGTACATCGTGGCTCCAGCCGGGCAACTTGCAGCGACAAAGTGCCGCTGGGCAAGACACCGATTGTACAAGTATTACAGAGACTTTCTGAGACTGACTCGTTATTCCACACGGACGTTATCATGGACAATGGCCATGTCATCAAGGCCTTAGTGGACAGTGGATCTATGGCGTGCACTATTAATGGGGAGACTGATTCAATAATGAGGAGGGATTATCCGGAGATTGACAGGAAGCGTGCGGATGAGTACGTCATCGTGGGCTGCGGAGGTCAACAGGTAATGCCCACTGCTTTGTATGACCTCTCTGTTTTAGTGTACGGTATCAGAGTTGTCGTCCCGGTCCTAGTGGTGCCCGGCCAGTCTGACAGCATGATAATGGGAGTAACGTCTTGAAGTGGCTCATGAGGCGGATCGAAAATGGAGAAATAGACTCAAATAAGATGGGCGCTTTCGGTAATGAGTTACCCCGGCTACTATCACTGTTGTCCCATACAGTGCATCGTACGGACACGTCTTCGCTGGATTTTGGGACTGCAAAATTAAAAAGGAGTGTCACGCTGCAGCCCTTGACTGAACATTTGGTGTGGGCTAAATTACCATCCGTGGACGCTTCGGCAGTGGGGAGCTCTGTCATCGTGGAGCCACTCGATCTAAAACAAGACCAGCGCAGATCTTGGTGGGAGAGTCGTCACCACTCTGTATGGGGACGGATGGGTTCCCGTTAAAATAGTGAACCCAACGGAGAAAGCACTCACACTGAAGAAAAATGCCAAGCTAGTGGATGTGTCGCCCAGTTCGTCAGTGCAAGATCTACCGGAGCCACAGCGAGTTCAGTCAAATATCCAGCGCGTGACGGAGACCCCAATTTTGAAAACTGAGGACGAGATTAATAAGGCTCTTATCGACATGGACTCTCAGAAGTTGACATCACGTCGTGTGAGGTGTCCTTGGAGTGGAAAAACAAGCTACTCAACCTGGTCGAGCGATACGACTCCACGTTCTCCAGGCATAAGATGGATTGTGGAGAGGCGAAAGACTTTGTGCACAGGATACGGTTGATGGATGACAAGCCGTTCAGACTACCATACCGGCGTGTCCCTCCGTGTCATTATGAGAAATTGAGGACAGCTTTGAACGAGATGGAGGAAGTCGGGATTATCAAGAAGTCCCAGAGCGAATACGCGTCTCCACTAGTCCTCGTCGTGAAACCCAATGGTGACTTACGCATTTGTAACGACTTTCGGTGGCTTAATGCAAGAACTATTAAAGATGCACACCCCTTGCCCCACCAGACTGATGCGCTCGCGGCGCTTGGGGGCAATGTGTTCTTCTCCACCATGGATCTCACCTCGGGGTTTTACAACGTCCCGCTACACGAGGATGACAAACGATACACCGCCTTCTCTTCCCCGTTCGGGCTGCACGAGTATAACAGGATGCCCCAAGGACTGACCAACAGCCCCGCGACGTTCATGCGCATGATGATGTCGATCTTCGGTGATAAAAACTTCACCAGCCTGTTGTGTTATTTGGACGATTTGATGGTGTTTGCGCCGTCCGAACAGATTGCGCTAGAGCGTTTGGAGATGGTATTTTCGCGGTTAGCTGCAAACAATCTTAAGCTTTCCCCCAAGAAATGTCATTTCCTCCGGCGTTCTGTAAAGTTTTGGGCCACATCGTCTGCGAAGAAGGCATGAAAACCGACCCCAGTAAGGTCCAAGCCATCGGGGACATTAGGGAAACAGACCTCATGGAGGCAGACGGTAAAACCCCCTGTGCTAAAAAGATTAGGTCCTTTTTAGGCATGGCCCTGTATTACCACCATTTTATTGAAGGCTGTTCAGCCAAGGCTAGGCCCCTGTTTAGTCTCGTGTCAGAACCCTCCACTTCCAAGAAAAAGGGTAGACCTCCCAAGCCTAAGTTCAAGAAAGGTTTAGTGAGACTGAAACCCACTGACTGGACTGACGACTGTAGGGTAGCTTTCGAGACCCTCAAACATGATTTGATACACAGTGTGACGTTGGCTCATCCAGATTTTGACGCTCCTTTTATCCTCGCCGTAGACGCTTCTTTCGACGGGATAGGCGCTGTTCTTTCGCAATTGCCACCTGGTAGTAAGATCGCCAGACCTGTGGCTTTTGCCAGTAAAACTTTGTCTCAAGCCCAGTTGAATTATCCAGCTCACCGCCTGGAGTTTTTAGCTCTTAAGTGGGCTGTGTGCGACAAATTTGGCCACTGGTTAAAGGGACGGACCTTCTCTGTTGGACTGACAATAATCCACTGACGTATATATTGACTAAGCCCAAACTTGACGCTTGCGAACAGAGGTGGGTGGCGAAGTTAGCGGCGTATAGCTTCGATCTTAACTATGTCCCGGGTCCTAAGAACATAGTTGCTGACGCACTTAGTAGGGAGCCATTTGTTAAGTCCTGCGTAGCCCACCGTCTAGTCTCTGAACCGTACTCTCACCTGCTCGCCCAAGTTAGTGAGTTAGCGGACCAGAGAGTCCAAGACGCGTTTAGGTGCACAAACAACTGCCAACGCGTAGACGAGTCTGGGGACTCCGCCAATTCGCTTTCCCCGCAGCCATCTCTGTCCCTCGACGAAGTCCAAGCGGTGTTAAGCGCACAGAGTGAAGGGGGTACCAGCCCGTTGCGTGTTACTTGTGCTGATGTCCCGCAACTAGCGTGTATCACCGACAGTGCTTCACTTCCGCTGAGCCAGCTTGTGTCCATGCAAGAACAGGATGGCACCTGAGTCGAGTTTTTTATTACGTGCAAAGGCGTAAAAGACCCACCAAGCGTGAGCGCGCACGCGAACCAGGTGGTGTTAAGAACCTCCTCAAACATTGGGCAAAGTTGTCCATCAAAGACGGGTTGTTGTTCCGGTCGAAAAGAGACAATAAAATGAACGTGACACTCCATCAGTTCGTCGTTCCGAGCGCTTTGAAACAACAAGTCCTCACTGGCCTCCACGATTCAGCGGGCCACCAGGGCCAAGCGCGGACGCTATCTCTGGCCAGGCAAAGGTTTTTCTGGATAGGGATGGAAAGGGATGTCATCAACCACGTCAAGAAGTGCTTCAGATGCATCGTGGGTAAAACGCCTGAACCACACGGACGTGCTCCCTTGGAAAGTATCCAAACCTCAGAGCCAATGGAGTTGGTTTGCATCGACTTCTGGACTGCTGAACAGACGGACAAAAATGTGTCGATGTCTTGGTCGTTACTGACCATTTTTCGAAAATGGCGCACGCATTTCCCTGCAAGAATCAGTCTGCTAAACAAGTCGCCCGCCGATTGTGGAGTGACTTTTTCTGCGTGTATGGCTTCCCAAAGCGCATCCATTCAGACCAAGGTGCAAATTTCGAGAGCAGTCTCATGAAAGAACTTTTGACGCTGTCTGGGGTCCAGAAATCGCACACGACGCCATACCATCCTATGGGGAATGGCATCACAGAACGGTTCAACAGGACTCTGGGGAACATGATCCGTGCTTTGCCCCCGCAGTCGAAAGCAAGATGGCCCCAGATGTTGCAGATGCTGACTTTTTGCTACAACTGCACTGAACATGAGACCACGGGATTTGCGCCCTTTTATCTTATGTTTGGGAGGGTCCCACGGTTGCCTGTCGATATCGTTTTCCAGCATGTGCTCGAGGGTTCACCTGTCGTTGACCACCATGAGTTTATTGCAGCTTTGAGGCGGGATTTAGCTGAGGCATCGCGCATTGCTCTTCAGAACAGTAGGACAGCTCAGGCCCGTCAGACGGAAAACTACAATCGTAAGGCTAAGGGCGCGGCCCTCGTCGTGGGTGATCAAGTTTTACTCGCCAATCGAGGAGAGAGAGGGAAGCGGAAAGTTGCGGACAAATGGGTTTCGACGGTGTTTGAAGTTATCTCCGTGAGACCGGGCGTAAATGTCTATTCTATCAAAGACCCTGACACCCAGAAAGTCAAAACGGTACATAGAAATCTTCTACTCCCTGTCAGTTTCCTCTCGTCGAATGTAGAGAGCCCATGTGCGTCTGATTGCTCCTCATTAGCGAACGACGAACCAGAAATTCCTGTTGAGACACAGGACAGTGAGACTAGGACGATTAATTGGCTTTTGAACACTGAAAATGGTTCTCACCAGAGTGTAGAAGCGAGTCTAGTCGACGAAGAGACCGTGTCTGATCCGTTTGCTGAGTCTGATGTGGATTCTGTGGCGTTGAGTCCGTGTGATAGCGCTTCTATCTGTGCTGAATCTGATGGCGCGCTCTCTCAATTGCCAATTAGCGTGGGTGACCACACCACACCTGAGAACCATTCGGAACTCGCCTCTGCAAACGTGGTGACGTGTGACGCAGTAGCTGACGCGCAACTGTTACCTGTGCGTACCAGAGCAGGCAGATTAGTCAACCCCCCCGCTCGGTTAATTTGTGAAATGAATGAACAAAATGTGGAGTTAGGGGACCCTCAATGCCTGTGAGATTTGTTATCTCTTTTGTAAATAGTATGTTCACGCAAGGGAAGGCTTACCAGCTTCCATTGGTTTTGTGTTAGGGAGGTTTTGTAATTCCCATTGAGAGGAAGAGGTGTAAAAAATTTTTTTCATGAGTATCACTGCAGAACGAGGGGTGTAAACGGCACTCTTCATACCCGCGTGGAGTAGGGCTCTACTCTGTGCGATCCTTTGGGATGGACTATTCCGGTTTTTAAGGTTACTCTTGTATATATTTTTTTTTCTCCTCTTTCTGTGTTTTTGGTTATGCACCCCCGATTACTCAGGATTTTGGGGGGTGTATGTAATGGTGTTATTATAGACAGGTTAAAATCCTGGTAATGGGTTTTGAGCGCCACGGTGTGGCAGGGTGTGGGAGTGCCCCCGAGTAAATGTTACTCGGGGCTGTGTATATTTTGTCCCACCTTTTTGGTTACATGTTTGTTTTATGTACCTGGTTGAGTGTGCGTTAGTCGTCTTGTGTATTTTATTTTGTTGGTCCAACGATGAGAACATCCGGTCTGGGAGAATATAAGGATGGCTCCTCCCTTTTCTCCCCCTCTGATATCTGTGTCTTGAGACAAGGTGAGCGGGTTTAAGGCATCAGTAGCCATCACATTGTTAAAATACATATCCATAGCTTTTAACTTGTCTTTTATGTTGTTTATATTGTTTTATCATTAGTCATGTCGATATTTGTTACTTACGTGTATTTTGTTCTGTTTTATCCCGAAGACCACGTTGGGTCAACTCCAGATGCTAATGGGCTAACGCCATTCATTTTGATTTCTGTCACCAGGTATAGTTTAATTTCTTTATGTTCCCTCTGATATCTGTGTCTTGAGACAAGACCACGTTGGGTCAACTCCAGATGCTAATGGGCTAACGCCATTCATTTTGATTTCTGTCACCAGAAATAAATGGGCTTGGAGCGTTGCTCCCCCCAACTACAGCCTGGTCTCTCTGGTGGTGTCAGAGCACTACAACACAACGCAGACAATATAATATAGGTCACACAGCCTTAAATCTTTTCACTTTCTCCGGTCTTGGTTGGTACCTCCTCTTTGAAGACTGCGGATCTGGAAGGGGACAGCTTTTAGGTAGCTCTGGTCCCATTTTCTGAGATGGAGCCCAGTCTGGGTTTGTGTAGTCATAAAGATCTGCCTTCTGTCCTGTAATATATGAAAAAGTCAAACACATATAATATTTAATCTTTAAATATTTCATACATGTATGTATGAATTATGTTTTTTTAGAGCATATACTGTATCACTTTGATATATTTTTAATCCAGATGTATTTCATATACTTGCCACATCTATAACCAACACACAATACGCACATTTTATTATAAATGTACGAGAGTGAATGTTTACAGTTTAACTTTGAATGTTCTTTTTTTAGTGTGGAGGGAGGAGGGGTGCTGGGATTTTCTTCATTCCAATGAAACGCAGTCATTCATTATTAGGCCAATTTGTTACTGGATTTGACCTGTGCAAACGTCCGCTCTGGCTGCAGTGATAAGGCGTCCCGGACGCGTGTCTTCCTCCACAAAGAACCATAAAAAATACTGTGTTCCAAAAGGTCTATTGGCATTACCTTCAGCCAGCCATCCACAATACACAGACTTCAGCATTCCAACCATTGACTGTGAATTTACAGTCAATGATTCCAACAAGTTACGTAGACGACACGGTCAAAAGATGTTTGCCTCCACACTGCCACACCTGAGTGCCCCCTCCTCCCCCCTTATATAGGAAAGGTACCCAGATAGCAAAAAGTGTCCGCCCCAGATCCGCGGCGGAGGCTCAGGGCGGAGGTGTCAGGATCCGCGGCGAACCCGCAAAGCGGATCCGCATCGGAGTCCACTTGCACATCGCGGCGGAACTGTTCCTGGTCCGCAGCGCGGAGGCGGGGCGGACCAGCGACACCTTCGCCGCGGACCCGCGGATTTTAGCACGGGTCCGCGGCGAAGGTGCTGCGGATCCGATGCCAACCTCGCGGTACCGCTCAGGATCCGCTTCGGGTCCGCGTATGTGTCTATTTTGTCATTATTTGCCTTCTAGTTTTTTTTATTGATCCACTCATAACTTTGTGATTTGACTAACATCTACTATCAAACTAGCTTAGCATTTGAAAGGAAATTGTTAATAAACAAATTTGGCAATACTAAACCATACTGTAAAAAAAAAAAAAAGACTAAATAGACTTAACATGTCTAATAAATAGACCTTAAATCATTGAAATATGCATCAGTGCTACAGCCTTCTAGACTAATAAACCCCATTTATCATACAAACGAATGAGAAGAACTTAAAGATGGACAATTGTATTTAATTCATCAATTACAAATATTAACATTGACATTTTTAATAACAAAATGATCAGCTAAAGGGTTCAAAATTTGAAGACTATTTACGTCACAGTTGGCTTCTCAGTGAAAATAAATAAAATAAAGACGTAGTAAAACAAGTGGCCAACAAAAGATTTATTCAGTGCAGCCTCATTTCAAACCAATATATCTCAAAGTACTAGCCTGGCCAAAGAATCAATCCCCCAAAACGTTCACCACAATAAAATAGATGATTGAATGTTGTACTTATACACAGTAGTTAGGTGTTCAGAGTTTGAGATGTGTATGGTCAGCCTGAAGCAGTAGATAGGGGTAGAAGTAGTTCGCCTGGTTCCTCTTCTGCGGCTACATCCACCTGGTGGAGATACAGTCTGTGTCCAGTCAAATATAGTCCCCTCGGCTCTGACAGGATCTGAAATGACACCAGCGAGCAAAAAACGTAAACATGGATGAGACTGATTGTTAGATATGATTCTACAGAGCCATGTGCTTACACTGTATTTAACTGCAACTTCACTGTGTGCCACTCAGCCCAGCAGAGGTCCACCTGAAATAAACAATAAGAATATTATTTGCAAAGGTCAGGTTTCATAATGCCATTATGTAAAGGTCTTCAATACAGGTACTTACAGTACTTTTTCCTCTTCTTCATTTTCATTTTAACACGAAACCACCGAAGGAAATGCTGAAAGAGAAAAGACAATACATATTATTACCACATTGGCAAATACTAACTGAAATTCTGACCTGCTGTGCATTGAATAAAGTTTCATTACCATTTGTTGACTTTTATCCCAGTGCAGCTGCATATGATAGTCAATGCATAATGCATGGAATGGACGCTTATTTGGTTTAGTTTAGTTTTTAGTTTAAACTAAACTAAACGCTTATTTGTAAAGCTCTTTTCACATGAGACAAGTTGGTCAAAGCGCTTTACGAAGTAAAGTGTACTTTCATCCTGCCACACACAGTGGCAGTAAGTTACTTATGCAGCTACATTTTCCCCTGGGGTAGCCTGACAGACGCGCGACTGCACACATCTGTGCAAAGGGTCTCTCTGACCACCACCATTCATTCACGCACACACATCATTCATCTTAGCCAATTGTACATCTAGTGGAAATCAGAGTACCCAAAGGAAACCTACACAGACACGGGAAAACATGCAAACGGCGCACATAAAGGTCCCGTCCAGGGATCGAATCCGGGACCTTCTTGCTGTGAAGCACGAGTGCCCAATTACATTTTTTAGTATAGTCAAAGTAAATGGGTGTTTTATGTGCAAGAAAGAAATAACAGACACAACTTGACCAACCTGTCAATGTTTAGGTTCATTATCAAGCTGTGGGTCAGTAGTGAGGAGCAGTTAGCCTGGTTCCTCTCGTCCTGGTGAATATCCAGTCTCTCAGTGTCCAGAAAATGAACACCCCTCTTTTCACAGCAACTGAAAGCACAATAGCAGATCATTAGAATGTAATAATATGGACAATGACTGTTGTTGTTCTGTAATCTAAGGGTTGATGGTTTATAGAGACCACACATCACTGTGGCTGTTCAGTCAGTGGCATTTGTGACATCAAAAAATGGATTTTGGATGCAACTTAAGATCAACCAAAGATCCATAGCTTACTTAAACATTATTAGAGTGTGTTACAGATAAAGCTCCGCACTATGTTTAGCCAGGATTTATTTCTTTGGACTGGACTTTTCCGACCAACAAACACTGGGAAACATAAAAGAAAACAGGTATCTATTAATAATCGGTGTATTTACCAAATTAGATTTACAAATTATTAACAAAAAAATATTTACCTTAAAGCAGCAGCATACTGTATGCTGATCAATGTGATCTTAAAAAGTCTTACTGCAAGAACAAACCCCAAAACCCAAATTCCAAACTTCAACAACAAAAAACAGATTCAAGCAATAACTAAATGAAACAGAAGCTACATCGTGACATGAACAACAGATTTAGGACAGATAGAATGTCAACACAACACTGGTAGTCTAACAAATAACAAACAAAACCAACCTGCAGATGTGTAGGTTCAGTCTGAAGTAGTAGCTCATAGTTCAGGATTGATGAGAAGTTTTCCTGGTTCTTTACAGCTCCAGCCTCCTGATGAATCCAGTCTGTCCAGTCAAATGAAGTGGTCTCTGCTCACAGCACCTGATAGGACACCAGTAGTTTATATGATGTAATATTATGGATAACATTGATTAGGAATCCCAGAGGGCTTATCTCTGTCGTTTCATGGCATTGGTCCACCAATTCTTAAATAGAAAACTATATTAGTAGTTTGTATAAGTGAACAAATCTTGTAGTTTAGATAATTAGGATATAATTAATACTTTTAGAGTATCAAAGCTGTTCTCTATTCAATTCAGTACTAACGATGTTGCTGTATGTTTTGTACTTCAGTCTAAAGGTTTAACCCAAGTAAATATTTGTACATTATATTTAAATACTATAACGCTATAAACACATACATGGTTTCAGAATAACTTCATAAAATCTGTTTAGCCAACAACCACAAGAAGTAGGCTAAAGTCACTGTAGCTAGCACCGTGTTTACTTCCTTTACTTGGGAATTATTATCCGATAGGCCTACTAACATTTAAAACTAGTACTAACTACTACTGTTATAGTAATGCCGTTTTGGTTCATTACACAACTTTGATACAGTAATTTGTGAGGAATTCTGTACTCACCGTGAGCAGACAACCGTCTTTGCATTGCAGAGTGATAATAACGGTTTGCTAATGAGGCATCCGCGGAGCGGACTTGCCGCGGACGTGTAGCGAACCTGAAACACCGGTGGCGCGTCCGCAGGGCGGATTTGCCGCGGACGTGTAGCGAACCTGAAACACCGGTGGCGCGTCCGCAGGGCGGATTTGCCGCGGACGTGTAGCGTTAAATGGGCTACAGCAGAGCTAACTGTGCGGATACTGTCCGAGTTGTTTCTTCACGAACACCTCGTAGCTGAACTATATTACCTACGCAAAAGTAAAGAACGTCAGTCAAAAATAACACCAACAACATCAGACACATTTCTCCGCTTGGCGAAGTTGAAGCGGTTCCGCTGCGGAGGCGCTCTTTGACAGCGGGTTTCAAAAGAGCGCGTCATGTAAGCGGATCTGCAGCAACCGCGCGGCGAATCCGCCGAGCGGTTCTGACTCCGGGGCGGATTTGGCGAACCGAGGGCGGATCCGCCCCGGAGTCAGGTGCTATGTGGGTAATTACATGAACACCCTCAGAGCGCCACACAGTGGCAGGAGGAACAAACAGAAACAGTACTACAAATGGCTCCAATAGTTACTGTGATAAAATATAGAACGTATATAGTCGTTTTCAATCAATTACGTTTACGTACAGGTCGCGGGTCATTAGCATAGCACTTAGTTAGATAGCATAGCATTATTTAGTATAGTTTCCTGTATAGTCATCCGTAGTTAAATAGTGGTAGTTTTTGTAGTTGTCGTATTTTTGTTAGTAATAGGTGAGCTTTATAGTTAGGTTAGCTGTCGTTTAGCCCATTTAGCATCAGTTGTTTTAGCTATAGGAGTGTAATTGTGTTTGCAGTTTAGTGTATAGTGTTTTGTATTGTTGTATTAGGGTGGGGAGGAAGTGTGTGGTAGTGGGTTGCCAGAGTACTGCTGGTTTATATAGTTTTCCAGAAAACTTAGAATTTAGGCGCCAGTGGTTGCGCGCAATTGGGTTGGGGGATGACGGTGAACTCCCGCTTCGTGCTGGAGTTTGCGGCAAACATTTTTTGCGGGATTCCTTCAACTTTTTTGAGGTTGAAATGGGCTTCTCCAAAAAGCTTCATCTGAAGAGCGAGGCTGTCCCACCCTGGCTCTTCAGCCAAGGCCACAGACACCAGTCGTGGCGGCACCGACACTGCGTGGTCTGGAGGTAAATGTGCAAATAGTTTATATTTTAGCGATATAGATTTGATTTTAGGGCTATATGTTTGTTGCAGCAGGGTAAAATGGTCCATGGTTTGCTTATGCAACATGATATTTTCGGTCTCTATGGCTAGAATCTGTAAAAAATATAAATCATTCTGAATGTTCAAAGTATATCTTCGTGTCAAGAAACTACACCTGCTATAATAATTGCTCTCATGTCTCGCTGTATGTATTGTGTTATTCGGGACATGTAGTGTTTTAGATTGTAAAGGCTGTAGCAGTACAAATTGACAAGACCTAATATTTGCGGACTCATCTAAAGTATATGTTAAAATAGTCAAACTTTGTCAATCGAATACTTTCCTACAGCAGATTCATGCATTATGATCGATTGTTACTGTGTTGTCAACCAAAAGCAACTCGAGAAATTGGCTGTCAGCTGATCCAGTCCACTGGTGTCCAGGTCAACTTGAAGCCTGCTAGGAGAAGCAAAGGTAAATTTATTTTTTGTATTTTTTTCCTCCGTTTGTACTCTTTATGAATTGTAAATGTATAACTGTACTTCCTCTTATTTGTTTTTTGCTGGTGCAACTGCTAATTATTAGTTCTGTAAAAAAAACACTTTTGTTTTTGTTTTTTTGTGTGTGAACAGCCATCCAGGCCAAAGCTCCAAATCGGAGTGTATCTTGTGATACCGGAACATTGATGGAGGGCGATCTCCCTGAGAGTCCCCGGGCAGCCTCTACACCTCTCAAAAGAAGAAGGTTTGAGCTACCCCTCTGACCCAAGCTTCCGTCTGGATGGAAGTGCAAGCTCTATGGACTGCTCAGGGTAAAACATAAAACAGCTTATCAATGTCTATAAAATATTTTACATGGGGTGTGCTTGTATTTAACTTTTAAGACTAACATTTGTTTTGTTTCTCTTTTTTATTAGTTGTACAATAGCACCCCCATACCAGTCCCGCCCCACAAGCAGAAAAAATACATTGTTCATGAGGACCAGCTGTTGGGTCTCTTCCGGACATGTCCGTGTGCAACTGTCATTGTACCATTGACACATTGACAGTCTGCACACTCCTCCGGGTGAAGCACGTGTGTACTACCTGTGACTACTATAATGCCTGGTCCAGCCAGCCATTGGTGAAGGATATCCCTGCCGGAAACCTTCAGCTCTGTGCGGCGGTTCTCTTCACCGGCTCATCTTTTCGTCAGATTTCAAAGGTGGAGTAATATTGATGTTTGTTTTTGATTCTCTTTCCATATCTATCAGTTTATGACATTAGTTTTTTTATTTTATAGTTCCTGGGGGCCTTCAACATTCAGGGGATTTCTGAGCAAACCTTTCACAGGCACCAGTCCAAGCTCCTCATACCAACAGTCACCTGGCAGTGGAAACTCGAGCAGGACCAGCTTGTCAGGGAGGCTATTGATGGTGGGACTTCTACACTGGGTGGGGATATGCGAGCAGACTCTCCTGGTAAGTAATTTGGAAAGCAAAAGGTTTGTAAGCCATGTGTGGAAGTTGGCTAAAGTGACATTTAAATTATTTTAGGACATTCAGCAAAATATGGGAGTTACACTATGATGGACCTCAAACGCAACAAAGTAATTGATATCCAACTAGTCCAGGTAAAACTATTTACAACTAATACTTAATATTACATAGCTTGGAGGTATAAATAATTTCGTTTTTGGCAGAGCAATGAAGTTGGGAACAGTGTGCGGATGGAAAAGCAGGGATTCGTCCGTAGTTTGAGTATGCTTGAGGAGAGAGGTCTAGAGGTGGAGGCGATGGTGACAGACCGACACACAGGGGTGCAAAAGTATTTGAGAGGAAAAACCGGACATCACTCACTACTTTGACCCATGGCACATGGGGAAGGGTTCGTATGTTTATAAATGTATATATCTGTGTGGATGGATGTATGTGTATTAATATATTTTTTTGTTTTGTTTATTCCCCAGGAATTGGAAAAAAGATGGATGAACTTGCGAAATAAAAGTGCACGCAGGATGTGGGGCCTTGGAAGAAAGAGTGTGGTCAACCACTTATACTGGTCTGCTTCAACTTCCACCTCAGGTGATGAGGTTGTGGCCAGGTGGACATCTGTGGCCGATCATGTACAGAATGTCCACTCCCATGAAAATGCACTGTTCCCTCACTGCTTGCATGAGCCTCTGGTTGGGGAAAGGGCAAGAGTGTGGCTAAAGCCAAGTAAGTATTATGTATTGTGTTAACTAAAAAAATATATAGATATATCGTCGTCTTTGCAGGCACAGCAGCATGTGAGAAACTAACTGCCATTTTGCTGGCACCACGTTTTGTCAAAGATGTTGCCAAAATTAGCCCTCAGTACCACACTTCAACACTCGAGGCATTTCATAGCCTCATTCTGAGGTACTCCCCCAAAAGTGTGGCATACTCCAAAGGAATGTTTAGCAGGTAAGAAATTAAAACTCAGTTTTTTTTTAATTTAAATACAACCATCAATAATACCAATACTTTTAGGCTGAAAATTGCTGCTATGCATTATAATGAAAATGCTATGAGGTCACATGCAGTAACTGCAGTGGGGATGCTGAGGTATGCCATTGTCTACCCCAAATACAAGCATGGTGACTGCACTGAAGACCAACCCTACCAGATGTATGACATATTTCTTCAGATCAGCGTTGAAATTAATGAGGAGTATAGAATAAATGTTCATGCTTTATTTCCAGTCTATGTTGACAGGCTGATGGAACTTTTGTTTGACTGTGTGGTGGAGGATGCCAAGCCGTACCAAGAGTTCTCTGACCAAATAACGGTGCCAGAGCCACTCTGTGCCCAATTTGATAGGCCGGACAAGCAAGAGGCAGTGAGCAGGCACAGGTCAAGATTCATCAAGAACCCATGAGGTGACTAACTCACAAGCTGCTCCTTTTGGACATGAGTGAACAATTTGTAAATGACCTAAGAACATACTGCTTATGTTTTTGTCAAATTTTTTTATTTTTATTTTTTTAAGGTTTTGTTTACACTTTTCAGAGTGCATTGTGATGAGGGCCAAACTCTACAGAAAATCGACTTGCATTTGCAACACAGAATGAACCCCTTGTACTGTGCCAGATATCTCAAGGTGAGCTCAACATAATATTGATGACAAATACAGAAATATGCTAATTACGTTGTTGACTTACAAAATAAATCAAGGAAGGGGTGTTTTAAAATACAATTCCACAAAATGATTAATGAAATAATTGAACAAAGGACCATAGTCATACAACAGTTTTATTTTACGTTTTCACAATAATTTAAACCTTTACAGCCTTGACATAAAGGCGCTTATCATTTTTTATTCATCACACACATTGGTGATCAGTAATAATAATAATTTGACCTAATTTGTAGTTTATTTTCAACCACCAGGTGGGAGTATAATTTTTTATTTATATATTTTTTTTATCTATTAAACAAACTACTTTGAGGACATATTTTCCAGGCTTACAATTTTATAATGTGTTTTTTTTAAATGCTTTTTACATCAGCCAAACTCAAAAATAGAGAACTGACACATCCATCCCGCTTACTATTACTACTACAATATATATAAAATTTGCTGTTTTTCCTGTCCATTTAGAGTTTCTAAAGTTGTGGAAACACAGGATGGTATCACCACTTGGATTTTCGTATTAAGATTTTCCCAGAACCACCTGATCACACTGATACATGAGGTAAGGATATTGACAAAACGTACAACACTACAAATGTATAGCGTTACAAATTGCTTAATTTGTGTTGCAGTGTTGACTCCCATTACAGTGGTATCCTTTGAAAACTGTTATGCAGGTATGTCAGAATGTCATTTATAAAAGGCATCAAAATACTAACTTCCGACAAACGATAACCTCTTGAATGTGTCATGTTTTAGACTGCAGCGATGCATTGAGTTGGTTTCCACTGCTACAACTACAGGAGGGATCAAATGAATGGAAAAGCAAGTATTTACTGTGAGTGCACGTCACCCACCTCAACAAAAACTCAATCATGCCAATCCTGTGGAAAAGGAAGCCCTGAATATGTCAACTTTGGGAGCACAAAGTACAGCCAGCACCACCTGACCATTAACGGACACGTCGGCCCAGAGACCAAATCAGGCACACGGGAGCTACCCATCTGGCTCATTACCTTTTTGATGGAAAAGTTTGTTTCATGCCTTTGGTCATAAAAGATGAACTTGTCCAATTTATTTTCATTTGATATTAATTCAATTTTGTTTGCATGCAGTCAGAAAAGTTAATTCAGAAAAGTAATATTGCATTGGTATGAATATAAAATATTTCACTTCACATGATATCAAATCATCTAAATGGGGCAAAATTTGGATTATTTGGTAAACGATATGTAAACCATGTCTAAAACATGTAGAATTGTAGACTGCAAAAACTTTATTTTTAGCTGAAATCCAATGCGTCATATTCCCTTATTTTTGTTTGGTGAACAAGCAATGCAAAAACCTACCTTTCCACACTTTTTGACATGTTTAGTGAACATGAACCTATTGTATTTATAAATCTTCATGGGTTCAAATAATAAGGTGAGTGGAAATTATATTGAGTGACAGTGGTGCGTGTGACATGTTTTCATAATTCTTGCCTTCCTGTACATGTATTGTGAAACCTGTAAATGTTTATGTTGTGGGTATCTTTATGCACATGTTATGATATATGAATGAGTTGGGATTGTTATTGGTGTGAACATCTGTTATCAAAGAAAAAATAGCCCATTATTGATTAAAGTCATATCCAGGAAGGGACCCTGTGTACTCTCCATTTTCAGGGAAGCTGAATCAACATCACAGCACATGATTGGATGACCACGCATATGTGCTCTCTAAAGTACCCCAACATAACCTGACCAACTTGTAGTACGATAAGTGCCTGTAACAGCTGAAGGAAGTGTTGCTAACAAAATAATATTCAATATATCATCTTTGAACATATTTTATGAAATTAACCTGTTCACCATTGCATACATCTGTACAAATGCACATGTGGGATGAACCGCCTGCAGCATTGGTTTATTGCAACTCAAGCTCTGGGTGATATGTAATCCAGGTGATCGCATCCTACTAAAATCTGCATTATCTACATCAGAGGGGACCATTTGTAGCCTGGGATAATAATCCTGAGGTACATCCTATTAAAATGACAAATGAGATTGTGTAAGACTTTACACTTATGAACATTGCCTTATCATTAAAAAAACAATTTTCTAAAAAAAACAATTCGAAAATCCTCCACCGCGCGTGCGTGGATGTCATAGAAACAAACGCGCTGCACTCTGCGCACACCTCAATGCTCGCTAGTCGCTTCGAGACAGAAAAAAATGGTGGTCCTCCAGGCTGATGTCTTTGAAGGTAAGTTTGTCTCAGAAGAAGGCTAAAGGCTAACAAAGATTTTGAATTGCTAATTTCATATAAACTCCACAATGTCTAAGGGACACGAATGATACAGTATAAATTCAGAAAAAGGGGAACATTTTAAATAATGCACCACGATTGTGTACTGACGTTAAGCACTGGAGGGGAAATTATGCTAGAGTTAATTCTTATTAAAAATTGCCATATATACTTACCCATTTCATTTTGAATGTAGCACAGAGTACCAGCATTAGCTTCACAGTATTTGAAAACAAAATATTTTTATATTGAGTGTCAAACTGTCATCAAAATGACAGGCCTTTTGATTTTGTCTCCAGATGCCGTACTTTGGCTTCAGAATAATGGCCCTCTAGCTCTTCCTGGTGAGGGCCTGGACCTTCTTCTCTATGCCCCGGATGAGGAGGCCACAGATGAGTTGGAGGCCGGTCCTCAGGTTCTCCACCACGGCGTCTCTCCTGTACTGTCTGATGAAGACTCTGACTACAAAAGCCTCTCTGAAGATGAAGACCAGGATGAAGATACAGAGGAGGAAGACACAGATGATGACTTCACTCCAGAGAAGTTGAACCCTCTTGCCCCTCTCTTCAGCAGGCATCAGAGATCCCTATCCCGAGTTCAGCCTATACCAACGGACTGTTTGGACCTATCTGAACCTCGGCAGATACAGAGGAGGAAGACACAGATGATGACTTCACTCCAGAGAAGTTGAACCCTCTTGCCCCCTCTCTTCAGCAGGCATCAGAGATCCCCTATCCCGAGTTCAGCCCTATACCAACGGACTGTTTGGACCTATCTGAACCCTCGGCAGATACAGAGGAGGAAGACACAGATGATGACTTCACTCCAGAGAAGTTGAACCCTCTTGCCCCTCTCTTCAGCAGGCATCAGAGATCCCCTATCCCGAGTTCAGCCCTATACCAACGGACTGTTTGGACCTATCTGAACCCTCGGCAGATACAGAGGAGGAAGACACAGATGATGACTTCACTCCAGAGAAGTTGAACCCTCTTGCTCCCTCTCTTCAGCAGGCATCAGAGATCCCCTATCCCGAGTTCAGCCCTATACCAACGGACTGTCGGGACCTATCTGAACCCTCGGCAGATACAGAGGAGGAAGACACAGTTGATGACTTCACTCCAGAGAAGTTGAACCCTCTTGCTCCCTCTCTTCAGCAGGCATCAGAGATCCCCTATCCCGAGTTCAGCCCTATACCAACGGACTGTTTGGACCTATGTGAACCCTCGGCAGATACAGAGGAGGAAGACACAGTTGATGACTTCACTCCAGAGAAGTTGAACCCTCTTGCTCCCTCTCTTCAGCAGGTATCAGAGATCCCCTATCCCGAGTTCAGCCCTATACTAAGAAGAAGAACAAGAACAAGAAATAGAAGAAGAAGAAGAGCTCTAAGGGACTGTCGGACCTATCTGAATCCTCGGCAGATACAGATGAGGAAGGCCCCTTGTCCAAGAGGCCTCGCTGGAACTACTCTGACCATCCCTGAGGACCCAGCCCTCAGCACCTCTGCTGGGATGTCCACAGGCTTCACCAGATACTTCCACCACCCCCTGGACTCACACTCAGATGACAACTGGCCAACATAGAACAATAAAAAACAAACACTAAAAGCATTGCACATATGTTTAAGGGTCATTCTACAGTAACTCCATATTTTCCAGCCAAGAATGTATCAAATCAGAAAGTACTCAAAATGTTCTTAAATTTCACATGTATATCAACAATAATCTATATTAATTAATTTTAAAATCAGCAGTGATGAATTTCAATATTTTCATATTTTTCTTAACATTTTTAACCAGTATGACAATGACGAATGTCATCTACATCACGACAAAATTACAACCTTCTACCAAGTGCTAAATAGACTCTTTGACACTCTATAAACTTAAATCTTGGTACACTAGTTGCCCATCAAGTGTTGTTAACTTTGAATGTTCTTTTTAGTGTGGAGGGAGGAGGGGTACTGGGATTATCTTCATTCCAATGAAACGCAGTCATTCATTATTAGGCCAATTTGTTACTGTGATAAAATATAGAACGTATATAGTCGTTTTCAATCAATTACGTTTACGTACAGGTCGCATACAGTGCACTTAATGTATGTGTGTGTACTCTGGACGTACTGCAGTCGCTAACTGTTTTTGCACCAACAGGGAGGCATTAGCTCAATGGCTAGGTATGGATTCTGATGGGAATGTCCTTAATTACTCTGTTCTTACAGAGAAATACAGTCTTAAATGTACCAAAAAACAGTATAATACTATAATTAAGGCTATTCCTTTAGAAATGTTAAATTTAGTGAAAGGTTTATTGATGTATGACGTCGTAATACCTAGATTTCCTTTGCTTATAATAGATGACATAGAACTTAAAAACAGAACATGTTCAAACAAAATAATAAGAAGTGCAATAACAAATAAACTTCACCCACTTTCACTATAAAGACTTTAAACACCCTCAAAGATTTTCCAAAAGATATACAAATAAAAATCAGAACCAAATATCTCTCCCTCCCAATTTATCCTAAAGCTAAAGAAACCCATTTCAAAATTTTAAACGATATTTATCCCAGTAATGAATTTCTGAGACAACGTTTCAATATTGATTTAAATTCTTGTTCATTTTGTGAATGTGATATTGAATCTGTGGAGCATTTATTTTTTGATTGTCCTTATACCAGAACTTTATGGAATTCCTTTCAACATTGGATATCAGAATATGTTAGTGATGCACCCAATATACTGTACAAAGATGTCAAATTTGGAGTATTTTTGCAAGATAGCAAGAAAGAACTTTTTTACAATACTTGTATACTCTTAGTTAAACAATATATTCACAAATGTAAATTTTTGAAGGTTAAACCACTCTTCCAAATTTATTTGAATGAATTTGTGCAATTTAGGAAAGCCTTATGTCATGTAAAAACTAAAGCAGCTACTATTTTCATTAATTTCATACAATCTCAGGTATGATAACAGACCTCTTGTGATTGTTTCTTTTTTTTGTTTTTTGTTTTTGTTCTTCCTCATGTTGTACGTCCATTGTACACTTTTGTAATGTACACTTTCTCAGCCTTATACAAATGTGTAAAAGGTTATAAGAACGATTTGTAATGCCATATTGATTGAAAATAAAATATATATAATGGCTAGGCTAACACAATCATCGTCATGTGCATGTGCATGATAATCATGAAAATAAAACAACTTAGAATGAAAGGAACTCAGCTGTTAATCAATTTACCTGTGATAAAATGATCGGAGCAGACTTTATAGTGTCTTTTGTTTGGGTCAGGATCGAAGCCCTCTCTGTTGATTCTCGCCAGCCATAGTTTACGTCTCTCGTCAGAAAGCCTTTCCGTCTCTGTTCCTTGTAGGCCATTGGCTACCTTTTCTAGCGTGAAGTTTCGTTCCAGGAAATCAGAAATACAATCTCTTTACATATTCTGAAACTGTATCATACCAAAGGGGTCAAATAAAGTTTCCACACGCAAAAACCCTACAGTTTTTAAGAAATTCGAGTGTGAAATGGGAACTATTTTCTTCTGGCGCGTATGATTTTAGGGTCACCTGACCTAGTTCTGACCAATCAGCACATCGCGTTGACCGCGGAACCCGGAAGTAAACAACGCAAACCAGACGACAGCCTTCACAGAAAGCGCAGCTGTTAGCAACTATCGTAAGGAAAATCCTGCTTTCTGAGGGCAAACTTTAGATTTCTGCAACGAGAACAACTCGAGCAGCGCGGGCAACATTCACGAACATCGCAAACGAGTGGATATCGCCCATAGACCTGTTATAATCCCTGGACAGCGAGTACAATGAACTGGAAACTTCCCGCAAACTCTTCAAAGACATCGACAGATCTTTGCCAGGCAAAGACTCCTAAAACATCTGCCAGGTGGCTGTCTTACTCGTGAGTACATTCTTATTTATTGTGTAGCCTAATGTAAATACAAATAATGATAAAGCTCAGTAGCGAGGGAGCTACACACGTGTTGTGCCTCAAGTTTTGGTGTTGCACGTTTGACCCGAAGAAAAGTCGTAGTTTGTTCTGATTATGGGGGTAGTTCCCTATTTGTCTGATTTGCTTTAGGAATGATGATATCAAACTAACATTACCAGTTAGCCACAGCAACAATGTGGTTAATCATGAAGACATTTATATGTATCAAAGTTAGCAAATGTTGTTGCTATAATAAAGCACAAACCAATCGAAAAAGTAAATATAAGAGTGCCACTATTATTTTTAGTCCATGGTTCACAGCACTAAGCCAGTGCTTAATTTGATCCCCCGTTTGGGGAACGCATTCCCCCAATTCTCAGTTTTTTAGGGTAAAGGATCCGGGAAATATTTAGGAGGGTCCTGCAAATATTTGATCTGATATAATGGTGTTTAATGAGAGTGTTCCGGCAAATGTTTTGGCCATGTTCTCCGAATCCATCACATCAGACCAAAAGTGTTCCTGAAACTACTAATTTACAAATTAATCACAGCACTAAGCTGTGGTTTATATGTCATTGGTGGTGGAATAAGTATCTTCGGTGTGAGTTGGTGTCACTGGCCCTTTCAGTCTCTTATTCCACTCAAAAGTCCAATAAAGTCCATGATTCATAAAATGTAGAATATCAGTACAGTTACTTATACATGATACATAGGCCTACTAGTTATTTTCTGTTGTCTGCTTATTTCATTTTCCAGGACAACTACGTGATGAAAACATGTTACGGTGGAGGCCTGGTGCTGTGAAGCATAGACTCGCTTCATTTAATGACTCAACATTAAAAGAGTGAGGTATGTATTCATGGGAAATTCAGAATGAACCCTCCAGGGCTCGGAACAACTGGATTCATATTGCAAAATGAAAACATTTGCAAACTGCTATCCAGCACTTATCTAGAGGCCTTTTTATAGCAATATTCTTAACACATTTTGAAGACTATCTGACGCTAATAAATATGATCATATTAATCTAAGCTGTGTCTCAGTTTCTGTCCTTTTGGCTCCTCAGATATTGCTTTGATTCTTGACTGTACTTTCCGTTAAAAACTTAAAATGTGCTTTGTCTGTATTTTTACAGTGGGAGAATCCTGCCATCTGTGGCCACATTCAAGCTCTTCTGTGATTGTCTAAAAGACTTTGGACAACAGAGGAATTATTCTGATGACCACTCTTCTAAAGATCATCAATAAAAAAGCCTCAGATTACAGGTAAATTTATTTTTCTGTGCATCACCGTCTTATAATCAAGTCATGTATTTAGATGTATAGGGATTTATTGAGTTGGCATAAATTAATTTCAGAGATTTTTTTCTTTCTTTTTTTTCTTTCTTCAAATTGTAACTTGGACCTAGAAAAAAAGTGTGTCTGTGGCATCTGACCGCTGCTTCCTCCTTCCTTTTTGCTTCACACTTCCACTAATTCCCCAGAGAAGACCCCTACAGAAGGTCCCTTCAGTAGAGACTTGGAGCTGTGGCTTCAGACTCTCCCTCATCCCACAGAACAGACACGTCCCTTTACAGTGACAGCACTGCCCACTAATGTTACAAGAATCACATGTTTGACTGATAATACTTTGAACTGAACATTAATTTGCACTTAGTTTCACATTCAGATTCCTCACATTTACATTATATTTTAGCTTCTTCAAACCTGCCGATGAAATTATATTAGGTCTAATTTCTGGTTCCTTTTTCATTATCAAATATCTATATGGCTGTAAAAATGGACTTTTCTAAAACATGGAACTGAAATAGTTTGTTGCGTGTTGCTCATGGGGCTGCTCTCTGGTGTAACACACACCTGTGAGTCTGCATTGATGCTTATAAGCCACTTCTGCTGCTGTGTGGTCTGTTTAGGACAGACCTTTCCTTCAAGGAACGCGCATTTCGAGTGTTGGTGCGTAGGAAAAGGAACGAGGACGCGGTTTTAGAAAAGGCACGACTAACCCCTCTGCCACAGTTCCACAAGCATCCATTATCATCCCAGATACTGAGACTTTATTTTTTAACTAATCTACTCATATGGGCCCCAAAACTGTACATACAACGTAATAAAAAAAACTAATTGGAATATGAAGTATTTACCGCCAGCATACAATGAACTAGTTGTAAATTAAATTTAACAGTTCTTTTTAATTTCAGGTCTGACCGGCTGACGTCAAGGATTCAAGCTGCTTTTCCTCCGATCACCGTCTAATCTGAGAAATAATAGTGAACTTGTGTCTTTGAACAAGGACTGTAGTTCAGGAGTTACACTCTACATCAGAAAGAGTCTTTACAGGACCCCAACTACAAGAACTTTTCAGCCTCCTTGCCTGGACAGAGGGTGCTTTACAACAGTGGTTCCCAACCTGGGGGGCGGGCCTTCCCACCGTGAGCTCTTGGGACGGCAGGTGGGGCCCAGAGCTTTGTCTGGGCAGAGGGTCAGGTCATAAATTTGCACAAATTAAATGGTTAAAAATCACGACGGCGAACTGAGTACAGGTGCTTGAAACAATCTAATTTCAGAAAATGTGTTAAAAATGCATATCTGTAAATATTTTCATGTTTTGTTTTTTGATGTATTTTTTTATTTTATTGGACTGAGGGGGCGCAGCCTGACTACAGCATGCGCAGGAGGGGCTTCAAGAAAAAAGGTTGGGAACCACTGCATTAGAAGGTTTTACATTGAATGAATTACAAGAGGCAAGACTGAAGTCAAGCTTTCGTCCATATGCCAAGATACACTTGATCTGCTTCTGATGGTTATAAATCACAAAAAATAAAAATGTTTGAAACTTATCTGGAGCAATTTGTTTATGTTCATAAAATCTTATCTGAAAATGTTGTATGTGGAAATAGTAGGTCCCATAGTGTGCTTGTTTCAATATGACACATATTTCAAAAAAGGCATATTTTCAAAGGTTATTTCTTAAAAACTAGCACTCCTGTCAACCTTCTTTTTCCACATATTGAATATTTTTAGTATTGTCTTTATTACTGTAAAATTGTAAGTCTGTGCCTTTTATACTTTTTGAAATAATTGGAGTCAAAAATGCCAGTAGAGGCTAAAATGTCAATTTTTTCACAAACTTCCCCACTTTAGGAGCCAATTTCTCATTAACTGCAGGGAGTCTGCGTGTGGAACCTTTTGTGGAAGAAGTTTAACTATTTTACTTGATGAAAATCAAAATAAAAGTATTTCCTGGAACAAAAGTCAATTTCTAAGCACTTTGTGAGAGCTAGCCGATGGCCTATTGGTGAGAAATCACTTTTGGAACATCAAAATACTGGCTCTTCTTCGTGTCGTGATCCGCACGATTTCTACAGCCCCACACAACACAGGTGTGACCCATTGCTTCAGGATATTATCATGTTCCGTAACACAAACGCTTGACCTGTTTGACACACAAGAGGGCGCCGTATGGAGTTTTGGGAGAGCTGTGACGTCATCCTAAATCTATCTACTGTATAGGCTACTTTCAAAGCAAGACAAACAAATACCCTAAATCACCTACATGTTAGAAATATTTGTATTGAAGCAATCTTGTGCTCTTATGGCCCTGCCGGGGCTCGAACGCGGGACCTTAAAGTCGGCATGTTTTCCCAAAAACTTTGACACCTTGGGTTGGTTCGGCTGAAAAGAGAGGTCTCCCGCTTCCTCCAACCGAGCACCGCTCCACGTGTAATGGCCCCCCCACAGTGCCAGGTGAGGTAGGCGACCCCACCGAACAACATAGGACCAAAACGTCTATTTATCTTTAACGCATTAGAACACTACGGTAACCATGACAACCTCAGGAGTTTCACATTTGAGTAAGGAAAGAGCACATTTGTCCATTTAAGACAGCGATTTTTAAACTGTGGCCCCATGGACTTCTTCAGGTGGTACAGATCATCTGTCATTGATATTATTTTTGTATTTATTTGAATTAGGACAGGGCACATTAATCAACACGTCAGCAGAAAGCATCAATGTAAATGTACCAGAATTAGCATGATAGCTAAATTGCACCCGCTGTCCTATTAAGGCAGATAAAGAAACATTGACAGAAGAGAAATACAGACATAGAACATAGAACAGAACAAAATAACAGTCACAGAAACTATATTCATTTTAAGGATCGTAGAATTCAGCCTACATTAATGCATTTGATAAAGATGTTAAATGGTCTCAACTTATATAGCGCTTTTCCACCTTCATTAGGCACTCAAAGCGCTTTACAGCAAGGATCCACTCACCCATTCATACACCAATGTACGCAGACACTGGAGGCAAGGAGGGTGAAGTATCTTGCCCAAGGACACAACGACAATGTGCACCTTCAGGATGCGGGATTCGAACCCCCGACCTTCCAATCTACCATTTGTGCCACGGTCGCCCCTAGATGGGGGGTAGGGAGGGAGTTCAGCTTCCTGATAGCCTGGTGGATAAAACTGTTCTTCAGTCGCCTGCACCTGGCCCATGGATTTCACAGTCTCCTCCCTGAAGGCATTGCCTTGAAGAGACTGTGTGATGGATGGTGATTGTGACATTCTGACGGCTTTACGGGTGAGACGGGTGGTACATGGCGTACGCTGCTGTCACGATGCGCTGGAGGCTTCTGCGGCAGGATGCAGTACTGGCACCGTACCACACAGCGATGGAGCTGGTCAGGATGCTTTCTATAATCCCTCTGTGGAAGTTTCACATGACAGAGGCTGGGACTCTGGCTCTTCTCAGCTTGCGGAGAAAGCAGAGACGATGATTACTTTTCTTGACCAGTGATATAGTGTTCATGGTCCAGGAGAGGTTCTCTGTGAAGCGCACACCCAGGAACTCGGTGCTGGTCACCCTCTCCACAGCATTCTTCTTTGAGGTGAAACTGTGTCTCACTCATTCAACTCCACTGCAGACACAGGTTTCGTCATGAAAAACCAGAAGCGAAGCAGCGCTTCAGACGCTGGAGGGTAACTAAGTACATGTATTTAGAATACTCATTTTGAGTAACTATATTCTGGTAAAGTTGCAATTTCATTTGAGTGTATTTAGAATACAGTTATTTTCCAAATATCAAGGGAATACATCCCAGTACTCAATCATTACATTTTAGCTCCATATTGCACATTATTAAGAAAGAACTTTTAATGATGACCTGTTTTTCCTCCTAAAATCAAATAAAGATCTAAAACGCCTTATGCTACAGTTCATACACACACTGCACATGTGCTTCACATGATGCTGTATCTGCTGCTCCTGTGCATTTGCCAACAGAGTTTTTGAGTTCCTAATTAATGGTAATTGAGTTTATAACAGTTGTTCCAACAATCGTAGTCTTCATTTGTGTAGTTATATGCCATATTTATTCATAAATATAATGAAAATCAATGTGAAAGTATTCTACAAGTATTCAAAGTATTCAGAATACAGTACAAGTAACGGAATACGTTATAAAATACATTTTAAGGCAAGTATTCAGTATCTACAATTTCAAAGTATTCTCCCCAACACTGCGTACGTTCACTGTCCAAGTAGAAATTAGTGTCTTTTTCATCATCTGAAAGGGCGTATGTAGAGCCATCCAAGCCTCTCCTGCAACAAAGACGGAAATGTTAGCTCCTATCATGAAGAATTGTCATGCTCTTGAATGTAATAAACGTTAGCAGGTTAATGTCTGGACACACAAGGTAAACAAGTTGCTGATTGGCCTAGCCGAACCAATCGACCGTCACAGAGAATTGACAAGGTTACGTCACTCGCTGCGCTGCTATGTTGTTAGTTCAAGAAACAACATCTGCCATAAAAACCCTGTACACAAATGGTAACAGTTCCATCAAACTCTCTGGTGGCACATCCCCGAGATTCAATCTAGCTCGTGGTATAAGACAAGGATGCCCAACGAGCCCTTACCTCTTCTTAATTGTGGCACAGCTTTTGGCATATCATATCAGAGCCAAGGCTGTAGAGGGAATCTCTCTCTTAGGTAAAGAAATACTCATAACACAATTAGCAGATGATACTACATTATTCTTGAAAAACGAGAGTCTCTGTAGCATCAATGTAATTCAGGAGTTTTCAGAGGCGTCTGGTTTGTGTCTGAATTTTAAAAAATGTGAACTTATGGCAATAAAAGAATGCAAAAAATCAGAAATCTATAACATCCCAATTAAAAGCGAAATACAGTATTTGGGTATTTTAATCAGTATAGGACCAAAGCAAAAGAAGCACTTCTAATTTTAACCCAATCATACAAAAAACACAGAGAAAATTAAATCAGTGGCTCTTGAGGGATCTGTCATTAAGAGGGAGAGTCTTCCTCACTAAGGCAGAGGGAATCTCGCGACTAACTTATGCAGCCTTAGCTCTGCATCTTAGTGACAAGACCCTCAGGGAAATTGATAAAATTCTATTTGACTTTGTATGGAAAGGTAAAACCCACTATATGAGAAAAGCGGTTGTTATGAATCCTTATGAAAGCGGGGGGCTTAACTTCTTAGATTTTCAAACTCTAAATAACACATTTAAAATTAATTGGATAAAACCAATCTTTAAAAAACCCACTTCAGTTTGGAATATTATTCCCTACCATTTATTATCCAAACTAGGTGGCATTAACTTTTTTCTTACATGTAATTTCGATATTGATAAAATTCCTGTGAAGATGTCGGCTTTCCATCGTCAGGCTTTTCTTTCATGGTCTCTCATCTACAAGCACAATTTTTCTCCTCACAACTACTTAATATGGAACAACAAAGACATTTTATATAAACGTAAATCTCTCTTTTTGGAATACTGGTTTCAAAACAACATCAACTGGGTTGATCAACTTTTTAACGAGGAAAGGTTATTGGTCCGTGTACCTTTCGTTCAATCAATTTTTCAATTTGAAAACGACAATGAAATTACACAGAAACGTGAGCTATCAGCATTTTTCATTTCATAAAATGAAACTAAATCACTCAAATTGGCACGTATTTTCATATTTCAATATGATACAAAAACAGAAAAATGAAAATTGAAATCCAGCCTCAGAGCGTCATTATTTGTTTTATCGATTTGCTTATAGCCGGAAGTTCGGCTGTACGGTTCACATTAAGGTCCGACCTGAAACACAAATTTAGATAAAAACTAACGCGGAGATTGTATACATTGTTCAATTTTCAGTTCTTTGTCCTGGGGTATTAGCCTGGCTAACGCCAGACTAAAATCACAAGTGATATTTAGTCTGGGGACCACCAATTCATTTTCTCGTAGGAGAGGTGTGGTTTACGATTGTCCATAGCCGTTTATTGGGCGCTACGAATGTCTCTCATGCGCTGCACGTAGCCATAGCCAATCGTATCATGGTATCAGATGACGTATGACGTACCAGCTGTAAACTTTTGAGCTAAACTATTTAGAACACGTTCTAAAGCTTGATCGAAAGATGGCATCGCGTCTGCTGCTGTCATGTTGGATCCGTAAATTTTTTTTATTTTTTTTATCCCTAAACAAACTACAAGCTTCCGTATGTCAAATAGCGCGTCATCGTCTTACCGTCCCTCCTCGTTCTGTGATTGGTGCCCAAATCCATGGAAAAATGTCGGCCATGGTCCCCAGACTGTTGTGAAGTTCGAAAGGATTCGAGCGCACACAGCAGTCTGGCGTTAGCCAGGCTACTGGGGTATTAGCACTCCTTTATAATAATTCCTCAGACATGGGATTGGTTATGCACGGAGCTACAGCGCTAGGATTAGGACTCTCAACATTGATTTGCTCATGGCTTGGCTTGTACTTTTCAATTTGATGAAGCAAAAATTCTGATCCGTTCTGCACAAGACAGAACAAATATTCAGTATCATAAGTGATCGATGACCCCATAATGTTTCACTAATAATAATACAATTACAATTAACCAGGTTTTTTTTTTTTTTTTTTTTTTACAATAAACCGCTGTAGAACTGGTCAGCTGGGGAGGTGTTCCAGGTGAGTGCGCAAATGTCGAGAGTCCTAATCTTGAATAAAAACTCGAACATCAAAGTGAAGGAGAGATACGCTCAAGGGACAGCACGACCTACGCGCCCCAGGTTGTGCCACCTTCCCAGCCTGCGAACGGCGCACTGGCCACTTGGCACAATATGTTTAGCTCCGTGCGTAATTGTAGCTAAAGCGTTCGGTCCAATCCATCTCGCAGAATGTCAGATTCTACACAAATGTAGAGAGTCCACATCTAGGTGGACAGAAGACTCGTGCGTTGTTTAGAGGAGGAGAAAGGAGCTCGGGGAAGCGCACGAGTTACGCACTCCAGGTAGTGCCATCTGCGGCCTGCTACGGGCGCGTTGGCCACCTAGCATAGCGCTGTAGTTAGCTCCGTCCTTATCCAATCCCATCTTTGAGGAATTATTATAAAGGAGTGCTAATACCCCAAGACAAAGAACTGAAAATTGAACAATGTATACAATCTCCGCGTTAGTTTTTATCTAAATTTGTGTTTCAGGTCGGACCTTAATGTGAACCGTACAGCCGAACTGCCGGCTATACGCAAATCGATAAAACGAAATAATGACGCTCTGAGGCAGTGATTTCAATTTTCATTTTTTCGTTTTTGTATAATATTGAAATATGAAAATACGTGCCAATTTGAGTG
This sequence comes from Neogobius melanostomus, assembly GCA_007210695.1. Lineage (NCBI taxonomy): Eukaryota > Metazoa > Chordata > Actinopteri > Gobiiformes > Gobiidae > Neogobius > Neogobius melanostomus. The sequence continues at coordinate 41,857 of VHKM01000273.1, forward strand.
ATTTCGTTTCATTTTATGAAATGAAAAATGCTGATAGCACACATTTCTGTGTAATTTCATTGTCGTTTTCAAATTGAAAATTGATTGAACGAAAGGTACACAGACCGTTATTGCTTACATATAATGAATTTCTTAGAAAATACACTATCCCTGTATCTCCAGGTGATTATGCAAAGGTTTTTGGAGCCATCCCTACCGGTGTATGCATGTTATTCAAAAGTCAGTGCAGGCTTGACGCTCAAAAACTATCTCTTCTATTACCTAAGGATACACTTGCAGGGAGGGTTTGTCTAGCCAATAACCCTACCAATAACAATCGTGCTATAAGAACATGTTCCAAAGAGAAATAACAACAATACCCAATGTCATTTTTCACTGGAGTATGTTTGTGGATGGTATACCATGGAAGAAGGTCTGGCTTTTGTCTAATAGATATTTAGTAACAAAGTAAAAGAAGTATCCTTCAAACTTATTCATAAGTTTTATCCTTCAAAATGTTACATTAAAAACAGATTTAAGAAAGAAATTGATATTGACTGTAGTTTTTGTAAAGAATATCCTGAAACCATGTGCATCTTTTCTGGTACTGTCCAAGTGTTGCATTATTTTGGCAGAAATTCTGTGACTTTATTCATGAAAATATTGAAAAGCATTTTGTTCTACATTGGAAGAGTGTATTGTTTGGTTTGTTTGAATCTAACTTACAAAACAGTAACGCTATTTACTTAATTAATCTTTTATTATTGATGTCAAAGTATCATATTCATTCATGTAAATTTTCCGGGAAAAGGCCGTGTTTCTCTGCCTTTTATAACGGCTTCAAACAATACATTCTCTCAATTAAATTTTCTGAAAAACAGAAGGCAATTAAGACTGTTGAGTGTTGTACAGCGTTGAATGTCTTCATTTAAATCTTGACCCCCCCTAGCGTTAGATTATGCTGATGTTTTTGTTTTGTTTTGTTATTGTTATTTATTTTTCCTTTTTTTCTTCTTTGCTCTCCTATCCTCTCTATTTTTCTCCCTGTCTTGTTTTTGTTTTTGTTTTGTTTTCTCTTTTACAATTTTAATTTTGCACTGATCCAGTCCATTATTTTAATGTCTACTGGTAATTTTTCTTGTACAACTACGGATAATTGTTGATTACTGTACTTGTTTCAATGATTGTTATCACTGTCAACATTGGTTTAATAAAAAAATAAATTAAAAAAAATAAAAAAAAGTTCAAGAAACAACATTAACATTAGCCAAAACTAATCATGGATGAAGTAGTCGAGGATTTTGCCTCCGCGTTCTCGTGAGTTTATATTCAGTTCATATTTTGTGAGTTGGACTAGCTGTTGTCACGTCCGCTAATTGCTAATTGGTTTATTTCACTGACGATCTGTGCGCGTAGGCCCGCCCGTTCAAACTGCTCCAATTGCTTCTTTACCAGACTAATTTCCCTGCGTATAATGGACATGGATGTATTATAATTAACGTAATGGACAGGGAATAGTATGCAGAGCCAGGCAAGGACATATGGCGCGGCTGAATATTCAGTATTGTTTAGCAGTAGCCCATGTGCGACCCGCGATGATGAGAAACCGCCCCTTTCTCCCCTCTTATTGAAAAAGCAGCTTAATGAGCCTTGGATTTGAGATTTTGTCATTCGAAATAGTGATAGTGATCAAAAAATAAGAAATAGCCAATTTGACATTTTTTTTCACCCGCGGAATGGCTTAAAAAACTGCCCAATTCCGCGGTTTAACCGCGGACCTGGCAACCCTGCTGCTGACCTCTTTGTGCGTCCCCCCCCCCGAAACTCCGCGCTCGGCGGAAGACCTGCCCTCCCGGACGAACATCTTCGTGGTATACCAGTAGCTGCGCTCCCCTGCTACAATTCCATTTGTTAACAATTAGGGAAGTCAAACTCTACGCTTCAGACACATCCGAATGAGGCACTGCCCGTGGCAGTCTGCCTCCGTTATCAACAGTAATTGGTGAAAAAAATAAATAACAAATCCAGAATTAGAGGTGTATTGACTGCACTCGAACTCAGGATGCCATTTTTAGTACTTTTATTCCGCACGTCAGGCAGTAACTACTAGGCAACAGCGCCACACAGTGGATGTATCAGTACAAGAGGGACCTACTGGAGGATGGTGCATTGCTTCAAAAAAATATAGCTAATTTCGATAGACTGTCCTTTTGTTGGATAAATTGTTTATAATTCCTGAAAAAACATTGCCATATAACAGACTTTTAAATGAAGTTTATTTTTCAGGAACAAAAACCGCACAGAAGCCACAAAAAGTCAAACTCAATTTGAGTGCAAAAATATATGACTAGTGTACATTCTGAATTATGTAACAGTCGGTATTACTTTAAACCAATATACGAGCACTGCACTTAAATAACATACAGTGCATAAATAAATCTCCCAACTCTGCACATTACTGTATATATAAAAAAAAAGAGATTTTACAATAATACACTTTAGCATCTCAGTTATGTTTTTATAAACATATGCATATTGTGTTATAGTTTGGTGCAACATTCAGTGATAATTTCAGTAGAAAAGATACACATGTAAGTGTATAGAAGCAATAATTATTTTACAACACAATTTGTAAGTACAAAAGAAAAAACACTGAAGGGCAATTAGGTTCAAGTTTTGGCTGGTTGCATTTTGTCATACACAAACAGATTCTTACTATTTTAACTCACGACATCCACAGTATGTATAACGAAACAGATTTATTGCTGTGCTAAGATGTATGTACACACCATAAAAACCACTGTGCCTCTCTGGAAGTGAAAGAGTTCTCCAGCAGTGCTATTATCACTTCGGAGGCCACTAGCGGTGTCCGTATTTGGCAGACCAGTCAGTGCGCCCATGGATTGTCTGAACTGGTGGACGAGGCAAAGTGCCCAGTGTGCTTTTGGTGGGCAATGCATGTTTGTGTTTGTGTGGCTACGTCCAGACCGCCATGTTGCATAATCTGTAATAGATAACAGATAGTCAAACAATACAAGCAAACCTAAGATAAATACAAACAGTAGCAAAATGGTTACTTGATGCTGTTGATTCTACAGAGGAAACCTGATCCCCTCTTGACCTGGTGAACCAGTGTCCTTTTTGTAAAAAGATGGCAGATATCCTCCAGGAATTGTGTTTGTACCTAAACATTTGAGACACATTTTATATATTGCACACTGATTAACGGTCTCACCTTGAACAGCAGGGATGTGTCTAGGGGGCAGCACAGGTCACCCCTGAAATGTAATTGGCTACCCCACTCAGAGGCTGAGGGAATACAGGCCTTGCGAAAGTACTAATACACCTTGAACTTTTGCACATTTTGTCATGTTTACAACCCTAAACATAAAGATTTTATTTTGAATTTTTTACTGAAAGTTCACACACAAGTAACAGACAACTGTGAAGTGAAAGCAAAATTATACATGATTCTGTTATTTTTCAAAAAATAGAAAACCGAAAAGTGGGGCGTGCCTAAGTATTCATACAGCATGACTTAATACTTTGTGGAACCCCTTTTGCTGCAATAACAGCAGCAAGTTTCTGGGTATGACTACAAGATTTGCACATCTAGAGCTGACATTTTAGCCCATTCCTCTTTACAAAACAACTGAAGCTCTGTCAAATTAGAAGGAGAGCGTTTGTGAACAGCAGTTTTCAGGTTTTCCACATATTTTCAATAGGATTTAGGTCAGGACTTTGACTGGGTCATTCTAACACATTAATATGTTTGTTTTTAAACCATTCCATTGTAGATTTAGCTTTGTGTTTAGGGTCATTGTCCTGCTGGAAGGTGAATCTCCGCCCCAGCCTCAATTCTCTTGCTGACTCCAGCAGGTTTTCCTCCAAAATGTCTCTGTATTTGGCTCCAGCCATCTTCCCAACTATTCTTACAATCTTCCCAGTCCTCGCTGAGGAAAAGCAGCCCCATAGCATGATGCTCCCCCCACCATATTTGACACTGGGGATGGTGCACTCAGGACGATGAGCAGTGTTAGGTTTGCTCCATACATAACGTTTTGCATTTGGGCCAAAAAGTTAAATATTTGTCTCATCTGACCAAAGCACCTTCTTCCACATGGTAGCTGTGTCCTCCATATGACTTCTAGCAAACTTCAAACAGGATTTCTTATGGCCTCCTTTCAATAATGGCTTTCTTCTTGCCACTCGTCCATGAAGGCCAGATTTGTGTAGAGTACGACTTATAGTTGTCCCATGTACAGATTCCCCCAGCTCAGCGGCAGTACGTCGCAGCTCCTCCAGAGTTCTTGGGGCACTTGGTTGCATTTCTGACCAGTGCTCTCCTTGTTCGGTCTGTTAGTTTAGGTGGACGGCCGTGTCTTGGTAAGTTCGCAGTGGTGCTATACTCTTTCCATTTCCAAATGATGGATTGAACAGTGCTCCGTGAGATGTTCAAATCTTGGGAAATCTTTGTATAACTTAACGCTGCTTTAAACTTCTCCACAACTTTATCCCTGACCTCTCTGGTGTGCTCCTTAGCCTTCATGATGTTGCTTAGTGACCAATAGACTCCGACCATAGCTCTGAGGCCCTCACAGAACAGCTGTAATTGTACTGAGAGTAGATTACACACATGTGGCCTCTATTTAATGGTTATCTGTTACTCGTGTGTGAACTTTCAGTAAAAAATTCAAAATAAAATCTTTACGTTTAGGGTTGTAAACATGACAAAATGTGCAAATGTTCAAGGTGTATTAGTACTTTCGCAAGGCCCTGTATATTACTGTATTTGGGGTCAAATCTGCGCTAGGTAGGTATGAAACTGTGACTGTGAATACAGTAAGACAGTAAGATTGTTAAAATCAAAATGAGTGGAATGGTGGAAGATCATGTGTTCAGCTCAGTATGAGCTACTGCATTCTGGGAGGAGGTTTAGGATTCCCCTCTGTAAAAACAGCTGCTACAAAACCTCCTTCAGATCCTCTCTATCACACTCCATGATATTACAGACTGTGCAGACTGTCTGTATTTGTAATAACCTGTTGTGTTCATGTTTGCAACTGACACTAAGATAAAAAACTGAAATCTGAATTACAAGTTAAGTTAATGTATGATCATTGATAAACAAATATGGAGACAAAACCTTAATTAATTAAATGAGCACAAATATAGACTCGCAAGCAAGTTCACCAGAATACAGAAATGTAAAGCCCAATGCACACCAGAAAGCAGCGCGCCGCAGCACGTCACCTGAATCGTGGCGCGGGATCGAGCGTCGCCACGTGTCACTGCAGCCTCGGTGTACGTTCTCTCATAGAAATTAAAGGAGGGGGCTCTTTTGCCGCGCGTCAAAGCGTCTTGGTGTGCGTTGGGCTTAAGTGTTCAATTCACAGTTAAAAGTGCTTCAATCCTCCAATGGTTCTCATATGCCACCAGAGAATAATCAAGTGCCACCCCTGAGCCACCCCAATGACAAAGGACTGGACATTGCTTACCGTGAGCACCTCTGCTTGGTAAAGTGCCTCCAAATGGAATGGTACTGTTTCCCCAAAAGTGACTACTACTACTGAAGTCTTTGCTTACATTAATTGCCACATTCTTTTTTGTAGCAACTCCTAAAAAATAATCAAAAAGAACTTAAGTGTATTGGCTAAAGCTTTAGAACACTTTAAACACACATGTCACAAAGCCAATATTAGATACATTACCAGGTAAATATCTTGACTGTCTCAGGTAATGCTGTTTGGCAGAGGCAGTTCTTGAAGGCTCCTGGTAGTTGGTGGTTTTATTCAGATTTAATGGGCCATCTTCCTGCCCTTTAGGTCGACTATAATCCAGAACATTGCCATATCTATTAACAAAACACAATTTTCTTATTAACAAATCGTAAGAATTTAAATAACAATATTAAATGTATGTAAAGCATTACTTGGGCAATGCTTCATCGCCACGCATTTCTGCTGGAAAATTGGATTTTCCAAGAACACTTAAAGACATGTCAGTGTCTTCACAGTCTTCCCACTCATCCCCTTTATGGTGGCCCCACCGTCGACGACCTCCTTTAGGTTTCAATTGGTAATTTGTCAAGTTAGTGTTCTCAGATTGCTCCCTTTTCTGTACAAAAGCATGAATTAATGCGTTAAATAATGTTTTGACATCACTGACAGTAACTTTTGTCTGTCTTTCTGCATCGTTGGCAGTAAATGGAATTTACCACAGATCTTTCACAATTCACTGTATATATGAGTCACACCTTGATTTGAAGATCTTTGTCCGCAATGTACAGAAGGTGGTTTTGTGCTGTTCCCTGCTTTGGCTCTGTTTTCAGGATGTGCTTGGGCGGCTCGTGGAGCAGCTCTGTGTGCCGTTGATAAATGGCAGCCTGAGCAGCAGGTGGGACGGGTGAGGGCTGCATTTGCACCAGAGGCCTGGAGGAGCAGTGTTGGTTTGGAAGGGGCTGAGAGGGAGGCACAGGCTTCAGGAGCAGAGGCTGCTGCTGCATCGCTGAGTGAGACTGTGATGGGGCCTGTATTGGCACAAAGTTCGGCTGGGGTCTCCCCTGCTCTAGGATTTGTTGAGGAGTGCCCAAAGCCTGACCCACATGAAAATACGAGTACCTGAGAGCCTGGAGAACATATAACTTGTATAAAAGACCAGTCTCATATTATAGAATTTTTGTTTGTTTTTGTTTATCACCTGTACTGAAGCTGGTCTCTTCTTGGGATCCCATTGAAGAAAGTCTGTCATTAAATGTATGGCCTCTGGACTGGCATTGGGAATCAGTGTTTTTAGACTACTGGGAACACACTGTGGCCAACGGAAATTCATGGCGTTTGCCAGAAGATATCCCTCAGGCCAGTCATTCTAAAGAAAATACAAATTCAATGACCACATAATCTGAGACATTACAAAGTGAAGTGTTTGTTGAAACACATACCTTCTTTGGGGTACCCAAGACTTGGCAAATCTTAAAAATAGTGTCTACTTCACTGGAGCCAGGAAAAAGAGGACGAAGTGTATAAAGTTCAGCCATAATGCAACCAACTGCCCATTGATCAATGGGCGAGCTGTAAGATATTGATCTCAGGAGCACTTCAGGAGCTCTGTACCTTTTATAATGAATGTAGCAATGAGTTTTACAGTAAAGGCTACAAAACTGTCTTATTTCAATTATATAGCTCACCATCTTGTTGAAACATAATCTGTGTATGGGGGACGAGACCGAATCTCACGTGCAAGACCGAAGTCAGCAATTTTCACCAACTCAGGACCCATACACAGAAGATTCTCCGGTTTCATGTCTCGGTGGAAAAACCCTGAAAAAACAATGAAGACACAATCGATAAACACACACACAGTAATCAGTCAAGAATGACGGCAGAAATAACAACGCATCACGTAATGTACTAACCATGTTTATGGATGAATGCAAGACCCTGTAGTATTTGAAACATGATATTTCTTACAGCAGACTCAGGAAAAAGCCGAGTCCTAAAAAACACAATCAATCAGTGTTAGAAGAGAGTGTAAAGCTATTTATGTCATATTTTGGAAGGACATTTTCACCTGTCTTTCATGAGCTGATATAAATTCTCCTTCATGTACTCAAATATAAAGTACAAGTGGTCATTTTCCCGGATTACCTCCTTAAGTTTGATTACGTTTGCATGGTTAAGTTTCTTCAAGGACTGGGAAAAAAGATCAAATTAGCACATTGTGTTATAACAACACAATTGTGAAATCATAGCAAGACTATTCATGCTGGACAAAAAACACATGGGTCATTGTCTGCAGGGGGCCAGAAGCAGGATGTTCACAACTATGAAATAAAACCTCAACATTAATTTAAAAGGACGAAGTTGACAGCTAAGGGACTTGTTGCAGGGTCTACATAGTTCTCCCATGCACTGGGACAATAGGCTGTAGTGTATACATGCCAAAAATTGGAAGTTGCAATAATAATAAATCAATGATATTACATGCCATTTGAAAGTCTATTTACTGGGATTTAGGTGCATACATTAGTGTATTTTCTGTATGGATAACAGATGCCTGAGCCAGGGAATCAACAGCACACAAAAATCACCTTCTACTTTTAGTGACTCAGCTGTGACTTTATGCTGTGAGGAAATTTAGACAGCAACATTTCAATAAATAAAATTATACAAATAACTCGATATTACATAGAGTTGTACTACAGTGAAATTGTTAATATGAAAATATTATGTAGTACTCAGTTTACCTTGACCTCTCTAAGGTTCATGCATTCTTCCCAGGAGTAAAACTTTCTTTTCATCCTGAAAATACCATATTTCTTTTAAGTAAAACCATTAATCTGCACATCAAATGAATATCACATAGATCCTACCAATGGTTGTTGATTGCATCACAGTGCAACAAACCATGCCTACTTACTTTTTAATGGCTACAAGTTCTCCGGATTCCAGACTGCGGCCGAGGATGACAGAGCCATAGGTGCCATCCCCAAGCTGTCTGATTGTCGTGTATCTGTTCATTATGAGTGATTTTCCCGATCACTGTCAGATGGGTGTAAAAGGAAGAAATGCCGCCCTCCTGCTGCTGTTGAATGCAGCCAGATTTTCCTGTGACAACAGCAGAACACCTTCGGCTGAGCTGAGGGACCCATTGGCCTGCTACTCACTACCTGAAAAAATACATGACAATGAATCTGCAAAAGCTCAAGCTAAAAACAACCCAAAGCGCATGTTTGGGGCATCGAAACAGACGGACGCTATGTTTCAAACTGGGCCTAAAGCTAGGTTTATAGTGTAGTAATAACAAGAATAACTTTCATTTCTAACCAAAAGCTACAGACGCAGTTAGTCATAAGGTGCTATTTTTTTCCTCTTGCACATTGCAAAGGTGTGGTACAAGGGAATCTTACAACCGTTTAGCCCAAAACAATGTAAAGCTGATGCTGTAAAAAAAACAACTGTGTTGGACAGAGGCAAATTAATGCACAAATTGGAAACGCAGAAGACAACTCACCCCACACATGTCATATCCACGGGTAAACATATCCAAACATGCATATTCTATTTCCAATTAATGCTTCAGGTCGATATAAAACGGTGTGCTGCAGATTTGGTTAAACAGCATTTACACAGAAGGGCCGTTCAGTAAAAGTCTCGCGATGCTTGAGCTCTACCACAAATCACGGCTCAGCCCCCGACTTGTGAATCTATTATTAAAATTGTTTAGTAAGGGGATTCCGGGCCCAAAAAGTGTTCGCATCCCCGTTGTAATAATATGTCTATGGTTGTATCACGTACACACACACAAAAAATAACACTATATATCGCTCGTCAGTCTTCTTCAGCTGACATGAAGCGCGCTGTTTTTAAAGTCATTTTAAACTGCCAAACTGCTTAACACAAAAGCTTTGTGCAACTAAATCTCTCATCATGTCACTTTATTTCCTTAAAACGTCACCATATTTTAAGCTAAAAACTGTGAATGCTAAGGTATTAAAAAGTGTGAATGACAAATTGATGTAACACATTATTTAATATACTCTAGTTGTACTCTGTTTTGTACTTATACTAAAGGGTGCATCATGTGGATTAATTAAAACTATTTTATTGTTCTTAGTTGATTCTTCAAACTTCGATAACCTGCAGAACAGTGAGAGCAGTGAGAGGGAGTCGATGTTGTGCGCACCTTTCGTGTTTGTTTTCGTCCCTTCACTTCCTGTGTCCGAGGCTCAGGCTCCAGGCTACTCTGCAAAATGGCTGCGTTCCTGCGAGCTCGTAAATATGTTGGCTGCGTTGTGCGTTTCTCTGACCGTGAACTGTAAACGCAAGTGCTGACCGAGTGTTGCGAGCTAAAAACTACTAGCCAAGCTGTCATGGTGGGTCTTCATGTTTTTCACAGACCAAAGACGGCTAGCAGCAGACTTAGCGGCTAGTTAGCTGTCATACTATTAGCCTTCTACGTCACCTGTCAGCCTTCTAAAGATAGCTGCTGGTTCATGCACTTTCCGTATTCCCTTTTAAGTTATTCACATGTTGTTAACGCGGTATACCATTACAATGCGTGTAAAATATATAATTGTTAACACAGTAAAATTGATATTGATTTAGAGCTATGGTTCTATCAAAGTGTTTACGCTTTACTACGTATTATATCAAGGTGAATTCTTGTCATCACCAAACACAATCAGCATAAAAATTGGCTGTGCGAAATCTCCTGATCAAAAACGTTTCTTAACTCCTGGTGTCTATTTGACAACCTGACATGATTTGAATGTATTTGGTAAAATGTATAAATATACAAATATTCACCGAGGATAACTCTTAAAGTATGAAACATTTATTTCCAATGTGGTAACCTCTCACTATAAGAGGGACGGGCTACTTGCTGCTGTCAGGCTGTCCTGTCACGCTAAGATTACTGGCAGAATGAGAATTTTCTCAGTAAACGAGTTAGGCCACATTACTGGTACCTGTTGCACCTTAAAGGAAATGCATGTTTTTAAACTATCATGTGGACAACAAAATATGAATAATTATTTAACACCACAACAGGCTGAAGATGATGCAGATTTTGGAGGTACAGTGGAGGATGAAGATGAGGGTCCAGAAGACCTGCAACTTCAGGTGAGACTTCAGGAGGGGTCTTGCAGAAATGTATGCATGGGTGGGTGGCATGCATTTTCAGTGCAAATTAATGAAACATAAATTAATTATGTTTTTGTAGCTCCATTTTACACCGTTTTGGAGTTTTATTTTTGCCTTCTCTTACATTTTTATAATGTCAATTGAGTAGAAGAGAAACTTCGCACATCATTGAGGCAGGTGTGTTGGAGTTGAAGGAAAATCCCAGCGTACATTGATAAAAACCTTGCAAAAATAGTTTATTAGGATATGGTCAACGTTTCAGTCCCGAGACCTTCATCAGGCAAATGCAAGGTTGGCAGTGTGCGGGAAGTAATATTCAATATGTCAATTGAGTGAAATATCTCCAGGGGGTGTATCTTTTGGTGATCTAAATTAATTTCATGTCATTTTGATTTTATCCAATTGTAAACACTCTATTTTTGTGCTTTGACACAAAAATGTGCTCGTAACATTAGGAAACGAATGAAGGATTGATATTTTTGAAACTTGTTTGTATTTTGAAGGTCCGAACCACTTGTCATACATTAAAAAAAAGAGAGATTACATTTAACCCTTTAATTGCCAACTTTCTGACCCAAAACGTTTCAAATATCAATCTTCTTTTTTTCATATCTTTCTAAAGTTTCAAGCACATTTTTTCGATTGAAGCTCCCACAATGCAAGTTTTACTATAAGTGCCACTACCCAAACACATTTTAATTAGGAAACAAATGCTTCTGGTCATCTTTCACAGACATCTGGCGGCATCAGCCAGACCAGAAATTTGTCGTTTTTTTGGACCATGGACTATAGTGACTTTGCGACAGAGAGTTGGCAATGAAAGGGTTACAAATATGAACAAATATTTTATTCTATATGTACTGTATGAGAAGAGAGGGTCAGACTTACAAAATAAAATAAAACGTTTAAACATTCGTTGAGTTATAGCTTTCTAAATTACACACGCATTTTTGTGTTGAAGCTCCACAACATAACTTTTTTAAAGGTGTGATTGAAGGTTAATTTTATATCATAATTGCTTGTTTTGTTCAGGGGGAGCTTAATGCATTCAGAGTTCAGTGGATGTCGGAACTCAAACCAAGCTCTGAGGCGAGGGGCAAACAGCAGCAAAGTAAAGAACAGAAAATGACCCAAGAAATGGTGTTGGAGGAAAAGGTAAGCTATTATTATACATCCAGTTTTGACATTTCGTGTTTCAGAATGCAGTCTATGGGGGTCATTTACCAAGCGTTTGCTCATGTGCAAAGCAAATAGTGTTTGCAAAAGTGGATCAACAACAAAGTCATTTATGCATTTTTTACTTATGACTTAAGGCATTGTAGGCATTGACGGCTGGGTTCTTGAATATTAAAACATAGTATCAAAAATCAGCCTATGCTTAATGTCCCATAATTTGTTTTTTAAATGGTCTAAAGTAGGACAGTCCCACAGTTCTGAAGTTTTGTTTAATAACTTTGTTGCAACGGTCCAATGCTCGACTCGTGGGGAACTCTATGGACAAGTGTTTTATATCCGTGTTTGAATAGAAGTTCTTTTAATAATTGGACACAGGGACTGGAGAGCCTTTGGGAGTAAACCACGTAACGCTTGTAGCCATAGCACATCACTGCAAAGTTTCTCTTATGTTTTAAAGGAGCCAGTTTGAGTTCTACATAGTCCCCATCTGTAACTGGTAGTGTATAGAGGAAGTGTAGTATGATCCTAATGGCTCGGCGTTGGAGTTTTTCCAAGCGGTTAGTTTGTGTGACATTTAGAGCGGCCCAGGCAGGCGATGCATACTCAAAGTGAGGTAGAATATAACATTTGTACAGTCTTGTTAATAGATTCTTGTCTTTAACAAAGAGGGAGAGTCTACGAAGGAGGAACATTTGACATGCCACCTTTCGGCAAGCGTAGTCCACTTGTTTGTCAAATTTGAGGTCGTTTTTAATCCAGAATACGAAATGGATATTTTCTTTAACCATTTCGCCTGGCAGCCCATGAATTTAATGTCAATGTTTGCATTTTGGAAAGAAACATTGCTTTGGTTTTGCTTGGGTTAAATTGCATACCCCAAGTTTCAGCCCACTGAGCAATGTCCAGGAGATCTTGATTTGCTTTCTCTACCATTAGAGGGAGCTGTTGGGATGCAACAAACAGTGTAGTGTCATCAGCATAAAGCAGATAATCGTTTACAGTGCCTGGCTTGCTTGATGACTGAATTTTACCAGGAATCAGATGTGAAAGATCATTCATGAACAATACAGAGTGGGAGCTAGGGTGCTTCCTTGAGGCACGCCTGAGTGGACAGGACGTATTTCTGAAAGAATATTGTTAATTTTGACCGCCTGCTGTCTATCAGTGAGATGATTTACAATCCAACGGAAGAGTTTTCCACGGATTCCATATGATGGAAGCTTTTGAATTATTGCAGGATGCAGTACGGAATCAAATGCAGCTGCCAGGTCTAAAAAGACAGCACAGCATGAGAATCTTTTCTCCATTAGTGATAAACATTTATGGTAGAGATAGCTTAACTGATCAGTAGTAGAAGGACGTGGTAGAAATCCGACTTTGCAAAGCTGATATTAGGTTGTTTGTACACAGAAACTCCAACAGTTTTTTGGTGATGACCAACTCTAGTATTTTCCTCATGTTTGATAATTTTGCGGATCTGACCTGTTACCCTTGTTTTTGTAGATCGGTGTCACGTGTGCTGTTTTCCAGGCTTGGGGCATAACTCCAGTATCAATAGACTTTTTGAATAGAATGTACAGAGGCGTTGCTAAAGCTTTGTGGCAGTTTCTTAAAACCAGGTTGGTTATTCCATCTGGACCAGTGGATTTTGAGGGGTCAAGCGTTGCTAATGCCTTAAAAATGTCCATTTGGTCAAAATGGACGTTGGAGAGAACTTTGGATGTACTAAGTGGTAGAGGTGGGAACAAGATGTTAAAGTTGGGCTTCTGTGCTTTAGACGTAAAATAGTTGTTAAGAGATGTTGCTTTTGTGAAGTTACAAGATGCAGAAGCATCCGCTGTATTTATTGTGGGGATGGCATCAGTTATTTTGGTACCAACATAGAACTTTCTTGCCAATTTGTGCCATTTTTTGGAAGTATTAGCCGAGTGCGCCATTTGTTCCATTGATTTGTTAACATCCTTCTTTTTGGTTTCTTGCAAATATACTTTGAGTTTATTGCGAGCAGTCTGATATAAGTTGTATGCCTGTGATGTTAGAGTGTATAGTCTTAATTATGTAATACAGGCAAAATCAAATTGTAAATTAAGTGCAACTTGCCAGCACAATAGCTAATTTTATTTTTCATCTTGCATCTGCTATTTAGCACCTGCATTGATCAATGACCCTCTAAGTCTGTAATGTAATGCTTTCGAGTAACTTCAGTGGGGCCCCTTGTCCTCAGGCCACAGAGCTGTTCTTAAGAGCTGTTCATGAGGAACAGAGTGGAGCTGTCTATGAAGGTATAATAAAGTTGTTTATGTTTGTTCAATTTAATATCTATGTATGGAAAAGCTTAATTAAGGCCTTTTTGTTTCTTTCAGCTATCAAGTACTATCGGATGGCGCTGCAACTCGTACCTGACATTGAGTCTAAAATCAACTACAGCCGCTCTACTGATGCAGATAAGATGTTAGTCTGATATAGACCGTGTCATTTATTTTGTGCTCACCTTTGTGCTGAAGCCCCCTTTAGATCAATACTTTGGCCATTTCTATCCATTAAAACTACTTGTTTTGCATATGGGTGTGACAAGTATGTGAATGTTTGTCATATTTCGTTGCAGTTTGAGGGAAAGAGACGCTGACGGTGACATTGAAGATTTGCTGTCATATTTTGAGCAGCAACTCACACTGGAAAGCTCTTATCCAAAGTTGTGCAATCCTGAGCTGGAGATGACTCAGACACACATCTCAGGTATAGTCTGTAAAATGTAGCATCACCACAAATCGGCATACTGGCATTCTGAAGAAAGATTTGTTTTATTTCGTAGTTGTGCCTAGAGAGATCCTCATTTACATATTTCGCTGGGTTGTGTCCAGTGAACTGGACATGCGAGCTCTTGAGCAGCTGTCTTTGGTTTCTCGTGGATTTTATATCTGTGCAAGGTTGACTCCCTTTGATAACTCCACAAGCATTGAATTACATTGTTTTTTAAACACTTGAAGTCCAATTCTTTGACTTTCTAGAGACCCTGAAATTTGGCGCTCTGCTTGTTTGAGAGTGTGGGGAAAGAGTTGCTCTAAACTCTCCAAACCCTATACATCCTGGCGAGAGATGTTTCTTCAGAAACCACGTGTTCGTTATGACGGCAAGTCTAAAGAAGATCCAAGAGCAAAAACACATTTCAAATCGCTTTTATAAAATGCATTTATTTGTTTTATAGGGATCTATATCAGTAAAACATCATATATTCGCCAAGGAGAGGAGTCATTGGATGGGTTTTACAGACCTTGGCAACAAGTGGAGTACTATAGGTAATTCATTTATTTGTTGTCAAATTCAGTAATAGAGATAATTTTTAAAGAACACTTGGTGTTACAGGTACTTGCGGTTCTTCCCTGATGGTCAGGTCATAATGCTGACCACCCCAGAGGACCCACTCACCATTGTTCCTCACCTAAGAACTAAGAACACAAGGTGTGCTTGTCAGAAACAATGATGAACTTGAATACACTGCAAACCTACGAACACCTTGCTTCATTATTTTTATTTTGCAGATTGGATGCCATCTTGTTTGGCCATTTCCGTCTGTCACAGGAAACAGACAATCAAACCAAAGTATTTGTGGTTCTTTCAAAGAAAAATGAGGTGAAGGTGAATTTTCATGGAAAAACATGCAATTGCCACAATATATATATAACTGTAAAAGATGTCAATAACTAACATGTAAATTGTGCTGTTTCAGAAAATGTCTGAGTTTTCAAGGAATCGGTTCAGACGGAATACATTGCCAGACACTGAGCACAGCTTCCATGTGGGTTTACAGCTGTCCTCTGGGGGGCGCCAGTGTTCCAATAAGCTGATGTGGGTTCACCACTCCTGCCACATCACATACAGGTGAACGGGAAACGAGGTTTTAAAAGACTTTTCAATGTGCATATGGGATTTTAAACTTGTTTTATTTCCAGAGTGACCGGGAAACCGTCGTGACGTCGTTCGACTTGGACCGGATGTACACACCCTTTTTCTTTGCGCGAGTCAAGAGTTACACAGCTTTCTCAAACCAGCCGCTCTAAACCCAAGCTTTCACCAATGATGATATCAAAAGTTGATTCGCCACCTGACAATGCTGTTGCTGCAGTGTATAAGATTTACAGATGGAAGCTACTTGTATTTTTCTGATTTCAGAAAAGACCATGTGGTCGAAGCTAAAATGAATTAGCGTTTCTTTATTTTATTAATGAATGTTACTTAACCATTTCTATTGAATGGTGCACTTTCATTTATCAAATAAATGGTGGAGACCAGGCTGGTACTTGTGCTTTTTACCTTTTTTCAGCAGAAGTGAGTGATCTCTGCATAGTGATTAATAGTTAATATTCACTGAACTAAGACAAAAAATTGTATTACAAGAAAGACAAGTGAGTTCAGGTTTTGCAGAGGCACAAGGCCATCAGCTGTATTACATTTTTCTGGGATACACCAAAAGGGCTGATGGGATTGCATGAATACATTTAATATGTGATATTTGTTTAACAGAGAAGTCCAGAAAATACACACATTCTTTTGGCAATAGAAAATGTTATCTTATCTTATAAGCTACATCTAGACCTACATTGCACTCGGGCCCATTACACACATCTTCCAACTTGTACATGTCATAGTACTGCACTCTGCACACTGGGCTGTTTCCATCAGTCCAACCAGTGAACCACGATGTTTACATCATGTGTAGCGTACTGGTTAAAGTTACATTTTAATATATAATTGACGATGAAACCGGATTGCACAAAAAAAGTTCATGGAATATCAGTATAATGTTAGATTTATGACATTAAAATCAGCCGTAATCATATTTAGTAAAAGTATATATTTTAGTGTAGTTTAAAGGGTTTGTCAATATGTTGGAGAATAACTTCCAAATGTTCTTGACCTAAACACTACATAATGGTTGGTATATTGCTTGCATATCTAATAAAAAATGTAGCTAAGAAAGTAAGCAGTAGCTACAATTTATTTGGCTCATGTACAGCCATATTGTTCATTGCTTTGTTTTATTCAACATATTGCATCATGTTACAACACAGGGCTATTATTGTGCAACAGTGCAGCAAGGAGCGAGTGAAGTCCATCATCAGACAGACACACCACAGCATGTTGGCCCGTCTAATTGTCACAGCTCCTTGGTTACATATGAGGTAAACATGCCAACGCACATTCATCTTTGGACTTTTTCTGAATTCGCCATTACTGTGTTTCAGAGGTAAATTCAGTTGTATTTTTAATTGTGCATAGCTTGCTTTAAGTTTTGTGAATATTAACTAAGATTAAAGATCCTAAAATATTATATTCTTTAACTATGGGTACTAGAGTATCTAACATGCTCAGATGTGTAAGACTAAAACCAAAATCAATCCACTCTGAGTTTCTTGTGCTGGTTTTCAGTGCCATTTGCATGTTTTTAGTGTCACAGGAGCCGTTCTGGAACTCCTTGGAGGAGGCTTTAATCTTCTTGTAAGTCTAAGAAAAACAAGATAAACAGTATGTTATTATAACAACTTTTAAATTGCTTACAGAATCAACATAACAGTGTGTAACACATTTAAAGATTAGTACATGTACTTTCATTTTAGGAAGATTCAACATTACATCGATTTGGTTAAAATTTTCTGAAATATTTTGTGAAATACTGAAACTTTAGACTGGACCCTAAAGCATCTTTTATCATAGCCTGTTTAAAATCTCGGCCTGATTCATTAGCAACAATTAATTCACAGTTACAGTTAGGTCGGGTAAAGAGAGAGAGAGATTATGTAATTTAGTTGTGCGTTGTTGGTTTTTTGTTTTTAATTATATCTACAGCGACTTACCTGGAAGTAAAAGTTAGTGAACAGGATAATGAGCGTAAACATGTAGCTCATTTGAAAGCATGTCCATCCTATTGGGAATCCACAGGGCCATATAACCGCACAGGTGGAGTGGGACACGGTGAAGAAGAACTGTATCTGTGCAGGAAACACGAGTGCACACGGCATGAGAAGGTGACTGGGGCATGTATAGGACAATATCGATCTACAGCTCAAAATATCTCTGATGGACGGAGAAAACATCCGCTCTGCTGTGCAACTGCAACAACACAAAAGCTTAGATTGTCCTAAATAGATGCAATTAATACATTGCATTAATCAGTTAAACACTTAACACTGGGCAGCGGCATATACTCTGTCCCTTCACTGTATTTGAAAGAAATATTCGAACTGTGTTTTTATGTAAAGCACTTTGGTCTGCCAATGTGTTGTTGTAAAGTGCTATAGAAATAAACTTTTATTGATTGATTCTACTCTTTTTTTGGTAGGAAAGTCCTTTCATCTGGCAACCAGTGAACCACTTACCGACAAAACGCAGACCTTTTTATACAAAAGAGAGGGAAAACATCTTAGTTCATTGGTACTGACTAAACACACTAAACTTTGGGTGAGTCTCTGTTACATTTGGATAAACCAGTAATTACAGAGATAAAATAATCATAAACCAGGTAGATAGTTTATTCTACCAACCAATAATGGCCTTTCCTCCACTTTTGATTCCTTAGATTGTTATAAGCCACTACACAACTTACTAGTTGCAATTGCGTGAGGTATTTCTTCCACCACAGATATGGCCTAATGGCTGGAATGGACGACAGGCCATAGTAGGAATACATCACAACATGGATAAAGCTGTTAAGCATGGGACCAAAGAAGGCTGTGGGCAAACAAATGAGAAAACTACAATAAATCACACATACACCAATTAAAGAAATGGTTATATTGTACAGCATTGGTGAACGGAAACTGTCCCAGGCCACGAGGCAGAACATTTCTACATCCCCACAGTATTGAGTTAGAGTCCCAGCTCTGATAATTGACTAAATTGTCTATTCTCCTCACCCGCACTTTTTTATTAAGTTGAAGCACAGTTTGTGATATTTGTGTTTTAATTCGCTGAGATCCCCACAATTACTAAAGAAAATAATAAGCATAAGGGGTGGGGAGATACAAAAACATATCTGCTCTGGCACATGTAGAACCCGGAGTTTTGGATTATCCGATTTCTGAAGTGAATATAAACGCATCACATCTGATTATTCAGCTCATTGGAAAGAGTCACCGTTTGGAGGTGCTCTCTTACACATTGTCCATCACAATTTGGCACTTAGCACAAACTTATTCAGATTCTTACACTTGTCCGCATTTTGCAGCAGTACAAATACTTCCTGCTCAGTATATTCCACTCAATCGGAGGCACAAATACAGTGTGAAAATGCAAGTCGCATGTTTTATGCAAGTAAGAGTGTCAGAAGTGTGTCAGACTTCTGGTCAGTATGCATTACTTTGTGTACTGTAAAGCTTGAGCCTAAAAATGGTTTTCTAGGGCCTGAATTATTTAACTCACTTTGGCGTTAAAGGGTTACGGAATAAATTGTTGCAAATAAGCACTTACAGTGACCACAGGGGATCCAGTTCATGACGAACCACCAGATGTTGAACATGGTTGCATGATGGTAGATGTGGAGAAATGTTATCTGGTGGTTGTTCTTTCGAAGAATAAAGAAAAATGTGTCCATGAACTCAATGAGCTTTGAAAAGTAATACCACCAGAGGGTCCTCATCACCTGGAACAGAAAACACAGGTGCAAAAACATTAGAAATGGGGGAATCCAGCCATGCAGTGTCACAGGCTAAAGCAATGGCGGTTCTAAGTTCATGTATTTTAAAGCCTTACATTTCACCCAATAAATGTGTCATTGTATTGATAACAAAAAGAAAAAAGAACATGCATCTATAATGTCCTCCTCAGACCTGAATCATCCCTTTGCTGTGGGAGTTGGGCAGCTCACCTCCACTGAGCTTTTTCTGCTTTGCTTTGCTTGGCTTTCTCTATGTATAATGTATTTGTTTTAGTTTTTTGGCCGCGTTGCCCTCAATGGGCAGGACGACGCAGGGTGAAAGGGGGTGAAGAGCGGGAACAGACGGTCAGCAAATTGTCGGGACTTGACCCACTTCACCGAGGACAGCACAGTGTTCCGCCAAATGTGCAAAAGTCTCAACCACTAGACTCTCCACTGCACGTGTATTTATTTAACAGGAACAATGCAGACGTAGTTAGAAAGCAAAGTTTGCAGATTATAGGTATACATACAGGTAGCCAAACATTAGGTTTCAATATCATCTGTCCCCTTTGAAATGTTTTACGTCAACAGCACACAAGTCAGTGCAAAAATGGCAATCATAGGCTATCATAATTATTCGAGGCATATTTTATACACATAGTAGGCATGTCTATTTATTTATCAGGGTTTTACTGCAGATAAGTTTATCTTGTGATGTAGCAACATAGAATCTGGACTTTACCGTGGTGTGCCTTTGATGCAAGTTTAATAAAAAGCAATAGTTTATCACTATCAGCTTATTGGTATGTTATTTTGTCACAATAATTATCACCAATAACAGGAGTTTATACATTTTTGTAAGGCTACCATAAGTCTCGTTGAATTGCAATATCAAAATGATTTCACTTTCTAAGAATATTCACAAATTTTGCAAAAAATATAGTTACATTTCATTATCAACTGCACACACACACACACACACAGAGAAATCTTCCTAAACTACACCAATACCTATGATGTAATGTGATAAGCCCTTTGCAAAATCCAGGATGCATCATTGGACGATTCACCCATTTACTGCAGGAACACTTTGATAACTTTTAATCATGGCAGAACTGCAAAGCTCTGCACATTTTTCTGTTCTACCTCCAGCACAGGACAGTCCTGATCATGACACACAAGTCGGATTAATTTGACCTTCTATCTCTACAGCTTATCTGCGATTTACAGGTATTGGCAGCGCCACATCAGAGCCATAGATTTGCAAAAAGGACAGTTTAGAAATATTGAGAACCTCCTTGCCATTGACTATTAAAGCATATTGTCAAAGGGAAAAAAGTCTGAGAAGGAACTAGCATAAAACATCTAGTGTATTTCTACTTTTTAACGGACACGGTTGAGTGGAGCCTAATCAAGCAGCTATGGGCCTAAGGTGATGCATACTGCAGTATTAGGATATACTTTTAGGAATATTATACATCCTTAGGCCTCCTAGGAATGTACTATGTTTAACTAATCTGTTCACGGAAAGACAATATTTAAGCATTTTACTCCTGAGAGGCAATTTTGCTTCACAGCACAGGAGGGTTTTCTAGATGATTGGAGAAAACCAGTTAGAAAAATAGAAATAGAAAAAGCCTGTATTTCATGGGCCAGAACCATTAAAAAGCAACACATGTCGGTTTGCGCCTTCTTCAGGATGTGGTGTTTCATTCTCCAAGACAAGGAGAATGAAACACCAATTTGACTGCAAGTGTGCAGGCAGGAGAGTGAGAAGCTGGCTGTCATAGTTTTTTTAGACACCAGAGGTAGACATTTCACTTTGACACCAATGTGGAAAAATTAGAATAATAATGACTAAATAAGAAGAAAGATGCAGATCTTAATTTAGGCCTGGGTACACTGTTGCAAGGTGCAAGTGTGTTTTTTCTATTTCTATTTATAATGATGAGTGCATGGATCTTTTTATGTCTATTGAACTCCATCTTTCTGTTTGCTGGATACCAGAAACAGTTACAATTGCTTTTGAATTATCCATGAGGCTCAGCAGACTACAAAACAGACACAACTGTGTATTGCCCAATCAGAGACTGACCTTAGTGTCCACATCTGGTCCGCTATAGGTGTTCTGGCAGAGGAAATTATAATGGCCATGCCACACTGCAGGAACAAGCTGAAGAAATAGACAATAAATTGTTAAATACAATGTAACATATCTATAAGTATTGATAATTTAACAGAAAGGCCTAAACAGTAAATCTATAAAATAGTGTAAAATAAATTGTATGAAATAAAATATGAATAATTTTAATGGTTGTGTAACTGATAAGAGTTAGCTCAAATGCACATTATCAAAATTAATACAAACAACCGATTATACAATAGGAAAAACACAGATTCGTTGAAGGTCGATACTGAGTGGCGAATAGATCCTGTCACTTTGTCCGTGCCAATAAGAGGATTTGCAAACTAATACAAAAGCCAAAAAGCTGCTGCAGGTTAAGAGCCATGTGATTATTCAGGAATAATATTATCCAGATACAGGTGGTGCATGATCTAATGTGCAGATTAACAATGCCATTTAGCACAATTAAATAATCATTAAAACAGTCACTTAATTACTATCAGTATGTTCTGCACACAATTCCAAAGTCATATCTGTGTGAACTCTCAGTTGTACAGGAATTTCCATCATTAAGCTGTCATCTCTACTCTGTAGTTTAAATATTGGACCTTTCGTTTCTCATCCAAGAAACCAACCTTTTAAAAGCCAAGGGCTTCTTCAAGAACATTAAGTTGTTCAAGTTAAAATATCCCGAAGACTTAAAGTTAAACTGTTTAATTATACATTATCAAGCATGACAAAATCATGCTTTTAACCTCTTAACCCCCACCTGAACTGAGCACGTTTTCTCCAGTTTGGCTTTACCCGAATAAAAGCTTCTTTAGAAAAGCCTTGAAAACAAGGATGAAAGCGTAACAAAAATGTGACACAAAAGTGACAAGAGTGATGAAGATGGGACGAAAACACAAAACACAAAAAAGCCACAAAGCAGCAACAAACGGGCGGCAATAACGCTGCAAAAATGTGGCAAAATCAAGACAAAAAAGCAACAAAGTCAACAAAAAAACATGACAAAAACAGTTACAATCAGTTTAGTCGGCCTTAGCTTTCAAATGAGGTATTACACTGTTGCTCTCCAGTCGAGAAGCTTTTAGATTTGGGTAAAGCTGAACTGGAGAAAATGCCTTGTGTGGCTTTCGGGTCATTTTGAGCCTGAAGATTTTAGTGAAAAGAAGCAGAGTACAATATGAATGTATGGTCATTTTAAGGCTCTTTTTGGAGTGTACATTTTTGACATTAGGGTCTTGAAAGGGTGCAAAATTGAAGGATGACACAAAGGTTAAGGCGGGGGTTAAGAGTTTAAACAAATACTCAGTCTCAAGAAGATAAATAACTGTATTCTTAACATCAAGATTCAAAAAAATGAAGGGCAATATTTTTTAGAAAATTGGCTACTGGGGATGCTGCCCGTGGACATAGGGTTGGTGACCTATGTTGTGGAGAAAGTAAGTCAGCAATCCATCCTCACCTTAAAGTCACCAACCATTCCTTTGATGACAAAAACGAAGGAAGCTTGAACGAATGAAATTTGTGAAAATACAAAGTCCTTTGTTAAATAGTTAGTTTAGTTTTTATTTCAAGCACACAATGAAAAAGTGTACAGTATGTACAACATAAGACAATAATCCAAAGAACACTGATAGTCAAACAAAGAAATTCACCGCTGCTTGAAAAGGAGTGGGCTGAAGTTTAACACTTATCAATTCCCACCCCCTCTTCCAAAATCTTAATACAATAGTTTACTTCCTTTGGTTATATCCATTTTCTACAAAACACAAGCACATATATCGCATCTATACAATATGTTAACAACAAAATTCTCGGCTAAACCAACTCACTTTCCTTCATTCTTATAACGTTCAAAAGTAATTTCTTTAAATCTTTTCCTGAATTGTTTTATATTTGGACATTCCTTGACCTGCTCATTTAAGCTGTTCCCCAGTTTTACCCCTTTTACGGAAACACAAAAACTTTCCTCCTACTGTTTACTATTGGTAGTATGAAATTCAGTTTTCTTGTCAACACATACCCTCCTTCCCTTTGAGTAAACAATTTTTGTACATTTTGAGGTAAATCATTTTGCTTTGCCCTATATGAAATTTGTACAGTCAGAAAATCTACAAGATCTTTATATTTTTAATAATTTGGACTCATGGATGATCCTTAAAGCTCTCTTCTGGCTGAACTGTTGTTGTGTAATTGTTTCCACACACTTCTGCCCAATTAGTAAAATATGGCAAGACTGGTGAACAATAGAGCATTCGTAAGGATTTTGGATTTAAGACTTGACTTGCTCTACTAATTATTGCTATACTCCTAGAAACCTTGCTTCTAACATGACTAATGTGAGATTTCCATATCACTTTATTATCGATTATGACTCCTAAAAATGTTATTTCATTAACCTTTTCAATATTCACTCCATCCAGCTTAATTTCAATTTGCTAATTTTTTCGACCATTACCAAACATCATTAATTTGTTTTCTTTAAATTTAGTGATAATTGTTTGTATCAAACCATAATTTCATCTTCTCTAATTCCTTGTTTGTCTCCTGCACTAGTAACTGTAGATCACTGCCTGAACAAAAAGATATTGGTGTCATCAGCAAACAACACCAATGTCAATACTTCTGACACTTGACATAAATCATTAATATAAAGAATAAACAATTTCGGGCCCAACACTGCCCCCTGTTAGACACCACAAGAAATTTCCAGGCATTCAGAAAAGTAATCTCCCAGTTTCACAAACTGCTTTTGCTGAGTCAATTAACTTTTGATCCAGTCTAGTGCCTTTCCTCGGACCCCATATCGCTCCAATTTTCCTAGTAAAATGTCATGATTGAAGGTATCAAACGCTTTCTGAAGATCAATAAATATTCCAATAGTATGCCTTTTGTCATCTACTGAACTTGATATTTCTTCTATAGAGTCTACCAATGCGAGTGATGTTGCCCTTTTGCTCTAAATCCATACTGGCATTCATTAAGTAAATTATGTTTTTTCAAAAAGTTGTCAAGACGAGTAACAAAAAGTTTTTCTAGAATTTTTGAGAATTGTGGAAGCAAAGAGACTGGTCTATAGTTTTTAAATTGATGTTTGTCTCCAGATTTATAGAGTGGAATGACCTTTGCTATTTTCATATGATTGGGAAATGTGCCAGATTGAAATGATGAGTTGCAATTATAGGTAAGAGGTTTTGTAATAGCGTCAATAACATTCCTCACCACAGTCAAATCAATATTGTTACAGTCATTTGAAGTGTATTCTTCCATTTTGCAACAATTTTAATTATCTCTCTTTCTTCCACCAGAGAAAGGAACATTGAATTTAAATTTCTTTCAATAAAGCTATAACCATATTGATCATTTCTGGGGTCAGGAATATCTTCTGCCAGATACTTTCCAATATTGACAAAAATGTATTGAAAGTATTCGCCACCTCTGTCATATTATAATTATCTTTCCCTCCCATATTAAAATATTTAGGATCGTTTAACTGGCCAGAAGATTTTTTTATGACATTATTCATTATTTTCCAAATTTCCCTCACATGTATATAAATAAATATAAATGTGAGTTTAGCCCGTCTCCTGTGCACAGTAGCCTCCTCCGCCCTCACTAAACAATAAAATATCCAACCGGACACTCAACCTGCTGACAAAATAAGATCATTAGTGCTGTCGACAAAGCTTCTTGGATGAGAGGTGAAATGTCCAACACTTAAACTACATAGTATAGACTAGTATACTAGTATAGATGACAGGCTAAACCGCCTTTGCTATGCCCAATCCTGTCAGATCTCGGAAGCTAAGCAGGGAAGAGCCTGGTCGGTACTTGGATGGGAGACCGTTTGGGAACACCGGGAAGCCTAGCGAATGTAGAGAGTGAGTGAGTGGTTGGTGGTGTTCGGAGGGGCCGATTGCACAGACTGGTTGCCTCGCTTCCGTCAGTCTACCCCAGGGCAGCTGTGGCTACAATAGTAGCTTACTACCATAAGGTATGGAGTGAATGAATAATGCAATGTAAAGCGTCTTTGAGTGTCCAGAAAAGCGCTATATAAAACGGATGCATTATTATTATTATTATTATTATTATTGAAAACCTTTGTGCACAATTCCAAAGTCACATAAACATATTGCAAAATGTAAATATGATTGATTTGAGATGGGCTAGATTCAATATTCATATAATGGAAAACATAATGTAACGGAATTTGAACAGATACAGTATTTACAATTTCATAGTGAAACAAATGCAGACCCGTTCTTTTACTCTCAGTCATAGTTGTGCTGTTTTGTCATAAAAGATTAGATTTGTGATCAATTTCATTACAGAGAGGTGTGAATACTTCCTCAATTTACTGTATGATCAATGCCACGGTAAGCTCTGTTCAGTCTGAATGCTGCAGTTTACATGCATATTTTTGATCATAATACCTCAGTGAACATGTGCAGGGACAGCATCGTCAGACACACATTATACACCAGTAGCAGACCCCTGCAGGAGTATGGCAGCCTGTCCCTCATGTACTTGGGTCCTAGCCACACAATGAGGAGGTACATCACTGTGAGAGCGAAGGTTGGGAGGTAGTTGTCCAGCAGCAGCCATCCTCGCACCCGCGGATCTATGACAGACACAAACAGGAGAGTTCAGTGCACTGCCATACTGCCTGTGATATGCACAATCCTGTCAGATCTCGGAAGCTATGTAGGAAAAGGCCTGGCTGGTACTTTGGGAACACCATGAAGCCTGGGTGAATGTAGTGCGGGAGCGAGTGGTCTGATAGCGTAGATTGGCAGCCTCGCTTCCGTCAGTCTACCCCAGGGCAGCTGTGGCTACAATAGTAGCTTAAAACCACAAGTATGGAGTGAATTAGGGGTGTTGAAAAATATCGATTTGCCGATATATCGCGATATTACGTCGCGCGATTCTCGTATCGATACAAAAGCGCCCGTATCGATATTTAAACATCTATTTTTGGGGAAATATTCATTGCAGCGTCTCTCTTTGGTCCTGCACTTTTACTCCCGCCCGCTAGATGGCAGCGCACCGCGCAGCCCGCTTGAGTAACACTAGAATTTAGTGAGAGTTAGAGAAACACAGGAAGAGCTTAGCATGGAAAAGAATGAGTTATGAGACGCTACGGGGCTCTTTTAAAACTCTACATTTGGCTTTGGCTTTTACAGCAAAGACAGAGACCTGGATTATTACGAGAGCCACAGCTTTGTGCATATTGCTGAGTGCGTCGCCGCTGCGTTTGGAGAGGATTTATCTTCGTAGCATGGATTTATCTTCGTAGCATTTTATTACGGAATTAAACGAAACCGAGGTGAAACTACAGTAAATACAGCATACTCATGTTAAACCTGTGTCTCGCCACTGCAGTACTACGACACAAGTTTAAAAAGAGCCTGCTGTATGTAGTTTCCCTCTGCTTCAGTTGTGTGCTACTGCTGCGCGTGATGCCCGTGTCATTATGTCCCTGATCTACGAGTGACACCCGTTGTGGAGTAGACACAATTTTAAATGCCCCGTCTGAGTTATTGTATATTTTAATGGATGAAACCCATAATAGTTACTGATCGCCAAGGACTCCCAACTATAGAAATACTAGAAAACGTGCATCCCCAGTAATTGGTTTCATTACTAGGTTTCCAAGAAATCTGTTTTCCGTTCAAAGGTACATAATCACCATAAACACCACAGTCACAAGCACATTAGTGAAAAGCATTTATATCATAAGATAAATAGATCAAATGTATTTGATACAAATCTAATGAAGGTGGACTAGTTTACTGAATAGTTGTTTCCAAAGTAGTAAAAAAAAATCGCAATAATCGTCTAATTCTTCAATAGCGGGATATATCGTATCGTATCGTATCGTGACCCTTGTATCGGGATACGTATCGTATCGCCTGAGACTAGGCGATACACACCCCTAGAGTGAATGAATAATGCAATGTAAAGCAGCTTTGTGTATCCAGAAAAGCACTATATAAACCAATGCATTATTATTACTGCAGATTATCATCTACACTCACATCTATTTTATACCAAAAAACATATTGTAAAGCCATTTATTTTTTTATGTAATATATTTATTTTACTTCCATCTGAATATTTAAATTTCAGATCGGGGCCATGCACAGGCACGGTGTGTGGCCTAGTGCTTAGCACTCTTGCCTAAGAAGGCCCATGTTTGACTGCCAAACTAGGTCCTGCTTTGTAGAGTTTGCATGTTCTCACCGTGTCTAATATGGGTTTCATTCTTATCATCTCTCTCAAACAATAACCCTTGTGCCCTGTTAACGTTATGCCACCACTGGGATGCTTTACACGGCCATAAAATCCTCAAATATTGACGGATTTGAAAAAATATTTTTTAAAATTTGTACGTGAAGGGGTTCCCTTGCTTTAACAGTGCTTTCATATATTACCATAAATCATTAACCCTTTAGATGCCGATGTTTATCATCAACAAACAACATTTTTAAAAATGTCAAAATGTCAGAATTTTATTTATTACTAAATTACCACATTTTCATTGTATCCTGAAACCAACACTTTGCATCGGCACTTGTAACTGTTATTTATGGAGGACCGTGGCTGCCAAAACAATAAAATAAATAAATAAATAAATACATATATATGAATACACTTATTATAATAAATGCATGCTATAATATTTATTATAACATTTATTTATTTCTCAATTTTTTTTTTTCTGTATTTATTTCTGTATTTCTCTTAATGTATGCAAATCATGGGGTGGGTCTGGATGCCGCTGCTGTAAGGTCATTGGTTAATCTTTCTCCATGCACACATGACTTGTCCAGCATAGACACTGCCAAACACGAGCTCTGCTTCAGTCTATTGACAGTGGCACAGCCCCCCCACCCCTCAAACAAGCACTTGACTGCATGTATTTTTCAGTCTTAACACTTGTTGGTGCTGCTGTCACAAGGCAGTGGCGCCCTAGCCTGGCTAACGCCAGACTGCTGTGTGCGCTCGAATCTTTTCGAACTTCACAACAGCCTGGGGACCATGGCCGACATTTTTCCATGGATTTGGGCACCAATCACAGAACGAGGAGGGACGGTAAGACGATGACGCGCTATTTGACATAAAGCTTGTAGTTTGTTTAGGGATAAAAAATAAAAAAATATTTACGGATCCAACATGACAGCAGCAGACGCGATGCCATCTTTCGATCAAGCTTTAGAACGTGTTCTAAATAGTTTAGCTCAAAAGTTTACAGCAGGTACGTCATACGTCATCTGATACCATGATACGATTGGCTATGGCTACGTGCAGACGCATGAGAGACATTCGTAGCGCCCAATAAACGGCTATGGACAATCGTAAACCACACCTCTCCTACGAGAAAATGAATTGGTGGTCCCCAGACTAAATATCACTTGTGATTTTAGTCTGGCGTTAGCCAGGCTAGTGGCGCCCCCCAAATCAGAGAAAAATCCAAAAGACAAACAAAAGATGGCAGAGAAAAAGAAACGCAAGATAAGGGCTGAACATTTCTGCCACAGTGGGGAAATCATTATTTCTTCTCAGAGGTAAATTGGGAGATGTGTTTGTTTCATCTGCAACAATACTGTTACAGTAACGAACACAGTGTTAATAATCACAATTCCTAATAAATTCAGTCAGTTGATGTTATTATTATTATTTTATTTTTTGAAGGGATTCATGTTAAGTTACTGTGGGCTATACATCTCAGTCTGTGCTGGTGAGTAACTGTGTTATTTCAATGTGGATTACCTTTTTTTCTTTTGTTAAAAATAAATAAAAATCCATTTATAGAAAGCTGTGATTACTTTAAGCATATTCTGGCCTCGAAATCGCGACCATTATATTTGCAGACGCTCCCAAATGTATGGCTTTGCGATCTAAAAATAGGATTACTCGCATGTTTGCAACTCCCAGCGTAAATGCTCCGGTCCACCTTAAAAGAAAGCCTTCTCCTGCTACCTTCAATGAAGGTACTTGAGTACGTTACGACTTCAACTACTGAGTACAGAAGATGACAGATGACAGTACCCTCGATGTCAGGAGGAGAAGCAGCACAAACGTCAATCCAACCCGCTCGCCACCTCGTGCAGCGCTGAAAGCGAATCATCCCGCTCTCGTAATATACAAAACGTAAAGTCACAAACGCAATGTCAAACACGTCTTCAAAGGTTCTGGCAAAACTGAAAACTGTGTCATGATGTGGATCTGATCTGTCCCTGCCGCTCAGGAGGTAATACTGTCATTTCTCTCGTTTTAATCACTGCTTACATGGAAATTCCTCTCAAAACATGAAGTTACAAGTGACGCTGCTTCGGCCCGTTGCTTTCTGTTGTGCCAAAACCACGCTTAACTGGTTGCTACGTGTTGCTATGTCAGACTGCACAATGTCATACCTGATTTCGGCCATTTGTCATGTTGTTTCCATGCCAAATGTTGGGTAATTCTTGATTTATCCATTGCAATGTCTGGCAACGGGAAACACGCTAAAATTGCGCTGTCCGTTGTCATAGTAATCAGTGATTAAGTACAGTACACGCTGTCTTTGAGAATACAAACTGTTCTTTTTATTTATTTAGTGGTTTAGCAAGGGCCACAAGTTCTTTTTCTCTCCCCAGTAACACCGTGTCCCTGTTTCTTTCAAAATTCTTTTAAAACATTGATTTTCAACGCTCAAAATATTCAATATCTGTGTCACACTCAGTCATGTACACAGTTTGGGATACAAGCTGGGTAGTCCTGACCTTTAACCTGGACCAGCATGCTCTGCGCTCGGTGAAATGCTGAATCCGCTTATTAAAAAGCATAGTTAACATTTTACTGAATTTGCAAACTTTAATACAATAGAGGTTATAGAAGTTATATATTTGACCTCTACTGAGTGTGGCCCAGTTGTTTGTACATTTTCCTGTATGTGGCCCTCCGTGAAAAAAGTTTGGACACCCATGTGCTACAGGAAGACAATCACCAATGCCACTCTTTGCTGATAGTCACTAGTCACAAATATGCAAGTTAATTGGTATTCTGTGGTCCTGCTACTTCACCTTTGTTACAACCATCTCCGCTGCCGTAGATTTTATGTTTCAGTATGTGTATGGTATATATAAAATGGCCCATTGAGAGTGGTACATGCCCCCAATCAAAAGGGGGCATGTACCACTCTCTTGTGGATGTTTACATCCTAAGCTGTGTAATGCAGTAGACAATGAGGTTAGCAATGACAACCGTAACAACTTGCACCACTACTTGCTACTTGTAGTACCTCAGTGATTGAATAATTTCCAAATTATCTTAAGAATTTAAATCCCTTCATCGGCACTATATTCTAGTAAAACTTTTCTTTTTACTTTTTCTGGAATTTTTAAAGAGTTGGGCACTGCTTAAGATCTTCCTCCAACCCATTCCAGAGCCAGACCCCTTGCACAGAAACACACACACTTTTCTGGTTGAATGCACCATCTGCACTTTAAAGATCATACATCCTCTTGGATCATACTCCCCTTCTCTTAATTCAACAGTTCTTGAATTTTAGCTGGTAACAATGATTTTGTAGTTTTGTATAATAGTTGTACTGTATAAAAGTCAACTAAATCATACAGTTTTAATAGATTAGATTGCAGAAATCATTTGTTGGAGTGCTCATAATATCTAGCCTTGTTGTTCTGATTGCTCGTTTCTGGAGAATGAAAAGGGAATGTAATGAACTTTTATAATTGTTACCCCAAATTTCTATACCATATGTCAGATACGACATGACCAGAGAACAGTACAGCAGATGAAGCGCTTTGTACTCCAGCACATGCTTAGTTTGATTAATCACTGCAATACTTTTTCAGATTTTATTTTGAATGTGTCTGATGTGCGGTTTCCAGTTCAGTTTATCATCAATAATTATCCCCAAAAATTAGTTTTCAAACACCTTTTCTATTGTAATACCATTTATAGTGATTGCCCGATCCTGATATGTAAATGTACCAAACATCATTACTTTAGTTTTATTTAAGTTTAGTGAAAGCTTATTAATATCCATCCATGATTTTATCTTAGTCAATTCCAGATTTGCTATATCAATAAGATTGTTGTAATTATCATTAGAATAAAAAATATTGGTGTCATCAGCAAATAATATCATTCTTAACACTTTAGACACATTGAATACATCGTTTATATAGAGATTGAACAATTTAGGACCCAATAAAGATCCTTGAGGAACACCACAAACTATGTTTTGACATTTTGACTCCCACTCCCCCATCTTAAAAAACTGCTGTCTCTCTGTTAAATAGCTCTGCATCCAGTTCCCAGCCACTCCTCGAATACCATATTTTTCCAATTAAGTAAAATGGAATGATTAATGGTGTCAAAGGCCTTCTTTAAATCAATAAATATTCCAATTGCAAATTTCTTCTGATCAAGATTTGTAGTTATTTCTTCCACAGCTTCCAGAATTGCCATTGTAGTAGATCTCTTTTCTCTAAAGCCATATTGACTTTCATTCAATATCCCACATGTATCAATAAATTTTTCCAACCTTTTGCAAAAACCTTTTTCAAATATTTTTGAAAATTGGGGGAGCAGAGAGACTGGTCGATAGTTTGTGAAGATGTTTTTGGATCCATCTTTGTATAAGGGTATTACTTTGGCGATTATAATTTTTTTGGGGAATGTTCCAGTTTGAAGAGACTTGTTACATATATAAGTTAAAGGATCTGTATCATGCTATTTTAGCCATTCCAAAGTAAAGTATAGGCATTTATATGATATATTGTACCTCTATCACTATGGAGTACTCATTTTTGAGAGAAATATAAGGATTTTTGGGGGGTATTTTCCCTACCCGGAAGACAAAACGCTTCGATTCAGTTAACTCCGCCCCTCTCTCCGCTCATTCCACATTTGCAGTATTATAAATATAAATATCGCTGCAAAAAGTGAAGTTACTTCACATAATGCAGTTATAAGGAGTTGACATGTGCAACAGTTTCATAAATGGCTAACACACATGCTAACACACATGCTAACACACACATGCTAACACACACGCTAACATGCGTTTTGATTGACTCACCGCTCAGTCTGGCTTCCCCATGAGATCGCGTTGGTTATAAAAGTTAATCCACTTTAATTCTGGCCAAGGTTCACCAAGCATCCATCAGGTTGGTTGATAAAGTTGCTGAATCCCGGAAAGAAATTCCAACTTCTGGCGAGTGCACTCTTCTTTAGGAAGGTCGAATAGTCCTGTTCCTCTCGTAGCCAAACGCGCATCCGTGACATTATCGTTCGGTAAGAAAAAAGAACAGGCGGTGTCCAGAGTATGTTAGAAAGAGCTCAGTCTTCAAAAACAACACTTCTGCTGGGATCCATGGCTCCTCCAGCCGTGGGTGCGCTTGATTAGGGTCGTGGGACAGCACAGACGCGTCGGAGAGTTGCTGCTTTCTTTTTTTGTTGTTCTTTTTTTCTTTTTTTGTGTGAAAAAAATAAAAAAATAAATTTAAAAAGCTGTTTTATAAATAAAAATCAGGCCGTAAGGCATTACATTACAGACGTAGAGCACTTCCGTTCCTTTGTGACGACACAACTGAACAGCTCAGTCGTTTACCAGGAGAGGACGGAGCAGCTGCTCAGAGAGCAGGATTCAGGAGGATTACTTAGAACTGCGTGAATGAAGCCAAAAACCGCTCTGGGGGTGTTTTTGATCAGGAAATAGCATAACAACATGGCTAAAAACTCAAAAAAGTCGATTTTGCATGATATAGGACCTTTAAGGGTTTTACAATAGTGTTGATTACTTTTTCACTGTTATCATATCTAAGCCATGACAATCAATCGAGGATTTGTTTTTACATTTATTAACAATATTAAGGATCTCAAACTCACTCACACCGGAGAGAAAAATGGTCTTTGGATTCCGTCCAAAATATATGATTGATCCAGTTTATCATTATTATGCTTTGGAATTTCTCTGCCAATTCTGGTCCAATGTTCACAAAAAAAATCATTGAATTTATTTGCTATATGCTGCATATCCGAGTTTTCTTCATTGTTGATAACAAAGGAATCTGGATATGAATTCTTCCTTTGGTTAGCTTTCAATAACCTATTTAATATGCCCCAAATCCCTTTCATACTGCTTCTATTCCCATTTAATCTATCTGTGTAGTACTTTTTCTTGTTTACTCTTGTAATATTTGTTAATTTGTTCTTATACGATTTGTAGCAATTTTCAGCTTCTTTTGTCCGTAGTTTTATAAATTTTCCATATAGATCATTTTTCTTTTTACATGCATTTAGTAAGCCTTTCGTTAACCAGAAATTCGTGAATTTCTTCTTTTTATAGTATTGTTGCACAGGGCAATGCATGTTGTACAGTTGTTATTCTTTTCGGGAAAACTATTAATCTGGGTAAAAAAAAACTAAATTTAGACTCTTACCTTTAAAATGAATGGCAACACTTGTTAATAATTGTTTCCCCATGCCTTACAAGAGGAGTAAAAAGTGTTGTTTTGAGTTGTTTTTACAGTTTTGTTTACTAACATCATAAGAAGAGTGGAGCCTGTTGATCAACCATCCATAGACACACTCCTGGGACATAGTTTTTCATTCCAATCATTCAGACTCAAGGGGACTCACTGACAACACATCCAAAGCATTTTAGGAAAATAACCAATGCTGTCTGCTTGTGGTTTAGGGCTATAATATAGGGCAAGGGAGGGAAGGGGTTAAAAATGGCCCAAACTAAAAATTACATATCTTTACATTAAAGTAAGGGGTTGGTAGCATAAAAACTGGAAATTGCAGGGAAAATTATTTTAACCTTGATTTTTATAGGGGAAGTCAAAATCTGAAAATAAAATGGAAGTCAATGGGAAACACTGATTTATGAGTCTGCAATATAGAGACCCATAAAAGTGAGCAAAATGTATAATGACCTTATTTTTTCCCAAAAATTATTAAATTTTCCAATTAAAAAGCATAGTTAACATTTTACTGAATTTGCAAACTTTAATACAATAGAGGTTATAGAAGTTATACTGTATATTTGACCTCTACTGAGTGTGGCCCAGTTGTTTGTACATTTTCCTGTATGTGGCCCTCCGTGAAAAAAGTTTGGACACCCCTGGTTTAGAAGATAAAAAAGGGAAATTGCAGGAAAAATAAGTTTCACCTTGATTTAGAGATGGGAGGTAAAAAAAAGAGAGTTTATAATGGAAGTCTATGGGTACGCAGATTTCCAAACACTCCCAAAGAGTACAAAACATCTCACGGCGTCAAAACTGATCAGAACCGAATGAAACTCAGATATGTTTAAACACATGGAAAAACACACCTCTGTGCCAATTTTCATGGGAATTGAAAAACCACAGCAAAAGTTATCGCAACAAGTATACCCTCCGATACGCAGATTTCCCTTAACAGGGCACAAGGGATAACAGGTCAACATAGAGGCACTATTAAAGGATGTGCCAATGCATTCAATGAAGTGGACACATTTCAGCCTAACTGACAAAGCATGTGTGTGACAATAGAAGCATGTGTGTGATGTCTTAGGTTAAAGAACTATTATTTACACATGTTTGTTGTAAAACAGCAGTGATGTACTGTCATCACAATAGCTTTTGGACAGTATTCAAACCACTTACCTCTGGGACCAATCCAATGCTCAAAGTGACTATTCAGTTTGTGGTTGAACGACTCCATTCCTGGAGAAAACAAACCAAAATCATTGTTTCATTGTGTCATTCAGCAGCAACATGAACATTGTAAATGCAGAATCCTTCAGTTGAGTGACTTTAGGTAAACTGAAAGACCTTGACTTTGAACACAGTACCGAAAAGAAACACTAAAAACTGGCAATTTGTTGTGTCATTTTCTGAAACATACAGTACTGTTTACTTTTCTTCTGCAGGCATATGCCACAGCAAATAATTTGCCTTGGAGTGTGCAGGGAATTGAGAAATTCTTTGTTAAGTATGCAGGCTTGAGACCGTTCCAATAAGATACCCTTTGTTGGCAATATGGTTATATGAAACATATAACCTTTTCTTTACAGAAAAGAAAACTCACCCAAATTCAATGTAGTAATTCAGTCTAATTACATCATGCGGCTGAGGCAGCCTCTGGGGTTATGGGTGGATGCATTGGCAACATGGGTTGAGAAATAGCTGCCATGGATAAGACCAAATTATAGTAATTTTAATCAGTACTATATGCTCAGTGATGCATTACCAAAACATGATAATCTGCAGGACTTAATCAGAGCATGATGAGCCAGAGCGCAGTGCAAGTGTAGCAGCCAACATCGCTCCAGCTTTGAGCGTAAACACTGGCATCATGCAAAATGTGTCATTTACTAATAAAACACTGCATGCTCACGAAACCAAACTGCCCCCTTTTAAATCACATACAAACACATGCATCAGTCTTAATATAATTCTAAATTGTAATTCTGAAAAAAGCTGCCTTTTTAGTCTTTTGTTATTATCAACACGAATCAACAAGAAAAAGCATGTCTTGAAAACAAGAACTTCACTTAAATGGCTTGAAACAGAAAGTGCAAAGTAATTCTATTGAGCTGCAAACAGAATGGAGCCTATACTTTGTTTTCCTATTTAACAGTGCCATCTCTCTCAGCCACAGTGTATTGTAATTTAACCATGTAAAACGCCCAATTACTAGAATTACCTGAACTAAACTTAGCTAAAGTTAGGCATGTCAACCATCTTAACATCTCTGAATACGAAAAAGGAAAGGATAAATGAACTCCTGGTATGCAGCAGCTGCTCTCATCCAGACGAGTGGCTGAGGTCGCCGCTTCAGCATCACCGGTCTCTCCCGGACGCAAGCGCACTGCATCTCAAACGCTGCAAAATCCTCACTGAAGTTAAGCGAACCCGATGGTGGGATAGGGCAGAAACAAAAGCTAGAAAAGTGATGAGAAGCGGTTTGCCAACCTTTAGACGAAGTGACGAGCACGCCGGATCTGACTGTGAATCCCTGGGTGGTTGCTGGCCGCTCTAAGCACAGTGCAGCCTTGGCTCAGTGGGAAAAAGTGGGAGGAACGCGATGACTGGCCCGGTGCCCTGTAGTAGGAGGTCCCAGCCGCAAAGTGACCCGCTGTGTTGCATTGGCCCTCCACTCACCGGCAGGTTCAGAGTGACTTCAACACGTCACAGCCCTGTCATTTATTAACCAGAACCAGATTACAAGAACGAAGGTGACATGACCACGATGCACACGATGTGCCACGTGTTAAAGTGGTCTACAATAAAGTTATTTTGTGTTTGATTAAAGCCTGACCTATGGTCTAATTATATAAGGATGGTTGCAACTTGCATAGAGTTTTGCAAAGTGGAAAAACTGATGTTTTGTTGTAGCTTAGTCCTAATTCATACCACAGAACCTTTTCTACTTTCGTAATATTCTAATCCTACTGTTGTAATTGATCATCAACATCCATATAGTAGCCCATGCAGTCCCGTCGCCAGACGTCAGTCTTAAGGGGGCATATGAAATCCACGAGGGGGGCACAATTACTATACATACACTCTACTGTTTTTGGACCATGTTTTGAATAAACAGGAGAGCGCGTGGCTCGGTCAGTGCTGTGGGCGCATCCACTTTTAATATATATACACAATAAAAGAAAAAACAAAAAACAAAAATAATATACATTCTAACTCGAAAAGGAGTGGGAAGAAGACAAGCTTATTGACTCCCACCCCTGTTCATAGACCCAAACAACAACAACTAACAACACTGCATATTTCCTACCATCTTACAATACAACTATCAACCGAGTTGGTTACATTTCAACAGATGCCATACTGCATTATACCAGGTCAACATTCACAGTATCTCACACGCTACAACGTGTGAGATAACGTGTGAGATAACGATAATGCCAACATGTTGGCATTATCGTTATTCATCATCACCATTACAAACCATATAACATTACTCTGTATCAAAGTGTTTGATGATACATAACATACTCCACATTTATTCATGAAAGGTACAGTAATCGCAGACTGATTGATGCTCATGATAACAAGAATAATCTTAATGATGTGTGTTACAAGGGATTCGTTTTTTTTTTCTTTTTTCTTTTTTTCTGTGACTGGACCTGCTGCCAGAGGGGAGCAGCCCCCGAGCAACCGGACCATCCTTTGTTAAGTGTCCTATACTATGCATTAAAAGAGACAAATTTTTAGGAGTCTGCTGCCAGAAGAGGGTTTCCTCGAGCTGCCGACCCCCACCTGTCTGCCCTGTACTACGGGTTATGTTGAATGTGGAGTACATAGATTTGTGCATGTTTTACTTCTAAGAATTTAGTTCCTTTATATTACCATCAGCATCAATAGCAGTACCGCTGTCTGAATCGATTAAGTTTGATTCTAAGAATACTCTATAGATTGTTAGGTATTAATCCTAGACTGTTACATTTAAAGTTTAAAGTTAAAATAGTGATGATAACAACACAACAGCAATAGCAATAACAATGGCAATAACAACTGCAATAGTATATTAGTAACAACCACAATATACTTCATTATTAGTTAGATCTGACCTTTAAAGTACACAGCGCTTTGTGACACCCATTAGTAAATCAAGTACCCATTTCCTCCTTCTGGTACTTTGACCATACCATTTTTTTATATCTTGATTTGAAATGATGAATATTTGGACATTGTTTAAATTCTGCCCCCAATTTGTTCCAGAGTTTAACTCCACATACAGACACACACATACTTTTCCTAGTGGAAGACACTGCTTGAACCTTAAAGTTGTCACACCCCCTCAGGTTATATCTCCCTTCTGTGCGTGCAAAAAGCATTTGTATCCTTGCAGGTAGCGCATTTTTGTTGGCTTTAAACAGCAGTTGGGCAGTAGATAAATCAACTAAATCGTGCATTTTTAACAGTTTAGACTGCAGAAATAATATATTCGTGTGATCACAATATCCTACTTTGTGTATAATTCTTACCGCACGTTTTTGGAGTATAACAAGGGGGTGTAATGAGCTTTTATAGTTATTGCCCCAAACTTCTACACAGTAATTTAGATATGGCAAAACTAATGAACTATATAACAAAAATAATGCATTGTAATTTAAGAAAAACTTTGCTTTATTAATGATTGAGATACTTTTGGAGACTTTACCTTGTATGTGTCTTATGTGTGGTTTCCAGCTTAATTTACTGTCAATGGTGACTCCTAAGAATTTAATTTCTGATACTGTATCTAAAACTACACCATCTATAATTACTGGGTCTGGTTTTCCATTATGATTACCGAAAAACATTACTTTTGTTTTATTTAGGTTGAGAGACAATTTGTTAATGTCCATCCATGTTTTAATTTCCTTAATTCACAGTTTATGTTAGTTACTAAAGTACTATAATTGTCATTAGAATAGAAAATGTTTGTGTCATCTGCGAAAATCACTAATTTTAATAATTTAGACACGTTAAAAATGTCATTAATATATAAATTGAACAACTTTGGGCCTAATACAGATCCTTGTGGGACCCCACAACCAATGTCCAAATATCCTGATGTAAACTCCCCCATCTTCACATACTGTTGTCTCCCAGTTAAATAGCTTTGAATCCAGCTCAAAGCCACTCCCCTTATGCCATATCTGTCTAATTTTTTAATAATATAGAGTGATTAAGTGTATCAAATGCTTTTTTCAAGTCAATGAATATTCCAGCTGCATGTTTCTTTCCCTCTAAGCTATTAGTAATCTCTTCTATTGCATCGATGATGGCCATTGAAGTTGACCTTGCTGCTCGAAACCCATACTGACTTTCATTAATTAGTTATGCTTATCTATGAAATTATCCATTCTACTGTTATAAAGTTTCTCTATGATTTTGGAAAACTGGGGGAGCAGCGAGACAGGTCTGTAGTTAGTGAAGATGTGTTTGTTCCCATTTTTATGTATAGGTATAACTTTTGCAATTTTCATTTTTTTGGAAATGTTCCTGTTTGAAACGATAAGTTGCATATGTAGGTTAATGGTTTCACAATACTATATATAATTTGTTTAACCAGTGTCATATCTATATCAAAACAGTCTGTAGACGATTTGTTCTTACACCCGTTAATGACATCTATTATTTCTGTTTCAGTTACTCCAGACAAAAACATCGTTTTTGAATTAATGTCTATCAATGACTCCATTTCGTTGTTACTACACTCCGGGATCTCTGCTGCCAGATCCGGCCCAACATTTACAAAAAAACTATTAAAATTTCCACAATATCATTCATATTATGATTGTCATTGATCCCATCAGTGAAATAGTTTGGATATGAATTATTTTTGCATTACCTTGATTATATTGTTTAGTATTCCCCATACCCCTTTCATGTTGTTCTTGCTTTTATACAACAGATCGGCATAATATAGTTCTTAGCCTTCCTTAATATATTGGTCAGTTTATTTTTATATGTTTTATATCTACTTTCAGATTCAGCTGTTCTTAGTCTAATGAACTGTGTAGGAGACGCATCTGGGACAGAGTGTGTGTGTGTGTGTGTGTGTGTGTGTGTGTGTGTGTGTGTGCGCGCTTCTGAGGCGGGTACACACGTGGGCATGGGCGTGTGCACGCGGAAGTCTGAGTGTGTAAAAATGCGCACTCACCTGGGATCCGGATGAGAGAGGTCTGGTCTGGGTAGCCACAATTTTTGTTGACCGCACCCATTCCATTTATCATTACTTTGTCTGTTAATCCTTCTGGTTTCCATCATTTTTTTGTCATACTCATTTTTATGCGCTGTTATAGCTTTGTTCTTTTTTATCAATAAATATACAAAACGTAGCTCTGGATTTCAGCGTATTTGTCACCATATAGCCTCCTTGCGCGTCACAAAGCTAAGCCATAGGACCCAGCCTCATCCTCTCCGCGGCTAAAAGGTTGGTCAGAAGCCGCAACAAACTGTTTATATAAAGTGTTTTTTTTCTTACAAGCATTTTGTAAACCCTTAGCCGCGGACATTTTGTCATTTTGCTGTTTTTACTAAATTGCCGAATTGGACAGTTTTATTGTATACTACACTAAAAAATTCCATGAATGTATCGTAAGCACTATCTACATCGTTCTTGTTATATACCTCATTCCAATCTTGTTTTGTTAAGTCCCTATAGAGTGAGTAAATTGAGTCCTCAGTTTTTACGCGTTTATAAAAATATTTTTGAGGTGATTTTTGATCTAACTCATTATCATCATCGTGAATACGGGCAGATGATCCGTTATATCACAAATCATTAGACCGCTGGTATTTGTGAACTGCATATTATTAGTAAAGATGTTGTCAATGAGGGTAGCACTGCTCTTTGTTATTCTGCTAGGTCTTGTGATAGTTGGGTATAAACTCATACTGTACATGCGATTAATATACTCATCAGTTGTCTTATGTTTATTTGGATTTATCAAATCGATGTTATAATCCCCACAGATAAATAATACCTTGTTACTCAATTCTGAGAATGTTTTTTCCGCCCAATTTGAAAATATTTCCACGCATGAGCCTGGTGACCTGTATAAACAACTAACTATTATGTTTTTCTTTTTTTCATTGATAATTTCTATTGATAAACATTCAAGCAAATTGTTTATTGATGCCGTCATTTTTTCTAATATTTTGAATTTAAATTTCTTGAGGACATATATAGCAACTCCTCCTCCCCCTTTGTTGGTTCTGTTTACATAGTTTAACGTATAATTGTTTAACTCGAAAACAATGCCTTTATCCTCATTGAACCATGTTTCTGATATTGCAATGATACTAAATGGTTGCTCAAACTGTTTTAGGTATTCTTTGATTGCGTCATAATTTGCATACATGCTTCTACTATTGAAATGGATAATTGAGAATTTCCCTTCTGTTTTAACAGAGATGTTAAATTCATTCTCAGTGTAGTATTTGCAATTACTTGCGTTAGAT
This sequence comes from Neogobius melanostomus, assembly GCA_007210695.1. NCBI lineage: Eukaryota > Metazoa > Chordata > Actinopteri > Gobiiformes > Gobiidae > Neogobius > Neogobius melanostomus. The sequence goes on from VHKM01000273.1 coordinate 83,392, forward strand.
GTTAAGAACAGGTTATCTGGGTCTAACTGATCTTCCAAGTCCAGTGCATTATGTTCGGTGTACTCTGAAGCTTTCAGCTCCAAGAGCTCGCAGTCCAAAATCCTATGTTGTAATAATCCCAGGTCACTGCCGTCAGCAGCATATGAAGTATGATTGGACGTCATTGTATGAGTATATGTATTACAGGACATGTGAAATTATGTGCTTTTACATACCAAAATCCATATGTTTTTCCCGGTGTTTAAGCTTTCTTTGGTGTACTGGTGCGTGGACGTACAATGAGTTTGTCATAGCGCAAAAAGGCTATGTCCCCTCGTTCTCTGGCAGCTCTCAGCTCCGGCATCAGCTCTTTTCGTTTCTAAAGTCTTAGAAAGACTTTTCAGTCTTTTTCAAGCCTTTAAGCAGTAAAATGCACACTTCGAACAAACACGCGGGGTCTTATCCGTGGACTTCAGCGCTTTGTAGTAAAATACAGATTGCTTGTTACCAGCCGCACCTGTCACTGCCTTTGCCCAAAGATGCTCACGAACCGCTGCAGAGGGACGGAGAAAGGGACAGTGGATTCTCAGAGCGGGGGATGAACAGGGAAAGTGTCTATGACAGGTGGCTGAGCTGAGCGTGAGACATACGCGACTGTTAATAAGCCTCTATCGTTATCAGCTATTCTCCGGTCGAGTTTTATTTTGTGACCAGACAACACGGGAGCCGTGCACAATTACGCACGAGCGAGTGAACTGTTTCTGTAAAGACAGCGAAAGTGACAGAGAAAGAGAGAGATGCTGTCCCCTCTCGGTTTCAGGGGAGGAAATAGCTACTTGTTGTGGGCTGGTCTCTAATCGGACAGAAAGCGCAAAAATAACTCTGCACAAATTAGTGATACGTATCTTTGTCCAATTTGTGGAACAATACAGGCCTTAGTTACAATACGGTAATTATGCGGGCCATAGGGGGCACGCCCCCCTATGGCCCGCCCATAGCGACGGGTATGAGCCCATGTAGTTGAAGAATATGCTCTTTCTCCAACAGTGAAGTCAATGTAGGTTCCACATAAAGCACAGCTATGTTGTGCCTGGCTAACAAAGAATAACTTAGTCCGTGTTTTACTTTTAGTTCTTTTATTTTCAGCCATTTACCAGTGTCTCGTAGGTACACATTTTCAGTTAGCAAGCTACATTAAGTACAACCGTTTTTGTAGGGACTTCCGGTTTTCAAAGTAAGAGTCCGGTGGAGCAATGTTGTCAGAATATTACAAGCTATAGTGCCATCTTGTGGTCAAAGTGCCTAAACTACAATAAAACGTGAGAACGTGCATTCATTGTCGTGCATTTTTTTGTGCCATAAGAAACAAATGTATAGTTCAGCAGTGTAGGGGGAATTACTAATACTGTATGTAGGTACAGAATCAGAATACTTGCTTTAAAATGTATTCAGAAAAAATGTAAATGTAACATTTATAGTAGAGTACTATTCGTAATACTTGGAAATCTATGATTTGGAAATCATTTTTAATGATAATAATAATGCATCGGTTTTATATAGCGCTTTTCTGGACACTCAAAGACGCTTTACATTGCACTATTCATTCACTCCATACTTGATGGTGGTAAGCTACTATTGTAGCCACAGCTGCCCTGGGGTAGACTGACAGAAGCGAGGCTACCAGTTTGCGCCATCGGCCCCTCCGACCACCACCAACCACTCACTCACTACATTCGCTAGGCTTCCTGGTGTTACCAAACGGTCTCCCATCCAAGTACCGACCAGGCCCTTTCCTGCTTAGCTTCCAAGGTCTGACGGGATTGGGCATAGCAAAGGCGGTATGGCCACATTTTTGTGTTTAAATGCAGTGTATGATTTAAAAACATGTAGATTATGCTTATTGTAACTCCTTTTATGAACTTATTGAATGCAAAAAAAGCACTTTGCAATTGCACATCACACACGGTGCACATGAAGCTGAAATTTAATTGTAGAGTACTCCTTTGATTTTAGTAAAGTAACTGTATACCAAATTAGTTAATGCACCAGAATACTCTCCAAGTATTCTAGATACTTGTATTCAGGTAGTACCCAAACACTGTTGGTCATCTAATCAGTCTTGACACTTTTTCCTTATTTCATTAATTTATTTAAAACAGGAAAATAATAGCTTCATTATCCATACTTCAAAGTTACACCATAATCAAGTTCCCATTAAAATGCCAGCCAGCAGGTCAAACGTTTTTGCAAAATGAAAACCTCAGATTAAAAACTAGTAACACAAAGCACATGCCCAGAAACATAGTGTTGTTAATTAAAAAGGAGAGGTACAGTATATACAAGCACAAGATTAAAAACAGTCTACTTTACAGCCCTTTCCTACATGTACAATCTCTCACAGGTTTGTTTTCCAGAGAAAAATAAATACACATCTGATTTCTATTACACAATCCTTTTACATGTTTCAGCCCTATTAAAATAACTGTATAATCATAAAAATCTGATATGAGTAAATATTTACATACGTTTATGTTCCCCATAACACAAAGTTTTACACTTCACTTGAGTTTGGACCACTTTCGTTCCATCCCACATATTTGGTCTACTTTACATTTTTATCTGTGTTTGCTATGATTTATTTGACCCTGTTAAGCGGGTTGCCAAAAAGCTCGGGACACTGCTCCTCCCCTTTTGCGATCCGGTCACACTTTCTCAAGAGGTCATAGTTGATCTTGTCGGTAATGACACTGTCCTGCTTATATTGGGGGTGGTTTGCAACAAACTCCCTCATCCACTTGGCCATGGTCATCAGCTCGCCTGTTTTAAACCAAGAAATAAATGTTTACATTCACAGAGATAAACATTACCGCTCCTTTCAACCATGACTTTGTTACCTGAGGCACGTTTCTTGATGAGCTTCAGATAATTTAAAATAGTGCATCGCGTGTCTACGTCAACTTCCATGTTTTCAAGATAGCAGTTCAGAATGGGAATTAGGCCTTGAAAAACTCCCTCCTACAGACAGACAATAGATATGATTGAAAAATGTGCTCCCACAAGTTTTACACATGAAACAGAAGATCAACCTATTGCATTTAAAACATAAGCATTCATTCAGTTTTTCTCAATAGATAATGCATTAAATTCCTTTGGCGATTTGAGTCCCAAAAAGAAAATGGTGTGCAGTGCTTCACTGTTTAGAGAAATGTGTGCCATGAGCAGACTGTTAAACTCTAAATCAGAGGTCACTAAACGGCGGACCTCGGTCCGGATCCGGACCCATGCGCCAGCCCAGCCGGACCCGAATCTTGGTTCCGAACTTTGGACCTGACCCTGAATCCCCTCAGACGAGTGGCTGCATCTGCGCTCTCTCTCTCGCACTCACTCCCTCCCTCTCCCTCGCTCTGACTGCACCAGAGCGCTAAACTACAGCCCAGATGAACAGAAAGAGAAAGTCCTACATCTTAGCTCCATGATACTTTTTAAATTTTTGGAAACAGTTAGGGAATGACTGAAATATGGCTCGCTAAAAACAAAAGCAGAGGACGCCCTAATTAAACATGCATGCGCGGTCGTAATGCGCAAATAGCGGCGGAGCAGCGAGCAGGTCTGAACCAGGACTAAACCTGAACGAAGCAGGGCTCAGTGTTGAACTGAGCAAAGAAACACATCACTGTCATATATTATGTGCACATTGTGTATAACAGAGGCTATAGTAGCCTATGCATTCTGCTATTTAGGAGCAAACACTTATTTTAGAAAAAAAAATAACAGGATTCAAATGATTGCATTATTTTCAAATCACAAAAATAGATTAAAAATCCTAATATAACCGTGAATTAACCCCGTATGTTTCGGACCTTTGCTTGACCATTTTTTTCATTTCGGACCTTGGTGAAATTTAATTTGTGACCCCTGCTCTAAATCATACAGATATTAGCATTTTTACAACCTCATCATGACTTGACATGGTTTTGAGGTGTCGAAATCTGTCAGTTTATTGAAAAACATACTTTTCCATTGATGATGGTGTCAATGCTCATCAGTGTGTACTCCTCATTAGTGCCGTCAGTCTCCAGACCGTTCTGTGCAGCAGCAGCAGCAGCAGCAGCAGCAGCAGCTCCATCAAGGCCTGGGTTACAGCCTTCGAGTTCACAATAACAGTATCACAATGTGATTTGACCCCAAAAGAATCATACAGACACATTTTCTAATCTCACCTTTGAACATGTCCTTTCTGAAATAAAACATTCCCTCCTGGACTGCATTCCTCCTCTGAGCGACCTTCATATTCTCATCCACCTGGTTGAACATCATGAGTATGAGTGTAACTTGTCTTTTAACTGTTGTGACAGAATTATAAGAGCAGGATTTTTGTGTTTTTACCTTTGACAAGGGGATGAGAAAGTCCAGTTTGTAAGACAATATGACTCTTGTGAGCAGCACCACAAAAACCACGTATGCAGCATTTTCAAAGTCAGTTAGCTGCACCTTTACGAAGAAAAACAAACAAAGTAATTTTGGTTGTAGCTTTAAAACAACAATACTGTATTGTATAAGCAGGTTCAACCTCCATTGGACGAAACTCGACTCTCCAGCCAATGTCAGAGTTAGGAGGAGGGGGCTTGAACCTCATTGACTGCCAATTAGTTGACTGGATGTTCTATACAAGCACATTAATCAAATGCATGTGATGGTAAGTACTAACAAACAAACAGTTTCTCAAAACATTCCTAAGAAACAAACCTCAAAGTGATCCGACTCATTCTCATCATCCAGGTTTATTTTCTCTTGAAACACAGAGAGTGGATCTCTGATGAAAAGGTGTGCAATGTGCTGAGCCAGCAGCTTGTCGATTCCTGTGAACAGCGGCAAAGTTCAACCTGACGTTACGTACCAAGGCTGTGTCCACAAAGCCATGTACCTCCACTGAGCAGCTGATTGTAGATTTCTTCATCTATTATTAATTTAATGTCATTGTACTTCTCCCCGCAGTATGAAAGGTAGCTGTCAACTGTGTCATATCTTGATTTTGAAATTCTGTATTTATTGTTTATCAAAGGCTGGAACAGATCATCATTTGAGTTACAGACAAAGTAAAAACAAAAGAGGCTGTGTATGACAGTATTTTTGAGTTTGTTGGTGGATTTCACAACAGAACCGTTGCTATGTAAAAACAAATCTTCGGAGTTGCTCACCTTCAATCCGCGCTCTTCCGCTGTCCTGTCATCCACAGAGGCAGAAATAATGTCCCAGCGACAATCAATATCAGACACAAACCCTCTGTAGAAAGGTGATGCAGCGCTCAGGGCCATCTGAAACAAAGTGCTGCGTTATTTGTGTGAAATAGCACTGCCTTGGATGTGCCTTATTTATTTTTAAAAAGGCACATCCAAGTCACCTAGGTGTTTTGAGGTCACATGAATAATTGAAAATATATACTACTGCAACGCTCACCACAATAGGACAGAAAGTGGCCAGTTGGTCATAAAGATATCTTGCCTCAACAATGCTACAAGCCTGGAATGTCACCTACAAAAAACATCGACAGAGAGCAAAGTGCATTTATACATGACTTATTGTGACAGTAAACTTACACTCACAACATTCAAATGAGGTCACTCTCCCTCATGTAAATTAATGCAAACAGGATTTGAAACAGAACAGAGTTATGTCAGTCAATACCTGCAGGCAGCAGTTGCCCATGCCAAAGCCCATGGCGTCCATATAGATATGATCAGGTAGTGCTGCTCTGGCTGCTTCTCCGTCGTCTTCTGGGAACTCCTCCACAAAAGGAGATGGAGTGCACTTGTCTTTAAATACTATAAGCACAGTTTTGCATGGATTTATAATTTTTACTTCCCAGATATTTGCTTTTATAGTTACACCGTTTAGTCACTTACTAGGCACATTGATAACAACTTTCTCTCCTCTTCTGTGACGGATGTTTCTGGTAAGGGTACTGAAATAAAGTAAGAATAAAACAACTATAATAAAAGTTAATAATACAAGCAAAATTAAAAAATGTATATTTAATATTTAGCTGGAGAAGAGATCAATTGTTCACACATTCTTGCTTTTGTTGCTTTCAATTGTGCAGGGAAGCCAACCTGAATCTGGGGTGAACATTGATGGCTTGATCTGGGAAAAACAGGGATTTGGACACTCCCTTCTCGACGGGGGTTGGTGCGTGCTCTGGTCTGGTGAAACCCAGACAACCTAACCTACACAAAGAAAAAAACGACAAGGACAAGCATAATTAACAAATTCTTTACATACAACAATGGACATGCTATTTTTTGCAATTTGTATTGAAGACACAGTACCTTGGAAACGCAGTGATGGTAGCGAGCGTCTCATTGTCTTTGAGGAGAGATGAGGCCTCTCGCCTCCTCTTGCCCATGTTGCCCTCCACAGTGTTAAACTCTGACATGGTCCCACCGTACGGTTGCCCGGGGGTGCCCTCAATCATGTAGCTGCCATACTCTGGTCTCCAAAGGGTGGGGTGACTACAAATAGGTACATGGGCAGCACAGTGTGATTAGCAGTTGTCCCTCACAGTAACAAAGCTTTTGATTATAGTTGTTATTCTATGTTATTTTTCTTTTACATTTTGATGACAATATTCAGCCCAGGTTACACATATTTGTCTCTAAATACATATGTGCAGACCTACTTCATACTGATTTAACATCTATCAGTCACAATCTTAATAAGCACAGTCAAAAGTAGGGGTGGGAACCTCTGGGTACCTCACGATTCGATACGCGCTTATGATAACAATTATCGCACGATACGCCGATACTGCGATAATCGATATATTGCAAAAAAATATACAATAAATCACAATAAAAAATATAAAAACACATGCTACTTTTAACATACTACACATTATTCATCATTTACATTTCATGTGCTTTATACCACTTTTATAAATGATCCCTGACTTCCACACTGAAAATGGGTCTATAGATCTGCCAGTGACTTCATTTACAATTAAAGAAAAGAAAACACAGTCCTATTTAAAAGTAATAAATCAACCCCAAATTAATCTTCTTTATAATTATAAAAACTATCATTAAAAGTAATTTATTTATGTGACAGTGTTTGGTCAGTGCTTAAAACTGTAGTGCCCCCTGCTGTCCTGACTGAATTCTTGATCATTATTGGCCTCTATTGACTATGAAAACAGTGGAGCACTGCTGCCTCATTAATATGCATGACGTTGCTCATTAATATGCATGTCGTCATCAAAAGTATCGATATCGGAATAAAAAGTATCAGTATCATATCGTCCCGCAAAATATCGCGATATATCGTAAAATCGATATATTGTCACACTCCTAGTCAAAAGACGCGACATTTCACAGTGTACTCTTTGGTGTGTGCAGCAGCGGGGCAGTAATGAGGAATGCATCACCTCTACTATTCCCCCAGCACTGGTATTTCCCCTGTGTGAAGTCAGCCCCATAGATTTAAATCAGCGCCATGTGCAGTGAGCAAGCACAACACTCACAATCTGCCTAGATAAACACATTCACAGCTCAAACTCTTCTTATAATTTAAAAGTCATGCTTTAAGGGACCCATCCAGTCGAGCTTTCCATGTGAATTATAAAGAAATAAGGCTTAAACTTGCTTTTTAGTTTGACTTCAGATATTTTTTCTTTAAGGGCGTTTTCACACAGGCTCTAGTTAGGTCGACTTAAAGGGACTTTCGGCCCGAGAGCGGCACTTTAGGGTCAGTGTGAATCTAACAGCAGCACTTTACGACGGTCTAAACAGCCGCTCCGACTGCGGCTGAAACAGGTGGTCTCGGAGCATCTCTGCGTCGGAGCGGTTGTGGTGTGAATGCGGAGACCTCTGGTGAACTATTCTCGCGTTGATGCCTCTTTTTTGCACGAAGAAAGAATGACTACACGCTGCATGAGGACGTTTGGATTACTCTGACGAGGCAAAATGGATTAACTTTAAATCATCAAGGAACGCCTCCCTTCCTGCTGCAGTGAAACTTTCCTCTCCATGTGCTGATTAAGTAAATTTCTCCACACTGCGCGTCTATAAGCCTCAGTGTATTTAACCACGAGGGAAAGGAGTGACCACCGCGTAACATTGGGGAGGTGTGCCTGTACGTGCTCGCGTGTCAGTGTCGGCACATTGACAGGTTGCCCGTTGTCATGGGAATAAGTTCACTGATCGTTGTTACGTGGCTGATGTTGCGATGTTTTGTGCGAGCGCGTGTGAACACAGACTTAACTAACTTTGGAGTAAATACAGTTGGAGCTAAGGCGGTCTCGAGGCGACCTACAAAGCTCCAACATGTGTGAAAAAAGATTATTATTGATATGACACTAAAGCAAGAAAATCACTTCCGCACAACTCAACAGTTTTTTGTCAACCACACTGCATTTCTTTCAGAATTTTTTGGTAAATAATAATCACATATGGTTTAAAGTCTACAGTTGTTATTATTCTGTAATAAATGTAACATATACATTCAAATTTCAGATATGTTCTACATTTATGCTTGACTGTCGTGAATCTTAATCGAAATCGTTTACTGGACTGGGTTTGGTTGAGTTGAGGACATTTCGCTTTTATCCACAGAAGCTTCTTTTTAGCTCTTGGACCCAAGCCATATACAAGACTCAGGTCCAGGAGGAGGGAACCAAAACTACCAATCTATTCAAGTTATGTACAGTATCACTCAATTAGCAAGTCTTTGTTGTGCTCTGCCACAGCCAGCAGGCAGAGACAACCCATGGATGAGAGGCGAAACGTTCTGCACTTCCACTACAGAGCACAGAAGATGACTCAAGAACCTTGATTGAAGATGGACAACTCCTGTGCAACTGAGAGCCTACACAGACAATAACAAAAGAGGGTTGTTCACCTGATCTCAATAGGCTGTAATAGAAAGGAGACAGAGCATGTCTCAGTCCCCTGTTGAGACTGGGTCTCTGTTGTATGACAAAAATAGCCTCCTTTACTTTGTTTTGGTTAGACCGCTCTGGTTTGGGTCCAGTGTCACATTCTGACCACAAGAGCTAAGAAGCAGCTTCTGTGAATAGACACGAAACGTCTTCAACTCAACCAAACCCCAGTCGGCGATTTAAGCTTCCAGACGATGAATACTTCCCGGACCAATGAGAGCCTTCACAAACATGTATGCTTGACCTATTAATTATAAGTTACTACTACTGCATAAGATGCAAGGTAAACAGCATGTTTTTTAGTCTAAATATTGTTTCTAATGTTAATCTAATGCATATAGTACATGTTGTTGTGAGTGTTTGCATGTGCGCTCTTCACTGATACTACTCTAATCAATTGCTTGTAGGGGGATGAATACAATTGCGTAAGCAATCACATAAACACGTGCCCCAGAGAGTTTACTTACTTTGGGTTTGTCTTTTCCCCCTGCTCCTGGAGCGTTTCCAAAATTTCAGCGGTTCTCAGGACAAGCCTCACCTTTTCCATTTTATCATCCCACTCCATCAACATGTACTCCACCTAATCAGTCAACAGATGAAGACAAGAGTTCAAAAGGGTTTTTAAGAAAGTAACCCTTAAAAAACAACATCAGTTTTCAAGAATAGGGTTTGGACGCCCACCACATCAATTCCAATCCAACGGTCATGTTTCCTTCACTTTGACTGTGCTGGTGCCGTAATCCCCTGTCTGAAAGTGGGATTAATCTATAACAACAGCATTCCACATTGTTCGAAATCAAAACACTTGGTTTAAGCTGCATCACACAATGACGTTAGTGAACTGGCGGGGGCAAATCAATGCTGGACAGGCTTAGAAGTCAGTACAAGAATTTGTTTTAAACTTTATTCCACAAGGACATTTTTAGATAAGCAAAAGTTCAAGTTTACCAAACTGGAAGGATAGAAAGTCAAGATGCCATTTTGTAAAAGTCAACAATAATGTTTTACATTGTAGGTGTTGTTGAGATGAAATATTTGTGATTGAGGTTATGTCATATGTTGTTATAATTGATTGCTGTATAGTGCCATTCTAAGCTAAATTGTCATTTTGTCAATACACTCATGTTGTTGCATCACACCCGTCATAATATCGACAGTAGCATCACAAAACTTCAGTCTCTTACCTCATCACCCCACTTCAGCACATCTTTCTGTCGATCTTTGACCTTGTTGTAGATGTTTAGGAACTGGATAATGCCGTGTTTCCTAATGTGATTAGCATACTTCCTGGTTTCTTCCCAGTTGAGAGGAGATCCTTGTGAGAGCAAACCCATCGCACAGTCACAAGTTTAAACTGCTGACTGTCCTTTTGCTTATTGAACTCTGAGCTAGTTAGCTTCCTCAGTCCCACTCAGACACGTCGCGTGGATCTCTAGGATCGTGCACAAGTCTTTTTTATCTTTCAAAATAATCCACAAGTAGATGTTGAGCCGCTTCGGGAGAACAGGTTAGACAGCTTGCCTTGCTGGTAACCTTAGCTGTGTATCAACATAAGAGGGAAAAGGCCCCCTTACACATCACCTGCTGCTAATACCTAAGTTAGCCACCACAACAGTCAGAAGATAATGCTAAATGCTAACAACTTAAAAGATTGAAGAGTGGTTGCTAGCCTTAGTCGTAGCCGACCAAACGCTGCTCTGTGATGGAAGGCCAACGATTCAAGTCGATGCAGGTGGTTTCTGCTTCTCTCAGAGTTGAGCTGCACAGTTCATATAAACGCCCTACTCGCTGCACGCTGCCCGCTAGGCACGTGACAGCGTCAGGCAGAGCGTGGTGACGTCAGCACAATGACTCAGCAGTTCCTCGCTCATCCCCGCGCGGCCTTCAGGCCCAGTCGGAAAGAGTTTTTTTTCTTGATGATTAGATAATATGTATGATATTTTCTGCTACGTCTGAAATATTTAAGTGCCTAGAAATCTCCTTTAGAATTACAATGACCAGCCTCAAAAATAGAACTTGGTATTGCTATGTCAACCACCATGGCTTTCCTCTGCTCTTTGTCCACCACCACGATATCCGGTTGGTTCGCCATTACCATTCTGTCCGTCTGTATCTGGAAGTCCCACAGGCTCTTGGCTCGGTCATTCTCTACCACCTTTAGAGGGGTTTCCCACTTGAATGAATGTGTGCTGGTTCGCACAGCAACCTAATACCAGACACCAAACTGTACCAGTACCTTAAGAAATGCACAATAATCTAATCTAATCTGCAAATACCAAATGTCCAATCTTAATTAACGCGCGCAAAAGGTTTGATTTGTTGTTCCAGACAGTTCCACCGTTTTGCAGAACCATTATCTGGGCCGTTTTATTTGATACAGTGGATGATTGCACAAACAAAAATGCATTGTCAGATTAAGGGTTTATCACAGGTAGCCATGTCGGTCCAGTGACTCAGCAAAACAAAACAAAAGGCCAGTCATCATGATGTGTTTTATTAGGTTCAATTACAGCTTTACTTGATCAAGTTTATTTATCATGTGTATGTCATGAAAAATAACTAATCCCCATGGAATTGGATATGGCCCTGGCCTATACGTCAGACAAGAGTGACCACATTTAAACTATGGGTCTTTATGAAAAAATCTGGGGCAGACTTTCACATCATTAAAATAAGTCATGTTGAACCACCACCTACACAGGTTGGCATTATGCAATGTAATGGCTATATAACAAGATCAACAAGAAGTGACGATCAATCACTCGTACTATTCTTGCCTGTCTTTACTTTGCTGCCACCAGTACAAAAGTGTAATTTGTTTTTATACAAAACACATGAAATCATGGGATGTATTAGATCTCTTTAATTTAATAACAAATATTTCTTGAAGACATGAGCAGTTTATATTCATGTAATATACAATTAGGACCATTGCTGTAGCAATAAACAATAAAATATTTAAACTTTGTTGTTCTTAAATGGTTAAAAATTGCATCTATATCAAGAAAAAGGATGTAAACCCATGAATATGCTCAGGCAGAAACATCATAATGACAGCTGTGTTTTTTATTTCATTTTTTTCTTACAAAATGTCTGTTTCACCCATCCTGATAGTTCCAAAATTGTAATCCTCCTTTTCTACACCGTTCCTTTACTGTGCAGCAGCAGCCTATAATGAATGTAGAGATACTGCTTTCATTGAAGCACCCACTCCTGGCAGGTGAATCAAATACCTTCAGCCTTTTCCTTTTCAAGTATCAGAGACTCACAGTAGCTAGAAGCACAATATACTGGGCTGTTTTCATTGCTAATCTTAGTATGACAACAAAACATATGGTTGGTTTCTTCAGTAAAATATTTGATGTCAGGTTAACTTTTCATATAAATGAGCTAAAAGGTTTTTAAGCAAAGTTGGACCCTAATCCCTCTTTAAACATTAAAAAATGTGATGCTATGCTGTTGATTTGTCTATAAAATAAAAATGTTTAGTATTTTTAATGATATCCAAAAGGCTATTTATTTGTATAAATAAAGTGGGTCATTAAGCAGTAAAACAGCATTTCAGTTACAGACAAGACGTCACACCTCGGCACAAACAAGCATTTTATGAGATAAGATTTTATATACTGACTGGTGCAGAGGACACTGAACTGGCTCTAGACTCTCGTGTTGTTTTCTTTGTTGGAATTGTAACAACGCAGCATGAAATGCCAACTGTAGCCTCTGGCAGCTCATCATCTTCAGTCCATTCATTAAGATCAGGGTTGTAAACCTGAATGCATTTCCTGTACTTTTTCTCGCCCTCGTTCCACCCACCCAGCACATAGACCTTGTTGTTCAAGATGGAGATACCAGCTGTGCTCACCCCTGTGTGCACTGGTGCACAGTAGCTCCACTGGCCACTGTGAGGGTTGTAGGATTCAACAGCCAGGACATCTACCCTCTCGCCACGCCCTCCCAGTTGACTGCCCCCGATCACATAGGCACGATCTCCCACTGTAGCAGCACAGTGCCAGCCTCGAGGGGTGCTCAGGCTGCTCTTATCCTGCCAGCTGTCAGTAGAGGGGTCATAGCAGCACACTGCTCTGGAGTAGGCATTGTTGATGTAACCTCCAGACACCAGAATCTTCCCATCAATAACAGAGCTAGCGTGGCAGCAGCGTGGCACCTCCATTGGTGCCTTCATCTGCCATTGGTTGGAGGAAGGTACATAACACTCCACTGAGGCCTGGACCCCATCAGTATTTCGCCCTCCAACTGCAAATAGGAGGCCATTGAACGTGTTGAGACTGAAGTGAGTGCGTCTCTGGATCATGTTGTTCAGGTGAATCCATGTGTTGAAGCGTGGATCATATCTACAAAGGACCACAATATTTTATTGTTGGAAAATTGGTAAATTAACCAGAATACCAGAACTTACCTGCTGAAGTTGCTAACTGCATGCTTCGCTTGATTCCTTGCATCATTCTGATCCTCTCCACCAGCAACGTACAGGAAGCCATCCAGTACTGCCACACACTGGTTGAAGCTCTTGGCTGGTAGTTCTGTGAGCTTATTCCACACATTGTCAGCATCCCGGTAAAGCACTTCTTTGCTGAGGGACTTCTCTGTCAGGGCTGGGCGTCCCCCCACGGTCAGAATGACCTTGACACCTCCTCTCACCTTGGTTCTGCGCGACTGGAGGATGTTCTGTTGGAAGGGCAGCAGGTGATAATTCATGGCATCCACCAAGAGACGGTGACACTCAGGGTCCAGCATCATACGCGGTGTATTCTGGACATGGTTCACCAGGTCTTGAGCAGAGATGGTGCCAAAGCGGATGTTAGTCAGGAGATCGGCAGCATACTTTAGCCTCTTCTCATCAAAGTCCAACCATTTCATTGCAATTTGGAAGGCAGTGATTTCGGATGGGAGCTGAAGTGAGTCATCAGACAGGAAGTCATTAATCTGCTCGTAGGTTAGCTTTAAGAACTGCTCCATTTCAGAGAACTCAATAAAGTTCTCCCGCATGAATTTCTGAGCAGCCTCCTTGGTCTCATTGAGCTCATAAGCATCGGCAATATTCGCCACATACATGCAATTCTCAACACTCAGCTCCTGCATCAGAAAATCGCTGCACATCTTCACTAGGGTTCTTATTTGCAACAGCCTGGCCGCCGCTATTGTGCTTCCTATGCCGTAGAGCGACAGGGTGAGCTTTCCAGAGTACGCATATGTGATGGAAGTAGCGAGACCGACGGGTGACAGCTCATTCAGGTCAATCTTCTGCAGCGAGGGATCCTTCTTCAGTATGTTATGAATGTACTCGCTGCATGATGCCATCACAACCTTGTGCACGTCGAAGGATTTGGACTTGGTGGCCACGGTCAGATCACACAGAAAGCTCTCGTGCCGCATGTTGCTCAGTCCCTCCAGCAGGTTCGGGGCATACACTGCATCTGTGACTTCGGTGGAGATGCAGTTGAAGCCATTGCCCCCCTCCAGCAGGGTGTTGAGCCCATTAATCTTGTTAATAGGGCTGTCCTCCACCATGATGGTCATCTCATTTATGTCTCCCTTGTTCTTCTTGGTTGCTTTGTTCTTTTTGGGTGCCATGGCTGGTGCAGCCCAGACTTTCTGTAATATGAAATAAACATAATATTATTAGATTGTTGTTTAACATGGTTCCATTTGAAGCAACATTAGTCGTTTTTAAACTAATGACATATAACGGCCAGGCCCCACAGTACATCACAGTACGAGCTCAGGACCTTTTGAGCTCGTACTCGGGCCGGCACTCTTCAGTGCTCTGGCCAGAACTTGCTTGTAGTCCCCAAGACTCTTATAAGACCAGAAGGGACCTGTCTTTTCAGTCTGTTGCCCCCTGCTTGAGGAACGCCCTGTCTCTGCGTCTGGCCGACTCTGTTGACTCTTTAAAAAGGATCTGAAGACATGTTTATTTAAGAAAGGTTTTGGTTAATGGGTTTTAGTGTCACTTTAATTATACTCATGTATATACATTTTTATATGGTTTGTTTTTACCTTTTCTCTTGTATAGCACTTTGTGATTTTACCTGCGAAAAGCGCTTTAGAAAACTTACTTACTTACTTACTTACATACATATGCCAATTGTTACCCTTTATTACAGGTTCCATTGTATTATTCATCTTAAATGCCATGGGGGTTATATAAACAATGGTGGGCTATAGATGGGGAGAAACTAAACAGTGGCTACTTTTTTGTGGGACAACTGCACTCAAATTGATTCACCTGACCTATTTGCCAAATATTTTTTTTTTTTTTACAAAGGCTTCCATTTGGGAATTAGTATTTTCACAAAATCCAC
This sequence comes from Neogobius melanostomus, assembly GCA_007210695.1. Taxonomy (NCBI): domain Eukaryota; kingdom Metazoa; phylum Chordata; class Actinopteri; order Gobiiformes; family Gobiidae; genus Neogobius; species Neogobius melanostomus. The sequence continues at coordinate 98,629 of VHKM01000273.1, forward strand.
CAAGAACCATTGGAGACACCAAAATAATTCTGTATTTGTTTGTAAAACATCACTGTGGAAATAATTATGGATTCCACCCCAGTGCGTAAAGATTTGAATGAAATATTGGGCTCAAAAAAAGTTTGTTTAGCTATAGGTTTGAGAGGTTTAGACACCATAACAAAGAGCTCTCCAAACATGCGTACTACCAGGTGTTGTTAAAGCGACAGAGTGCGTCAACAGACCCCTCAATGCATCTGTCACTATTTATCAGGAGTATGTCCAGGAATAGCAGCTCTGGGTCGCTGGCCACTGACGTTCCTTTTATAGACTGAGGCTTGAGCAACAGGCCTCATGTCCATCGACATAGTGAATATTTTTCTACCTCCTTTGTTTCAAGAAGTTATTCTTATTTTAGTCTATCCATTTTTTAATCACCATAATCTCACACTATGGCACATTTGGATACATAGTTATGGCCATACAAACTTATAGCATAGCCAAAATAAATGAAATACAAAACAATTCTGTGAATAACAGCCCTCAACAATCCCCTAACCCCCATTTTCTATTCCATCATTTACACATTTCAAGAGGGACATCTGTACTTACCTGAGAAATGAACTTGAGGCTGGAGTAAAGGGGACTTGTGCCTCCAGTTACTGGAGCAGGATAGAAAGAGCAGGAGTCACGGTGGAGACACACATGCGGGTAACTCCTCCTCTGGGGGTGTCAGTACCAATCAACACTTCTCCTCCGCATGGGGCAGGGGTATACCCTCCCCAACAAATGGTGCTTCTCTACATTTGCACCAACAGACAGTGAAAAAGAAAGAGGTTTGGTTTATAATTGTAGTTCAGTGTCTTTTGACTGTTGCTACCAAGTTATCTAAATATTTTAAAAGGCAAATTAACAACATATTACCCCCTTTAATATCCTATTATTCATTCATGGGCCAGTATCTGCCATGAGGCAATTTCATCACAATGCTTAAAGGTGCACTATGCAACTTTTTATGTGAAAAAAGGTGATATTAGTGCGTATTTAAACTTTCAGTGGCCCAGCTACTGTATGGGTGGTTAGCTTGGTGCCTTCGCTTTCCATCCCGGTGGCTCCTATGATGCCTCAGGATGAATTTAATTTCAGTTTTTTTAGGATTTCTGGTAGGTTTTTGGAATGGAATGTATGTTACCAACTTACCATGGATACGGTTCAATCATGAAAACCTGAAAAACAACTGATCCTGGATTGTCCTACAGGCCATCGGTATGGTAAGTAAAGGCGCTATGCTAACCGCCCAAGTGTCCGCTTGGTCACTGAGGGGTCAAACCCGTTTTAATATCAACTTTTCTTTTCTACATAAAAAGTTACATAGTGCACCTTTAACAAACACGTTTTTTAATTGCTACTTATTTCTAAAAGTCCTATCGGGTAAAGGCCCTGGATCTAAAAGTCCCAAGCACAGAATTACCTTTTCAAGATTTACAACCAATGGCCCTGGCTGCTCTGCTTTGTGACCGCAACACTGGAGGCCGCCATTGCTCCTCCATTGCTGTAGTACCTCCATTTGGCCGCTAGGCCCTCATTGAAAAGCATTGGACTTTAGACACGTTAAAAACAACTTTAATGCCTGGTTTCAATTTTTTCAACACTTAATATGGCTACATATTCCTCCTGAGAAAACGCTGGGTTAGTCAAAAAAATAGAAACCAGGCTGGTTTTCGAAATACTTTTTTTTTAATCTCCTACTTAACGGAGGTCGGACTGTTGGCATTGGAGCTGCGCGAGCTACACGTCACGCAAGGGCCGAGTCTACAGTGAGATCCCGCCCTTTTGCCCTTATTAGGAACATGCTTCGTCAGAGCTGGGGAGGAGGAGTCTGTAAATCCGCCATGATTTCCCCTCGAACGTGGTCATTATGGTAATATCTATGTTTACAACGCTAGATTTTTCTAATAACAACTCTCATTTCTAAAGTGATTGGCTAAGTAGTGTAGGCGGGCCATTATCAAAATATGGGTATTTTCTGTCCTGAAAAATAAAAATAATGAAGTGCAATATTTTTACATAAACATCACCAGAACATGTTCAATACCCTCTTAGCATTACTACCAGTCATAAGGGACAGCTTGGGTATTTTTCATTTTTTTATCATTTAAGATTTTTATTTTAAGTTTTTTGTCATTGGTGTTACAACTATTTAAGACAAACATAAGGCAATAATGCAACAAAACATTTTGTCAATTGTGTAAAATTTCGCATTTAGGAAATTAAACAATAGCCATTTTGTCTATAAACAGTATTTTATTAAAATAAGGAGAATTATATGTTTAATTAAGCTCAATGTTTTCAAAACACCAATGACAAAAGTGTAACACCAGTGACTTTGAATCAGATGCCTCCATTCATTTAAAGTGGGGCTGTAACACCAGTGACTGTAACACCAATGACGAATTTCAATCAATTGTCCCTTTTTCTTAAGTATTTCTATGTTATTCCTGAACAAAGGTGGTGTATCACAGTACAGTTGTATAGTTTTAGCTGTGAACCTGTTTTTTCCCCCAGAGAAATTCTACTAACTGATGCAAACAGCCGTAACACCAGTGCCATTTCAAAATAACCCACAGTATAAAGTCACATTTCAAAGTTACTTATTTGTTCTTAGTGAGGACACTATGTCCGTCTTTATATTTCCCAGGATTAGGCTTTTAACTTGGTCTCATCAGACCAGAAAATTATTTCTTCACATCTTTTTTTAACCTTACAAATCCTGGAAAGTAATACGGATAACACCAATGACACAAAACTGAGGGACAGAGATTTTTCTTAATTATTTTTAATTAATAGTTGTGATTTTTCATATAAGTTCTGCAGATTACTGAAGTTATTCTCTGTTTGTTTGGAATTGGCAAGAAAAATATTTATAGATATAGTGGAAATATTCTTTTTCACTGCACAAAGGTGTGAAAATGGGGTCGGGGACATGGCGACATACTCTGGATATTCAAAGCGGAATAAAAAGTAAAAACTGCAAAAATATGATCTGATATTACCTGTGGCGCTCAATTTAATATTTTTTGGTTTCACTGCATTGTTGATTTTTAACAATATTTCATTTTCAGGGGTGGGAAGTGCAGGGACAGGTTATTGCCCATAATTTGATAATGGCCCAGGCGTAGACGTCTTTTCCCTCATTGATCGTAGCCCCGCCCCGTTATTAACGGTGCTACATGCCATCACAGGGCACGCTGCCAGCTGTGTGTGGACGCCTGCACGTGAGTAATCGTGATGGCCAACAGCTCTGTCGTGAACAAAATAAAGCGCTACAAACTTCAGCTAACTAACTCAGAGGAGGCCGATAAGGTATTGACTTTAGCTTTTACGACCCACACAGCTGTGAGTAAAGTAAAGAACAACAGGTTGCTTTTACTTGAACATCTGCGGAAATAGTAAATAGCGTATATGGAAATAAATGTGCTGCAAATAACATAGTCTATTTCTCAACAAACAATTGCCACAGGCTACCAGGCTTTCAGCTGTAGTCTTCACTGCAATGCCCTACCTCGGGGCACCTTAACCACTTTGCAGTAGACTTAAAAATGGGAGGTGCTTTGCTGCTAAATTTGGCGAGTCATGCAGTTGTTCATCTGTGGCTGCCATGGGATACTCTGAAATGTTTCTCCCTCTCTCTTGTCGTGTTTCTTTTAGGGTTTTACATCTAGGTGGGATATGCATATAATGAACAAGATTTGCATGGCTACTTTGACACGTATCACTGAATCAAAGTAATTTTGGGTAAAATAGTCTTGTCCAATTATAGCTGCCAGAGGGAGGGCCAGGGAGTGTGAGGTTTCCATACATAGAACTGCAATGAATGCACAATCAGCAACTGAGGAGATACAAATAGGGCATCCATATTTGGCATCAATTATTATTATTGATTAGAATCAGAAACTTAATCCTTAAACTATAAACAGATGGTAAAAGCAAGCATGCACTTACTGTAATTATTTTCCAGATTCTAAAAACTTTGAAGAAACTCAAAGATCTGGAAATCACTTTGGATGTTCTTGCAGTAAGTCTTTATCCGTTTTTAATATCGCAGCTACGCATGAAATATGAACAAGTGTTTATGAAAAATATTTATCTTTTTAATAAATCAGGAAACTGGGATTGGAAAGACCGTTAACACTTTGCGCAGACATGAATTTGCTGGGGACTTGGCCAAATCACTCGTGCGAGACTGGAAGAAACTGGTGCCAAAAGGATCCAAAAGGTTTGTAAGCCAGTTGTTCAAAAATGTATTGTAAATCTTTTGTTCATTTTTTTCCCCTCTACAGTCCCACTAATGACAATATGGTAACCGATGAACTGCTTTCTAAAGACAAATCGAGCAGTCCTGTTCGTGCAGCAAAACATGATTTGAACAATAACTGTTTGACTGATGACAGTGAAGCAGATGAGCCTGTAAACAAAAAGATAAAAAAAGATGATCTTCAGGTTTGCAAAGACCCAGATCAACTGAAAAATGACTTTTTAAACAAATCTAAATTAATCGAGATGGAAAAGAATCATATCTTTGATCAGTGCCACAAAGAAGCATATGATAAAAACCGAACCATAAGCCAAAAGTCAGAGGACGTTTTAGTTAAAGGAAAAGGAAAGTCTCACAAAGGAAAAAATATCACCGTTTTTCTGATGAGAGCGATCATTCAGATGCCTGTGACAAAAAGCTATTGAAGGAGGCAAAATCTCAAGGCCAGCTTTGTCCCGAGTCGAGCCACAAAAAGTGCACGGACAAGGAGCAATCTGCAATCAAGCAGTCAGGGGCTCAAAACAAAAAAAAGAAACACAATGGTCACAAAGAGAGAAGTGAACGCTCTAAAAATAAAAATACAAAACCTAAAGTTAAGGATGACAACAGTGACGCCGAAGAGCCCACAATGTCGTTTGAATCCTACTTGAATTATGATGAAAATATGCCAAAGAAGAAGGAGCGCCCCCAACCCAAGAAACCACGCCCCCAACCCAAGAAACCATACCCCAATCAAAACCTGTGCAGAAAAAAGAACCAGCAAAAGTTGTAGACATTGAGCCTGAAGAGGAGCCAGAAAATCCTCTGCCAGCATCACCATATCATGACTCCCTTATTGAGGTAAATGTAAGGTGTATATTGTTTACACGGTGATTAAACCCCAGAATAGAAAGTATCTTTTTTTTTTCTTGTAAGAGTGTTTTGGAGTCCGTTGAGAAAATTCCAGAGAGCCCCCCTTTAGAGTCGTGGTTTCCTGAAGTATCATCTCATCAAAGAAAAGGTAGACTCATCTTAACTGTCTTAACCATTAATAATAATAATACTAATGGATATGTATTTTAAAAGCTGACAAAGAAGGCGATTCTTGTGACATTTTGGAAGAATCAGCCATTTTCACTGGTCAGCGACTTAACAAAAAGATGCAAGTCTACTCTGGTGTAAAGACAATCTTCCTTCCAGCCATGATGAGCCTTCATCAGCAGTGTGTCCGCACGCTACAGAACAACATTAACTGTAAATAGGGTCTCTGTATAAATGCATGTTCTATGTGTTCACATGTTCTAACATTCAGCTGTCTCTCTCAGTGCTGTATGAAACTGGGGGAGTCCCTTTTGATATTCTTGAGCCAGTGTTGGAGAGGTGTACACCTGAGCAGCTCCTGCGCATTGAAGAGTACAACCCAGTGAGACGATACACTAGTCAAGGCCGTTCATTTTGGTGCTCACATTGGTCATGGTACAAATCTGCCTTTGGGCAGATTGATACAAGTGTGATGGTCATTCAGCCCCCCTGGCCGATTTGTTCACCATAAAATTACACTTCCACATGTATGCAACTACCCAATGTTTTTGTATTTTTTGTGTCTTTTTAGATGTATATTGGTGAGACAGATCACCTGTGGGGAAAGCACTGTCAAAGGGACTTCAAAGACGCAAAACTACAGGAATACGAGTCCTGGAAAGAGATGTATATCAGATTGTCTGAGGAGAGAGAGAGGAAGTTTAAAATGCTCACAAAAACCATTGTGTCTGCACAGTCAAGCAAACCTAAAGGTCTGCGTAGTCACATTCAAGCAATTTATTTTGTTTTATGGTTATGGAAAAGCTCAGTGTTTCTGTTTTTGAGACTAATCTTTAAAGCCTGCTTTGATAAATGAATAAACTCTAATGTTCAATGTGATGTTTTTAGGTCGGCAGGTGAAGATGGCATTTATTCATAGTGTTGCCAAGCCACCAAGAGATGTGCGAATTAAGCAGGAAATCCATGGAACTGCAGTTCAGCAGCCTCAGCCGAAGTGCAGGTGAGCCTCAGTATAAGCGTGAAAGCAATAAGGCTTCTTTATTTTTATTACAAGGCTTTTTATATCGTTAATGTCTATTAGATTCCCTAGAGTTGCACTTTAAAATTGTGTAATTGATTTTAGTTTTATGTTAATTAAAAAAAAAAACTTGTTATTCGGGTGTAGTGCCATCAGTGAATCATTCTCTCATAGCTTTAAAATGATTTGTCTTCAGTGTAAAGATCCAGGACAGCAGACCCCGACTGACGTCCAAAGAGCCCAGGTCAAGCAGCAGCACAAACGGCAGCACCAGCACGTCTGCAACAAACAATTCACTAGACCCCCGTAAAAAGACTAGTGAGTCACATTAATAGATGTTGTTTGTTACTTTATTGTTTATAATAAATGGCCTTTTTCTTTTTCTCACACAGAAATTGCTCCGATGATGGCAAAATCTCTGAAGGCCTTTAAGAAACAGTTTGGTCGTCGATGAATGCTCTTATTTTAGTGTGAGGTTGTGGGATACATTCACCCTTATTATTTTGGACAGTAGAGCAAATGTACACCTGATTGCACTCACCAATAAACTGATAAAATGCACTTTTGTGACCTCGTTTTGTTAACTTACATTTATATAGTCGTGGCGCCCTCTGGTGGATATTGTAACACAGTGCATTTCTAAATCCCTCTGTCAAATGTGTGTTCTTGAACAGTGATTTGACAAACTGCTAGATGCTTCTCCAGGTCGCACCCGGCATCATCTACAATGTCTCCCTTTGGTTGAGACATTACATTATTAATCTAAAATGTAACGTCTGTCCTATTTACTTTACAAATAATGAATTACAATTGGGCCATTCTGATTTCTCTGTATTATATCCTGGTGAAAAATATTAGGTCCACATATGTTGCACGAAATTGAAAAGTGACGCTTTCCCGACCAGTGTATTTTCAATATTTTGACCTGCATCCTTTAGTCCATTGAATACATTTAGACTGATCTGGGCAGTACCATGATATATGGACTGATCGTCCGAACAAAACGGCTCAGAAAAACAAATTGCTTACAGACTACGCCCCCTGGTGGCAGAGTGGTGTGCTACTGGTGGAGCGGCCTGTACAGTGGCCCATCATGGCGCACTGTTTATATTTACTTCAGTGTACGGGACGCACTTTTTTTTTTCTTAGGATGGGAAAGGGCTTTATCCATTAACTTTAGTGTTTTTAATGTTAGGTTTAGGTCAACCGGTAGTTTGGATCAGTTTAAACAAGCGTTGTTCTCAAATGTGGCCTTTCCCATCCTACGAAAAAAAACATTCGCGTACGGGACGGGGTCCGGGGGTGGGACCGGGGAGGAGCCTGCGGAGGTGACGCAGGATTGGAATGAGGGAGTGAATGTTCCGGGTCAGAAACTGGACAAGAGGAAATTAACTCTGGGGCGAGAAGAGGAAAAAAGGATAATGCTGCCTTCCTGTACACGGAGATGTTGCATGTGTTTTTAACGCTGAAAGGAGGTTTAGCTGCGGCGGTGGGATTCGCGCAACAAGGGCCCGAGTGCTGAAAAACAGGTGCCTACAAACTCACCAAAGTGACACAACGACGAGGAGTATTCCCATGTTTGCCGCAGAGCGAACGACGCTCGCTCGACTTCTCTGCGCCTGGAGTTTCACTGTGTTTGTGAGTTTTGCCTGAGCTGTACACTTCGTGGAGGGCTGTCCCGCCGTAGCAATCTGTTGCATCCCCTTTCCTTCTTCCCGCTGTTTGTTTTATCGCAGTGCTGCGAGCTTTACAGCCGCCCACCCCCGTGATGTTTCACTGTATACCCCTGTGGCGGTGCAACCGTCATGTGGAAATGATCGATAAACGCCACTGCTCCCTGCTCTATGTGCCCGATGAGATTTACCGCTATGGACGAAGTTTGGAGGAGCTTTTACTGGATGCCAACCAACTCCGTGACTTGCCCAAGGTAAGCGCAAACTGTTTCCGCTCATGTGAACTCACACGCCGCAGTTTTGTCTGGTCTGGTCTAATGAAATGACCTCCTGTGGTGGGGGGAGTGCGGTGAGTCCCGAGAGACCCGGGACACTCATTACGCAAGATCAGCACGGCCTGAGTTGGCGGAAAAATCCCCTCTGGTGCACCTCACACGACAGGTTAACGGTGCAGTCAGGGTGTTGGTGACACGAGAAGCATATGTCACTCACCAGCCTGCTGCCTGGAAATGTCTGCCGTGAAACCTGTTGCTGAGGTCAAACGTGACCTTAGGGCTGATGGAGACTAATGCTCTCTCTCTCTGACAGACAAGGAAATCCCTAGATGCAATTGGCCACGAGTGGACTGCATTGCACTTATGCAAAATATAAAGGAAATATTTGTGTTGACATTGCAGGTAAAAAGATAAACAGCGGTCACTGTAAGCTCACACGGTTGTGTGCATCGTGCATGATGGGCCTTAATCGATTTAGTGAAGAAGAATTGCTTTCAGTTTAGTTGTTTGCCGCGTAACTGACTGATGACGGCTTTCCGTGTTGTTTTGGACTGGGCATAACGAAAAAGGTGCATATTAAGGGAGAATTGTATAGAAATTTAGGTTAAAGAAAATAAAGTGCCACATGTTGCAAGGTTCAAGGTAATTTGCAACATTCAAAATCATAAACATTAAATTCTACAAATTCTATATAAGGGACACAATTGGATATTACTTTAAATAATCAGTCAACTAGTGGTCACTGATGTAAATGTAAAGTATTATTTTGTGTTAATCTTCACAACATATCTTCTGAGTCGCTTTAATATGCTAATGCAGAACAACATGAGAGCTACTTCTGTGTGCCCAAGTGCTGAAAATATATAATTCTAGTCACACTTATCCATAACGTCATCTTCCCACTGGTCTGAAGAGACAACCACCAGTCCCGATGGCCCTTAACAAACCCACACACTTGGAGGAGGGTTTCAAAATTGGATTTATTTTATTCCCTTTGAGAACCTGCAGTTGTTGGAGTACTGTGAAACATTGGAATACTTGGTGCGTTTTGGGGAGCTTTATAATCAGTCAATAGCTATGCATGTTGTCCAATGGTTCTAATTTTGTATAATACTGCGAGCTACTGCCTCCTGACGACATTTAGCCCAGGGCTGCTTTACTTGGTTAAAAATGACATTGATGTTTGTACGCATATTGAATTTTATCCTCTTCCTGTCTGACCAGTTTGCCTTGTTTGTTCTCCTAGTTCCAATACTACATAAGCTCGGCACTTCAATATCTAGGTGTGTTAGTGACAATATTAACTTTAACGCTGATTCAAGAAACATTTTCTTTTTTTAAGACCATTTTTCCCTGTGAGGGTGATAGTACACATTTCTATATCGCAGTGGTTCTTTTTTCACATCATGTTCCGCCGTATTTGACCCTCCTATCCTAGCACCACCTGCAAATGTTTTCAGGTCCCACCAGGCATTGCTCAAGATCAAATCAGGGCTAAACAGGGTTTAAACGTGGGTAAAATAGATCTAAATTGGACTAAATTATGTCTGAACTGATTGTAAGCTGTGTCTAAACACACAAAAAAACACCTTTAACTTAATTTGATTTAAGCTCTTGTAGTATATTCATTTCTAAATCAAATAAAATCTAAATTGTCTGTGTCCCACCTGAAGAAGCCCAATTACTGTTAGCGCTATATGTCCCCACAGTTTAAGTCGATGTCAAAATTGTAGATATAGTAGATATAGTCTAGAACTATATTTTGGAATCAGAAAAATATATATATATATTGTTTCAAGAGAAGGAACAATTTATGATTTTCTTTACCCATATTGGTTTAAATGGATTATAGTGCACATTGTTTTAGATGTTTGGTGAAAACAAAACAAATTGTCCTTTATTGTGAAATCCAGCATAGTGAAGTGCAGACACGATGTCTCACAGATCAGTTGGTGACAAAACTGCTGCTCATTAACCCATCAGGACTATAGTGTGTAGACACACTTGTACGTGGCGTCAGCAGTCAGTTTGTAAACATTTGAGGTATGTTTCGACAATAGGAGAGCGCATTATTTGCATTGCAGCAGCCTGTTTTGAATAGGAATGCAGCTTGAGTCATCAATGCTTGTTGAATGACCCCACAAAACATCTCCTCTGTTTGTTTCAGCCCAACCATTGGGGAATGCATAGGTTGGCAACTAACTTTACAACTACTGATACTGTGATCTATTAAGACCTTTCTTTTTCTTTCTGTAACTCGGCTGGCAGATGAAAGCATGCATAAGTGATCCGAACAGCAACAAGACGAGGCAAGTCCAGCCAGAGAGGAAAGTTTCACTTGTTTTACACTGAAATGTCAGCAAACCCAGTAACTAGTTTTCTGCTCAGCTGGTGTTTTTCTTTTTAGTACCAGTGTTGAGTTCCTTTTAGGCTTTCGGCGTTTCATGGCCGCTCTGAGCGTCCATATTATACTACTTAAATTTTTGCTATTCTTTGTCTGTTCTTGCGGCTGCAAAGTATCTGCCTCCAGTCCTAACATGTTTTGATTTGACGATAATTTCACATTATAAAACAGATGCCCAAACCACTCGTTTTATCCGCATTCAATTTTAACTTGCAGTTGTCCATTAAAAAAAGACATTGACATTTTCATAGAGCTCATTTTGATATTTAAGGTGAAGAGGGGGTCCTTTTGTAATTATTGTAAAGATAAATCCAAATAACTGCCAATGCTGAGGTATCCGTCACAGGAAGCTTGACATGAATGAACTGAACTGCTGTTGGAGGAAGTTTGTGGTTGGACAAAGTGGTCTTAGAGCAGAAGTTCATACAGAAAATAGAGAACAATGAAGTCCGTATTCTTGGGCATGCTTTCCTTTGATGTCCCAGCTGGAAGCATTTGACTTTGTAGGCTACTGAATATTAATAACATAAGAAGTATGACTTGGATTTTAGTAAGACTTGATGGCCTAAACTGGAATCTTTAAGTTTATACCAAAGAATACAGAGGTGTTAATGTAGAATCTGGCGGTGAAACTAATACAATCTTGATTAAATCAGATCTACACCCAATTTGCTTGTAGTATAATGGCTTATTGCAAAATGTTCATTCAAATATTTCAGTATTTTCAGCCATTACACCAGAGATTATAAACCATGTCTAAAATGTTTTTTGCCAAATTGTTCTGTGGTGAAGATACACTTTGGTGTTTTACATTATTCTCTAACAAAGCGCCTTTATTTCACTGTCTTTTAAAAGCGCTGGGTGTTTCTGAACCAGGATAAACTATATAATCATGTCACCGAAATACTTCCACCAGAACCAAGACCACTTGTTTTTACATATTACAACATGTAAACATTTACTCGGGAGTTAGCAGAGGGGTTAATGTCTTCCTAACTGAGTCTGGTTTGGTGTCACACATGGGCAGCTGGTTGGGGCGTGGAGAAAGTCACTAACCGGAGGAACAGGTTTGGTGTCTGGCAGTGAGTGTTCGGCGAAAACTAGACAAACAGTTCAGAATCATTTATGACTGGATGGTGCGTCTTCTTCCTCGGTTGTTCTTATGTCACGAGCACTGACTGAGCAGAGCAAATCAAACTCTTTTTGTTCATGGTAGAGAAGGCTTAAGGGTTTCTAAGCCTGCTTCCTGTTTTGATGATAGTGGCAAAAGGAGTGGCCGGAGTGACATGCAATTTCCTCCGTAAAATTCAGGCATTCATCCATTACAAGTGATTTAATTGGAGAAAAATGCCTAATAAATGTCTCACCTCACACTTGACTTGTCTGGGACATGCTCGGCTCCCTTTAAAATGTCATTACTTTGTTTTGAATATGTTGCTTTCTCTTTCAAATGTTCTTAACTGCCACTGCAAAAACAACACTGATGGTATCTTGCTGAGCTTATCGCTGGCATGTTTAGTCGGTTTATCAGTGTTTTGGGACAGATGTGTTACTTTTGTCATGAAGCTACATATCACCTGGAATGTGGCTGAAGTGTGTCTTTAATAATTGCTATAGAATTGTGCGTGTCCTAAAGACGCTACAACACAGATGTTGAATCATTTTCTAGTAAGAGGATATATAGCAGAATTACTGCAACTTGAATGGGGCTTTTTAAATGATGAAGGCACAAAAGTGAAATCACTGGGATTGAGCTTCAAAAGCCAAAGGTAATGCCTCCTAGAGCCCAGGTTTATTTGCTTGGTAATATGACGGATTAAGGCTTGTGTGTACTGTCTTACAGCTTCAGAATTACAGAACATTTTGTTGAAGGGTGGAGTTTGACCTTTGGACTCATGGCACACAATATTGAAATGGTATGATATTAATGCACGTAGATGCTCAAAAGTAATAACTCCGGCAAACTGTTTTTCAGGTTTGAATGATCAAATCCCACACCGGAGGTCTTTGAGATTCCACTTCATTTTCATATTGCGCAATATGGTTAATAATGTAGATAGTACTGTGAATTATGCAAGATGATTACACCCTAGGACATTTTGTTATTTGAAAATGACTGAAGAGATTGTTGTGTAAAATATTAATAGGAATTGATAAAGACCGGTTATGTTGCCATTACAAATGATGTGTGCATCAGCGGTTATAATGGCTCCAACTCTGTGGTATTAGGACACAGACGGTACCACAATGTTTGCAAGGATGCATACCCCACAGTAGCCTCATCTACAGGTCAAATGTCACGGTTAATGTAATGCATACAGATTACACGCACAATGAAATGGTAAATGACTGTACAGACCTTTGAAGCTGTTGAAATGCTTTGGTTTTTATAAACTGTAAGAGTTGTAACTCCTCGAGCTTCACAGACTCAGTTGAGCTGTTTGATGTTTATCTGAAGCTGATAACAACAACAACAACAACTTTCTCAGATAACATTTGTAAAATGCCAATAACACTTTAAAACTAAACATAGTCACATTATAAGATGCTATATAAAAACTATGCAACAGCAGCACAAATGGTTTGTTTGTCCAAAATAATATTTGTTGACATCATTTGTTGCTCATGAATCATTTCCTCATTAATAACAGGGTTGATGTATTATCTGCAGCCTTTGGGGCGTTTTATTTCCCTCTAACCTAAAGGCCAATAGAGCAATTGAAATTAAAATACAAATGAAATTAATTGCATTTCTCTCTTCCTCCAGCCGTTCTTCCAGTTGATCAAATTAAGAAAACTCAGTCTAAGTGACAATGAGATCCAGAGGCTTCCTCCAGAAATCGCCAACTTCATGCAGCTCGTTGAACTGGACGTGTCTAGAAATGGTAAGAAAAACAATGTTCTTTTAGACTGACAGGCAAAGGTGTGGTTATTATATTCACTCAGATTAGTGCTGGGATGTGTCTGTGCAAAGATATGAAACTATGAAAAAGATGATTACACACAGTTGCCAATTTTTGTTACTGTATTGCCCTAAGAACTGATTGGTTTGGACATAGTAGTGCGATCCATCTCCCTCGGTGCATATGCTGTTTTAAGATAGTACAGCCTCATTTATCATGGAGAGTTCAAACTGGTGCAAACACAGGCCCTCTGTGTCTTCACTCCACCACTGTACTTACAATCTGAAGATCCTTTAGATGAAGCCATTTTCACAAGCTTAGGTCTTCAAACCTTATATAATGTGTGTGTGGTTTTTTTTAATCCATTTTCTCACACAGATATTATGGAATTACCAGAGAGCATTTCATATTGTAAAGCTCTACAAGTGGCAGACTTCAGCGGAAACCCATTAACAAGGTAAATACGTATTCATTGTTAAAAGGAAAAATAATTCTTTGCAAAATACCAAGTCACTTGTGGTGTGATTTTCCTGTTTTCTTTGAGTTTCTCTTAATGCCACAGCCACATTAAACAAAGTGCTAATGGTCTGGATCTGAGTCTAGGCTTGTCACTGCAATTGAATAAAACATTATCTCCCTTGTATTCAGACAAAACTAGGCCAGAAGCATAAGAATGCAGGCGAGTCAAAACAAATGCACTTGGGCTATTGTCCCATTTAATATTTACGCACAAGTTAACCATTTGTCTCTAATGCAGCCGTAAGACATCTGGGCAAAGGGCAAAGAGCAATGCCAATGAACCGGCATTCATCTTATCAGGGCCTTTATTGCCAGGACAGTGGTAAATTCTTGCCTAAGAATTAGTGGTAAAACATCCAACAGCATTTTAAAGCAACAAATGGCCTAAGTGCAATTGTGTGCGAGGATGCAATGTTGTTTATAATTGTGTGTAATGTATGCTAAGCTCTTGTGAGTGCCATTGTGTGTGACCTCTGTCTTGTTTCACCAGATTACCAGAAAGCTTTCCAGAGCTCAGGAATCTCGCATGCCTTTCCATCAACGATATTTCCCTGCAGGTCCTTCCAGAAAACATTGGAAAGTAAGTCCCTTCTGTCGCAATGCACCATTTAAAAGACAGGCTTGGACCAAATAAGTCGTCATTTTTATTTACACATACATAGATTTCATTCATAGTGGAGCATAAATATTACCATGCAATTTCCTTCAATATTATATATTTAAGAAAAGATAAGATACACTTTATTGCCCAACCGAGCAGAGATAGAAATGACCTGTGTCCATTTCTGTGTTAGTTTTACATTAGTTCAAACCAGTGCCTGTGTTTTGGCTGCAACTCCAGCAGTCTTTTTAATAATGTTTAAAAATCTCCTGAGACAGAACATAATCCACAGAGGAGCCGAACCCACCTGTGTTTGTGGAGGCTGTTCTAATTTCTAGAGGTTACTTTGTTTGCAGCAGATTAGGTGGAATTTAATAGAAGTTGTTATTAAAATTGCCAAAGGATATGCTACCTACTGCTTAACATTGTTCAAATACAGTATTTTGCTGTCTACTCACGAACACGGCTTCAGCTTGTCACTTTATGGAAGAAAAGTCAGTTATTAGTTTAGTTTATTTGAGCAATTTACAAAACATTGCAATATTACCTCATTGCAGTAAATAAAAACTCAAAAGGAGTAGACAAGAAGCGAGAAAGCTTATTAGTGCCTACCCCCCATTCAAAGTAATTACTTTCATGCATTTCAGGTTAATTCGAGAAATACAAAACATAATTCTAAGTCCTTTCCAAAGAAAAGGCCCATCATAACACTGAGAATATACTAGTTCATAACAAAAACACATGGTTTCAGTGTTGAGTTGGTTGGAGCTTGTCTTGCTGTACTTGTGCCATAAAGTTGGAGATGTTATTTAACCTCGCAGAATTTTGATTTTGGTTGATTTTCCTGTTTACTTTGAGTTTCTCTTAATGCCACAGCCACATTAAACAAAGTGCTAATTTCAGGCCCTTTTGCTGCTTTATGTCAGGACTAAAGCAGGTTAAATGGTCCACTGGCACTTATTTATTTATCTTTGAAAGGACTTTTTGGCCCGTAGGCTTTAATAGACAGGACAGTTCAGGATGAAAGGGGGTGAAGAGCGGTAGAGACATTTAGGAAATTGTCTGAGCCGGGATTGAACTACTAGACTAGCGGCTGTTACTGATCCTTATTCACCAATTACAGGTTAAAATACTTCATTTCTCAGAATTTTCTTTTGAATGAACTGTGATGCTCTTAAACAGTTAATGCTCTGATTTATTCACTTGCACTTAGAGTTAAAAACAGGACTAACTTTGAGGAGATTGGTGACTTTGTTTGGACCATTTTGACAATTTATACTGTACATACCTTTGGTTCATTGAACTGAAGATGGTTAAAATGGCTAGTCATCACAACCTCCTCACAACGGGTCCTGTGAAGATGTATTTTTACCCGACTGAGTTTAAGGTCAAAAGAGCACGCACATCTGTTTGGGCCCTTGCCCTGTTGGTACGGCATTTGGCCCACATATGTTGTGGCTTAGACCGAGCAGGGAGGTGAGGTCTGGTGTCTGTCAGAACAAAGTAACAAAGTGCCTTAGCACTTTTCTATCATTTGAATAGGATTAATGCACTGGGGTTAATGGCGTCTGTAGTTTATCTGCAGAGATGGGCTTTTTTTAACAGTGGGTTGAGGAAGTATTCAGGAATTGTCCTATAGGCCTATTCCTAGTTTATAATGTTGTTAAAGGCATTGTGCCTAAGTTTCACAGCTTTCAGGAAGCAGAGTGACTCCGTAATGTTTACAACATTAGCCTCCACATGGCTAATTGTTTTAGCATTGATGTCTCATTTTTACTTTGGTCTTTGTGCACACAATATATTGCAAAAAGGCAACACGTATTTCACTCTAACGCAAGCAGGAAAAGCAGGTACACCTGCTTTAAGTAGAAGCTGTATGTTTATAGACAATGAATGGAATTTCCCTTTGAGCTGACTTTAAATCAATGTTAAAAAGCAGCCACTTTAATGATTATTTAAGTATATTATTTTAGCATACTCATTCAAGACTTTTTATTGATATAAAAATAAAGATATTTGACATTGAGATGATTCTGAAAACTTTCTGAACCCATGTAAGTTTGTTTTTGCGGTTTAGCTGATGACGAAAGACAGATTTGTAACAGTGAGTGTAAGGACTGTGAACATGTGCCCGTCTCGTAATCTCATGCCTGTGTGTTATCCGCTGCTGAATGAGAAGCGCACTCTGAGGATTAGCAAACTCATTGTCAACAGTCAACCGTCAGCGCTATTCAAGAAACAGTCAGTGATAAAAACAGGGATATTGGAGTCATGTGTGAGTCATTACTACTACAATGAAGTAGAAAGGCAATGGTTTTCAGTTGTTCAACGGCTAATCCATTATGTATATGTACATTCTGTGCATGCAAGTATACGTGTGTACGTATCTACGCAGAGTATAAACACATTTGTCACAGTATATAGAAAATTAATCAAAATTAAAGTAATTTGTTTTTGAAATTGCATATAGAATTTCTACACTGTGAGATCAATAAAGTATTATCTTCCCTTATCTTAGAATTAAGTATGTTAGTCACTCTGATAATGTATTTTCTTAGTCATTCTGTGAGTCAATTACAGATTAAAAAAATATTGTAAGCCACACTTTTATTCAGAAATAACATTATTTAGTGACCAACTGCACAAAGCTGTCAGAAAACTTTTCATTAAATTTGCACGACCAAGGCAGATATGATATGATATATGCTGTACTATGATCTGTGAAAGGTTGCTGGATGTTTTGCTTTTCATTTAAAGCTTGAGTTGTTTATGTGATTCAGATTTTACATCCTTGATAAGACTGACACACCACAAATTGCTTCCTGTCCCTGATATCCGATTGGAAAGATGTCTGGCAAAACCTTTAAAATTTTGTTTATAAATGTTGTGAGAACATAACAACCTGTTGTTCTTCTTATAGCCTTTCCAACTTGGTTTCACTCGAGCTGAGAGAAAATCTACTGACATTCCTTCCAGAGTAAGTATCACCTGGTGTGTGGTGTGGTGTGTGTGTGTGTGCGCTCTTAGACGGTTCACACAACAAATCTCACATTTTTTGAAAAGACGTTTCCACTCTCCCAAGACTTGGAAACATGTTATACCGGTAGATATTATTGAACGGAAGTAGTGCTGTGTGATTAAACGCTATTGCACTGAAACTACAGTTGTATTAGTCGCCAACTGACATCATTTAGGACACGCAATGTAATTTGCAAACAACACAATATCCTGTCTCCTTGGGGTGTTGTTTTATAGAGAGTAAAACCTGATATCCTTGTTGCTTAGATCTGTTTGGACACGCTTTTAGATTAGTCGTCAGCTCTTTCCCTGACATTTGTCAATATCCATTTATTCTTTTCCTAATGCTATTCTTTTTGCACTTCACAGGTCTCTATCTAACTTCAAAGACTTGAAGAGCTTGATCTAGGCAATAATGAATTATACAGTTTGGTGAGTGTGTTTTTTTTAACTACATTCTTGATTGGACAGAAAAAACAACAGCACATAAATTCACCTAAATGTGCAGAATGAAGAAAGACTTGTCCATTTCCCTGTTGTTGCGTCCAGTAGATTAGCATTCCTCGAGCACAGCTTCCTCTCTTATCATGCAGATGGGAGGATGACCATCTCCTTTGGGATTTGGTTTTCAAATGTGAGCTCAAGGCAGTGGTCTGATGAAGGATAATGCTCCGCTGGCACATGGTCATTTTTATTTACATTGGCAGATGTTGGGATTTAGCTTGCTCAAACTGCTTTATTTACTGGTCTTTACATCACTTTATGAAATTAAATGCTTTGGGCCAAGGGAGATTGGTAGATCCTGAAAACTGTCTAGAGACATTATTATAAAAATCTACAGTGGTTGAATTGAATGAATACACTGAAACTGAAAACAGTAAAAAATGTCATGCACAGTAGAAGATTGTAGAACTCAGAAGTGTTGTGTTTTTTCAGTGATGTTTTTTGTCCTGAACTAAAACAAATAACAAACTAAGTAGATGTTGGCTCCCCATAATTTCTCTTTATTAGCCCCGTTCCTCTTGTTGTTGTGCTACTGAGCATGTCCACTGTTCATTGTCCCTTTCCAAGCTCATTCCTTTAATTCCTCCTTTCTCTCTCCCACTCAGCCGGGCACAATAGGCTGTCTTATGAGCCTGAAAGACCTATGGCTCGATGGAAACCAGTTAACAGAAATACCTGCAGTACGTTCAGTCATTCATTCCATGCCCAACTGTGCATTATGTATTCAAATCAAAATAATAACATATGTTTTATAGGCGATGGGCAGCATGAGGAGTCTGTTGTGTTTGGACCTATCAGAAAACAAACTAGAGCATCTCCCAGAGGAACTGGGAGCCGTGGAGACCCTTTCTGACTTACTGGTGTCTCAGAACCTCATTGAAGCTTTACCGGAAAGCCTTGGTAAGTTCATAATGTAGAAACGGCAATTTAAACAAAAAAATGGCCACTAATTCTGATTAATAGGAGAAAGTAACTTGACAGGTGACTCTATTATTATGATGCATGTTAATGGGTGAGATTTGCAATATACCTAAGGCAGTCAGTGAATATTTTGTGCCTAAAGATGATGTGTTTCAACTTACAAGGGGCAAAATGGATTTCACTTGGCAAAAGATGGACCGGTTTTACAGCGAAAATAACGTTGGAACAGAAATGTCAATCTGGAATGGCTTCAGTTAAATTTTTTTAGAAGAGGATTAAAGTTTTTGCTGGGCATTTGTTGCTGATTGGATTATATGCACCTCGTTTTAGCCAATCACAGCTAAGTCTCGAAACGTAGTTAACCTCATACCCCCCACAAGATATATTTTAGATTGAAAATTCTGATCTGGCAGGTTATAAGGATTTGAGCAAACTGGGCTTCCTGTTATTCATGTTTGGTGTAGTAGTGAGTTCTTCCACAGGTGACTTTGATGGAAATGTGTCAGAATACACTCCGTCACCATTTGTTGTTGTCATAATGTTATGCCCAACACTCTGAGTAATTGTATAATTTGTCGTCTTTGCAGGAAAACTACACAAACTGTCAATTTTAAAAGCCGATCAGAATCGACTAACGTACCTTCCAGAGAATATCGGTAACTGCGAAGCCCTTACAGAACTTGTACTTACGGAAAACCAGATACAAGTAAGACACGCGTTACTCATACGGCTTCCACGTTGCATTGTTTTGTCACCATTTTTCATTTATCTGTGCTCGTAATTTGTTTTTGCGTTGCTCATAAACAGCTGCATCACCACACCCAGGATAAAAACTGCATTCTTGACTCTCCCTGTTAAGATTGCAAGCTAACGCTTGATTTAGAGCGTTATTAAAGGGCGTGTGGTGATGCCCTGCTAAACTTAGGCAGTTCAAATCAGTCACATTTAAAACACTGTCTGTCTTTTGCAGAGTTTGCCTAGAAGTATTGGAAAATTAAAACGTCTGTCTAACTTTAATTGTGACCGAAACCAGCTGACGGTGTTGCCTAAAGAGGTAAGTGTTTGTCGGTCACTTCACAGGAAAGTCTCTCCCAAAACAAATGATCTTAGGGGGATTAGAAATACTAAATTAATGATGAAATATGACTGAGATATGTAAAACCAGCTCAAGTTTACGCTGGGTTCTTGTATTTCAACACCCATAAGTGAGTCAACCCACATTCCTTCTCTACAACTCCCTGCTTTATTGCATGAAAAAGAGATAACAGTGGATTTCCCACGTGTTCTGACAAATAGAAAATTATATCTGCAGGGGAAAAGTATTGCACACTTTTGTGACACTAAACTGTAATAGGTTTGGCATTTTGTGTTGATAAAAAACCATGGGTAATGTCACGACTGCACAATATGAGGGGGAAAAAAGCAATATTCAGGAAGCACCTTGGATATTGTGATATGCAATATTGATTGATTTGGATTTATTTGAGTGATTATTTACATTAACATTATTACAGTGCAAAAAATAAAGTAACAAAAAACTCAAAAGGAGTAGGCCGGAGCAAGAAAGCTTATAAGTGCCCACCCCCATATTCAAAATTAATTTACATTCCGGATACAGTAATACAACATCTCATGTTTACATACAATATAACACTTTACAAATTCCTGAATTACACAATTACAAATGTCCGCATTAACTTTACATATAGCAGCATTGTTAAAGAAAAGCATTTCATGTTTTACAAGAAGAAAATCACAGGATGTTTACAAGACTTCCAAAGTAAGAAGACATAACACGACGATAGAAATGTATGCAGTTTACATATACATATACATTTTTATTTACAATTTGTACTTTTTTTCCTTATTCCTCTTTCCCATTCACATAATAACCATATCCAATACTTATGAACACCAGTCACCATTCTATTAATTGATAATTATTTGTTCAATATTTACTAAACCATTTCAAAGCACTGAGTTCTATATAAAGTATAAAGAAAAATGAAAAGCAAAGCAAATTGTTGAATTAGAAGACTTAAGAAATACTAAATCAGCACAGAAACAATGTTCTAATTGAACATTATTAAAACTTGAACTGTTGGCAAAAAATGTATAAATCTCAGTGAAATGGATCCCCTCAAGTTTGCTTCATATTGTGGCTTCTTCAATATGGATATTGCGTCACCTATTATTTCAATAACAATATTTTTCTGATTTATTGTACAGCCCTAGTTAAAGCAGTACTAAGTAACTCGTTTACCTTAATAAATCCTTTCCGTAGTCCCTCTGGGGTAATACAAATGTTAATGGGACGATTGGGGGTCTTTAATCTCCCCCTGGTGTCTCTGGCCAGAAAACCACAATTGCAACTTTCCTGCCACCGGGTCGGAGCCACCAATACGCACTAATGGAATCACAAAGAGCAAGCTAACAGGCTAACGGGCAAAGCTAGCTGCGAGCTAGCGCCACTTAAACAGTATTTACAGCCATGTTTGAGTGAAAAAAATGATCTCCATTGTGTAATTGTATGTACAATATCCCTCTCTCCCTTTGTCTTTTCTGTCAGCGAAGTATTTACTCTCACGGACAATTAATAAGTAAAAAAACGCAACATGCTACGACACCTGCAGTGGCGCTTATGGCCTCTAGGGGCAAGAGTTACTTAGTTCTCCTTTAATGCAAGTCGGTAGGTACTGGACGTTGCATCTAGAAATAACGTTTTCTTGAAATAAGTAAATGTTCCCTGATTTGAGTCAAGAAATCTGTCAATGAGAAGGTTTTTTTTATGATTAAGGGAAAAAAAGATCTCCTCGCACTCTAAATTACTTGAAACTCCATTGTTGATGTTTTTTGTTTTCTTAAATTAACCTCTTAAGTGCTTTTTTTGCAAACCCAGTTTATCCAAATCTTAAAGCTTCTGGACTTTAAGATTCGGTCTTTAGGCCAGTGTAACGCATCATTTGAAAGCTAAGACCTACTAAACTGATCTCTGTCCTCACGTGGTTGCCGCGTTGTCGTCGCTTTTTTCCCCATTGCTTTTTTTTGTCACACTTCTTGCGCATTTTTGATACTTTTTTGTGGCTTTATTGTTGTGGTTTTGTCGCTTTTTGGCGTAAGTCACATGATGTAGCTTACTTGTTGCTCTTTTGCAGCGATTTTGTCACATTTTCATTGTTGTTTTTGTTGCGTTTTCATCATTCAGCATGTTCAAGAGTTTTTTTTTTTGGGGTAATAGCAAACTGGAGAAGATGTGCTCGGTTCAGGTGGGGGTTAAGAGGTTAATTAAGGGCCTCACGGACAGATTTCTCGTAATTAGTTACTTCAGGAACAAATTTACTTCTCTTAAGATGTTTATTTCAATCAAATGCTATACTGCGAATACACAATTCGATACTCTGCATGAAAGTCCATCTCGCGGTCAGTTTGTGGGCTTTAGCTGGATAAGACTCCTTATTTACAGTTTGTTTCTATAGTTGTATGTGTAATGCTGGCTTCCACAATACGCCCTGTTATTCCTATGGTACTGAGTCTGTCCAGCTCGCTCTGAGTGTCGATTGTTTCTTGTGCAGCCTCTTGTCTGTGAAAGTAAAGACCGGCCCGGGTTAAGTCCTGATCTGAAAGGCTCCTTTACCACGCGCACAAAGACCCTGTGTCTTCCGGGAGAAGATGTTGGAGCAGATGGAAGATGTTGGGGCAAAAATTAGCAGTTAAACACACTTGGCCCGTAATTATGATAAAACTGCTGCTTCTCCTCAAACCATTTCTGTAAACCGGTCTATGGTACTGTACAAGCCTGTGCCAGTATTGATCTGTGCGTTACAGACCGACTTCTCCATTGGTTGATACTAATGGTTCCTATTGATTCATTAAGTTGTTGACAACCCATTTTCCAGCTTTTATTTATGTTGTGATTGGGGCCAACCTAAGCCTTTATTTTATAATCATATCTATGGATATTTTATTCCATTACAGCTGACGAGGGCTTTCATTTGCAAATATCAAACAAAACCCTTTTCAATATGCAAAAATGTAAGCTCAGAAGTGCTGGTCATGTGTTGTATGTGATCATACAGTAATATCTAAATAATAATGAATGTCTCCCATTGTCTCCGCTCGATAATAAAGGTAAAAAGCTATTACGTAATTTGAGAGAACACTGCGCTAATTGTTATACATTAATTGTGGCTGTGGTTTATAGAATTAAGAAAAATGGCAAAAACAAAATAAATGACTTGAACCATAATCCGTTTTATAAGCATTTCCCTCTCTCTAAATGGACTCTCAGCTCATCTTCATTGCACAACCCATAGACTCCCATAGTGCTTTGTTCATTCTCTGGCACTAATTGTTTCTAATTTAGGGTACTCTGCCACCGCGCATTGACATTTTTACAGCTCTCCCATCCAGACCATCAATTCTGGGGCAAAGTGACCATATCCTATTGCTGTTGAATTCTTTTCTTTATTAATTTTTTACTTGCGTAACTTAAGTCTTTTTGTGCATTTTGCAGATTGGAGGATGCTGTGGCCTAAATGTATTTTGTGTAAGAGAGAACAAGCTGACGAGGATACCGTCCGAACTGTCACAAGCCACTGAGCTGCATGTGCTAGATGTCTCTGGAAATAGGTATGCTCACGAATGATCGACAAGTTCAGTATCAGTGAAAGATGGAGAGCAGCACAAATCTTGAACAAGATCATTTTTTGTTGGAGATTAGGTCTGCAAACTTACCACATTAATCTTATTACTAAAAGTCTTTCCATCTAGCAACAATGTCCCACTTTTCCCACACTATTGTGAGTAAACGATGTCTTTTGTATGAAGTATTTTATAAACTTTTTTGGAGGGATATTTTCACTTAATAATTTCAATACTTGCATTATGCTAATAATTAGGGCTGGGAAAATTTTTGATGACTAAATTTTTTTAAATTGATTCCTGGTGACATAAGACACCCAAAGCGCTTCGCACATGGAAAGGGAATTTTAATTCACTCCACATTCATACACACTGTATGAATGTAGCCACAGCTCCCCTTGGGGTAGACTGACAGAACTGCAACTGCTAATCTCCGACCACCACACCACTCACAAGCTCCCAAGTATTCCCACAGTCATGCAGGTACTAACATGGCCCACGCTTGGCTTCCTAGATCTGGCATAGCAAAGGTGGTATGTTGTTCATTTATCTCATTCCGACACTTAATTTTTAATTGTGTCAATTGTGTCATGTCTTTATATTGTATACATTTTATATTTTATCGTATTTATCTTGTCCTTTCACGTGACATTGATCCATTGGTATTTAAACACACCTGTGAAGGTTCATTTTGTCTATGCCTTTACAAAAATCCATTTGGGTTTAAAAACGCAAAGGCGCCCCTCTCAAATAAAGGACTTTTAACCTTACCATCGGAGTGCATCAGATTACAGATTTTTTTTCATTCAAGACTGGACAAATGGCCAAACCAGACCTAAGACTAACTGGATTATACTATTTTGAAGAGTGAAGATTAATGTTTTAGATACCTGAGCTTTATTTGGACGTATTGAACTTATTTGGTGGCCACACTCTCTACTGGCATCTGTCACGCTGTGTCATTAAAACAATCCAATGACTCAGACATAAACATTTACCTCGGACTGTGGAAAGGCCTGCTCTTCCTTGGCCTTGTCAAAACAAACTATAGTCTCCTTTTCATAACATGTATCCTTCTACATTAAACAACTCCTGACTACTATGATTGAATGTAGAGCTGCACAATTCAGTATATCGCCAAATTATTGTTACAGTATTAGCTGCTGACACAATATTCATTCCGCAAGAAGCCGCTGACTGTGATGTTTTTCTCACACAAAAAGTTCAGTTTTACCCATAAGTTTCCTTAATTGGGTTTCATTTTAGCCTTAATCCTGATTTTTTATTTTTTTTATTTAGTTTAGTTTAGTTTATTTGTTTATTTGAGCAGCAACACTCTGCTCAAACGGAGTGGGCCGAAGCAAGAGCTTATAAGCGCCCACCCCCAAAATCAATACAATTAAAATCATCATTTCACAAGAACATAGTGGAACAACAAAGGAACAAAATAGCAACAAGGAAACAACAGCAAAACAAAATAGACCCTACACACTGGCAGCATCCGACCATACCCCAAAACGGAGCAATACTGATAACTAATTACGAAACAACTATGATAATGCCACATACTTACAAACTATTTACAAAGAACTACAGTATAACTTACAAAACACTGTTTGAAGTGTTCGTACATCAACAGAAAAGAAGCACAATTACAACAACGGTCTAGTTTCATGTACGAAGTCTATTACAAAGCAAGTAACAAAGGGCGATCATTACATTTCTTTCAGATGGTTACCATGCCTAACATTGTTAGTATTACCAAAAGTCACTAGTTTTATGTTAAAAAGACAGATTGATATACATATTATACTCCGTGAATATTATTATGTACATTTATTATGTAAGCCCTACACAGTGTAGTGCGTTAAAAAGCCAGGTGTAGAGCGGGCCAATTGTAGAGGGCAGTAGCTTCTCATCAACAAACCCCTACGCAGCTGCCCTAACTAGCTGATATTGTAGATGATGTTCCTATGCTGTGTGGTGTCTGTGTAAGTTCTCAGTCGTACAGGAGTTGTCCATCTTCAATGAAGGTACTTGAGTCATCTTCTGTACTCTGTAGTTGAAGTCTCCAAACGTTTCGCCTCATCCAAAAGGCTTCGTCAGTGAACAAAGTCACGCAGCGTAGATAAAGACCAATTGGGTCTCCCCTCTAATCACAGCTACTCTCACCTGTGGGTAAACACCTTTGAAGTAGAGCGTCTGTAACCACCTGCTCACCCCAGTATCGGTCAGTCCTGTCCTATTCATGGCTGATCACTGTTCATTATCTGTCTATTGTTCTTTTGTTAGCTGAGGTATCGTCTCCTTGGACTGGGCGTGTCCTGTCGGTTTTCCCCGAAGCAGATTGGAGTAAAAAGAAGAAAGATTAAATCTTAGCCCACCATTTCGGTTCATGGTTGAGAGCAACAACATTCTTCCTTAATTAATAAAAAGCAATTTGATCCTATTGCGCCCCCTAGTGGCAACTCATTTCTTCTCTATACTTTACAAAAATCTTTTGCTTAAATTTATATTTGAACAGGTTGATGTTTGAACCTCGTTTCATCTCCAGCTGCAATTTATTCCACAATTGTAATTGTCGAACTAATCTTTTCAAAGTTGTGCTATGTTTCTGAATCCTAAAGTTTAATTCGTCACGTAATTCATAATGACCAGTACGTTCTTGGAACCTTCTTTGTATTTGGCTTGGTAA
The DNA here is from genome assembly GCA_007210695.1 of Neogobius melanostomus. Lineage (NCBI taxonomy): Eukaryota > Metazoa > Chordata > Actinopteri > Gobiiformes > Gobiidae > Neogobius > Neogobius melanostomus. The sequence goes on from VHKM01000273.1 coordinate 125,115, forward strand.
CAATTTGTATCTTGCTTTGTATAACATCTGTACTGTTTGGAACTCAACAATGTCCCAAAACTTCATGATCTTTGAATTAATCGAACAGCTCTTTTATGCAGCATTACTATTGGTTTTAATGTACTTTTATAAGTACTACCCCAAACCACAGTGCAGTAATTTAAATAGGGCAATATAAGAGAACAGTATAAGGTATGTAGAGCTTTGATGTTTAAAAAATACTTTACTTTCGCAATTACTGAAATGCTTCATGATATTTTTGTAGTTATATATTTAATGTGAGATTTCCAAGTAATTCTATCATCTATAATAACTCCAAGGAATTTGATTTCATGCACCCGCTCTATGACAACACCCTCTATCTGAATTGCTTCCTGGGGATTATTATTATTATTATTATTATTATTATTTTGCTTTTACTTAGATTTAAGGATAGTTTATTTTGTTTGAACCACTTGTTGACACTTTTGAGTTCCAAGTTAACAATCCGACATAGTTGTTGTAAATCGTCTCCTGATGCAAAAATATTTGTATCGTCTGCAAACAAGATAAATTTAAGTATTTGAGATGTTTTACGAATATCATTTATGTACATATTAAACAATTTGGGGCCAAAAATGGAACCTTGAGGTAAACCACACACAATTTCCTGACAACTAGACTGGTTATTACCGATTTTGACGCATTGTTTTCTATTTTTTAAATAACTGGTAACCCACTGTAGTGCTACCCCCCCTAATCCCATAATGTTCTAATTAATTAATTAATATGTCATAATTTATTGTGTCGAAAGCTTTGATCAGGTCAATAAATAACCCTATTGCATATTTCTTATTATCTACAGCATTAGTTATTTCTTCAATACTATCTAAGAGCGCGTGCAAAGTTGAGTGATTATTCCTAAAACCAAACTGATTTTCAGAGAGCAAATTATATCTTTCAATAAAGCTGTCAAGTCTAGAATTGAAAACCTTCTCTAATATTTTTGAGAATTGTGGTAAAAGGGAAACCGGCCTGTAGTTTGTAAATAGATGCTTATCTCCTGCCTTGAACAGAGGAATCACTTTTGCTACTGTCAGGAAATTGTCCTATGTGCAATGATAAGTTACAGATGTATGTTAACTGCTTAGAGATACTTTCAATTACACTTTTTAAGGTCTTCATATCCAGGTTTTATTTTTACAACCTCTAACAATATCCAGAATCTCCTTTTCCTCAACAGGATTGAGAAACAAAGTCTTCGGATTTATGTCTATGAGCTCACAATTATATTTCTCAGCATTTGCAATTTTTGCAGCAAGGTTCGGGCCAACATCTACAAAGAATCTATTCAAAGTGTTGACTACTTCATCCATGTTATTAATAGTTTTATCCTGATCTTTAAAAAATGTTCGATAATCGAACAATCTTGTTTTATTTCTAATTAAACTATTTAAGATGTTCCATAAGCCATTAATATTATTCTTATTATTTATGGTCTTGTTTTGGCACTAATTGATGAAGAAAAGGAAATTTAATCGAATTACTGTGTTGAAATTGTTTAGTAAAGTACAGTGGGGAAAAAAAGTATTTGTCAGAAATCCAATAGAAAGTCTATGGGGAACTGACCAAATACTTCCCCCCCACTGTATTAATGAAAAAAAAAGAAGAATGAATACTGTAATTAAGACGGTTATCAGATATTGCAATTTGACACTTTTTAATGTTTTTAATTTTGTGTCCAGTGATCATAACCACTTGCTTTGCTGTTTGTATCTACAGGCTCGCTCACTTACCTCTGTCACTGATCACACTACAGTTGAAGGCCTTGTGGTTGTCGGAAAACCAGTCCCAGCCGCTCCTCACGTTTCAGACGGACCAGGACCCGGAGACCGGGGAGAAGGTACTCACCTGCGTGCTCCTGCCCCAACAACCACTGGACTCTGATCATAAAGGTACACACTTTGAAAAAGCATAACTAGTGTTGGACAAAGGTTTCAGAAATGTATTTTATTAACTTGGAGGCCTGACATAGAAAATCATTAGTTTATTTGTGACTCGTTGACTCTTTTCTTTCTTACCGGCCTGGCATCATGCTTTCACCGCTGCAAACGGCAATACCTCCATTGTTACTGGATCCCTGATTAAATCTATGGCAATGTGTAATTTTGACTGGAAATTGACTGCCTAACCTCGACCCGACTATCTCGTGCAATCCTCCAGAGCGAATGTGTGAAGGTGTTTTGGGCACAGATGTGTGTACCTACTTTTTTGTGTCCAAGATTTTTATTTTATTTAAATGTGCACCTTACGGAGCTTTGTGTTATGTTTACATTTTATAGTGTTTTTTTTCAATAAAACTACTCTTATTTGGCTTTGACTTAACATTTAATTAACATTAAATTACCATTTAATTTCACAGCTCTCACTTTGCAGAAAAAATATCAGGATATATCTCGTATATCAATATTCAACCTAAATATATCGGGATATGACTTTTGGTCCATATCGCCCTAGGCCGTCCTGACTATTGCCTTGGGTTTCTTGGGACCCCGGTTTAACTTAAATCCTCTCGGGTGTAGCATCTTCGTGTAGTTCAAGTGTCCGTATAACTGTGTCCCTCTGGTGGAGAATATTGGATTTCATTGAGGTGTCTGAGTGCCAAGTCTGTGACATTTGAGTAATATGCCCCGTCAGTCCGAGTGCTGTTCACAAGTATTCAGCGGCCTGTGGTCTTGATAACATTATCACATGATCTGCCTGGAGCGGCACAGCATGTACCTCTACTGACCCCTCCCTACGGAGCTGCTGCTGCCGATTATGCGCTCCTTTAGAGCGATCACTGCTCCCTGAACAAATCACAGCCTCGGAACTGCTTGAGGCCCTCCTTAGTTATGTTTTTCAGAAAAGCACTCGATTAGACAGCTAAAGAGGCTTAGTGCCGTCTGGCTTGCTGCCATTAAAAGCTTGCCCACTGGATACAGAAATGTATCAGAAGGTCGCCAATGTTTAGGCTACTACGCACCATGTGTGCTGCCTTGTTTTCAACTTTACTTTATTGCCAATATATCCCCAAGGGAAACAAATTGGTTATGCATTTTTTATTTTTTTTCCCTTGTGCGCAACAAAGTAATTTGGCGTCCATACTTTATTTATTGACATTTTACCTCTCAGAACTGACCAACTGAGAAAACGTGTCTGAATGACTATATTCTTTGTTATACCTGCCCTGGACAACCAAGAGCCCATTTGTTTTTCTTCTTAAACTTATGTAGATGAATGGGTGTCCTTGGTAGAGGTAAGTGTTGCATTAAGAATGATTCTTAATGTTCATATACAGAAAGAAAAGTCACGTACAGTATGTAAATATAGGAAGTGTCTAGTGTATTACATCATACTCCTAAACATACTGCTTTAACAGTACGTGCATTGCAATATACTTAAAGTTAAATCCTTGTTTGTGATGCTGTGTTGTACGGGTAGTAGTGAGTACATCATATTGGGTTGGGGGAGGGCAGATTTTGTAGCTGTAAGCTTGTAACTAAGCTGGGATTTGAAACTGTGATCTGGCAGTTCCAGGCTCTCTTGGGATGTAGTTATGCTGCAATACTCATTTAAGCGGGTGTTGTGCAGGGAAAACGCTCAATAGACGACCAAATCGATTCTTGTGGGCATAATAATCCTCCTATCTCACCTGTTCTAAAAGATTTATGTACTGTGGTTCGTATGGGCTCAAATTGATTTTATAATTCCTTAACATTGTTATAAAATACATTATTTTCATGCATCAGCTATTTGTACTGCATGCTGCTATAAGAACCACACAGCAGCCTTCTCACGTCTGTGCAATAAATACAATTTTAAGTGAACCGCGATTTAGTCCATCTCAGCTTTGAATCAATAGGTCTACAGTCAGCCCTTTGGCAGGAACAGCGTATTGTTAGTAGGGATAAAATGGAAAGTATTGTGTGTTACATTTCATGAACCAAAATTGTAAGCTATATTATTGTTTTTGATATTAAAAGTGTAATTTAATTTTTCAATTGAGACCAGTCAATATGAGGGGGGAAAAGTGTTGTTTCCTCATTTTTCACAGCCCTAAGCGTTCTTTCCTTCATGTACCATCACCATCATCTATCTTCACCTTCACCTTCATCATGAATTATGATGCTTGGATTGAACAGTAACACAATGTAAAGCTTTTATGAATGATTGTGACTGTGCTCCCAGGCTCTGATAACTTGGCCCGGTGTGGAGCTCTGGAGAGTCTGGTGAACGAAATGACAGACGACACGTGGGACCCCAAGACCATGAACCGAACCAGTGCCATCCACTTCCTGGACGATGACGAGGATGAAGATGATGACCAGGTTGCACTTTTTCCTTTTACAGTTCTTTTCATACATGTGCTATCGTCTCGTCATACTCATGGTAGCCTCTGGTATTTTTCTCAAATCTCTGGACATTATTCTGACATTATGTTTCATGCTCCTGAAACACTCTTTCACAATGTGGGCCCGATGAATCCTGGTGTTATCCTCTTGGAATACGGAATACGAGAAATTGTTGCCAAATCTTTGATAAGATATGCAAATTACAGACCGTTTTTGTTTTTTGATTAAGGTCAAGTGAGATTTCCTGTTGATGAGCTATTTATATATCCGTCTCTAATTTGAAATCTGTGCGCTGCTCTTAGGGAACACTCCTTCGCCGGGCCACACCTCACCCCGGAGAGCTGAAAACCATGAAGAAGGCGGCGGAGAACCTGCGCAATGATCTAAATGCTGCCAAAAGTCTGGACTCCAACAAAAACGAGGTCAATAACGCTGCGGCGGACAGAGTAACTACAACTACGTCTGTCTAAGCTTTACCTCGGACACCTGTGCCTCCTGTGTTGTCCTGCACCAGCCAATGCCCGTTCCCTCGTTCCCTCTGATATCTTCCCTGATCAGCCCAGGATGCCTGTAACACCCCCCCCCCCCCCCCCCCCCCCCTCCTCCATATCAGTCCCAACAGCCTCAGACTAGTCGTGCCTTCCCATTTGAATCTTGTCCACAGCAACAGTCTGCACAAAGACTTTTAAAAGAATATTTTAAAGATTTTACTTTTTTAATTGCCTGTTTTTAAACATTAATTAGGTAGTTGCACTATTCTGTATCTTTTTAATACATTTAAACTTTCTTAAATGTTTTATAACTATTTTAAAACACTGGGTGAATACATTTGGGGCAAACATAAAGACGGGGGCTTATTGGACCTACTGATTATTGTATAGTCTTTGTGAATATCAAAACTTTTATACGTTTTGGCAGCTCAGATGTAAATAATATGTATAGCAAATTTCTCTATCATTTTGAGATTTTAAGTTTTCTTTTAGCGTGGTACTTGTCTCTTTAAATCAAGGAAAGGAACAAAACAAAGTGACGTCTTTTGGCCTTGAACACTTTCTTACATAAATCATTGGAGTTAAGTGCTGCACACTAATCCCGTATATATGATGGACAGTTCTGTCTTATTCTGCTTTACCGAGGGTTTGCCAGAAAATGCCAAAACCTTTCTCTTTGATACCGTACTGTACAGAGTAAGTTTAAGTTGACGGTTGCAACTCCGACAGTGGCATCCTTTTCAAATGCCGCGCTTTTGAAGTTTCACCTCAACGCACTTCTCAGTGTTTCTCAGATCATATTCTTTTATATGGTACATCAAATATATTTTTGTGACTTCATTCTTTGTTTCAATTGTTGGTGTTTTTGGTTTTAATTATTGTCTGATCAAACTGCACAAAACATATCTCCAAGAGGCCTAGGCCCGGAGGTTGGAATGACTTTTAACCACTGATGAATAAAACAAGTGCAACACTAAACATGGTTGTCTTTTGATTGATATAAAAACTATTTTGTTAAGCAACCTCATGTAACAATGCCACAACAAAAATAATCCCCATTAGTTAGCATAGTATGTAATAATGCTGACCTCAAAACAAAAGACTGTGCCCTGAACTTGCATGTAACGCCTGAGCATGTTGCCTGTCGTGTTTACCCTGCGCTAACTACTGTTGTGCTGTTGCATGCTCCTGTACCAAAACCAAGACCGTGTAGTTTCGCTTTATTATACTTTTCTTTGTAAAAAATGTATTGCCATTTTTATAACTGACATCATTTTTACACAATGTTGAAAATGTTGAGTTCGTGCCACTGTAATTTTGGTCATTTTTTCCTGTTTATCAAGTGTGCTAATATCAGACCATTTTAGATTCCATCTGTAACATAAATACATCATGCTTAAAGAAACACTGCGTAACGTTTTAAATCACACCGTTATCGGCAATATAATACTTAACATGCTCCTAATGTCCATTCCGACACGTGAAATGCTATATTTGCAGGGGGTAATTAAAGAATGGATTTGGACGAGGAATTATTTAAATCTCACATTTGGCTGCCTTTAGTCAACATCTCCATGGCAACGAGCTGAAGACGTCCCGCCCCCAGTAAAGTTACAAGTCAGGTCCTTTGAGAGGTGAGCCGCTCGTTCCTTCATTCATTCATTTTAAGGTATTTTTCAACAATAAAAAAAATCTAACAAAACAAATCCTCGTATTTTCTATTTACTGTGTGAAATGTTACGCGGTGTCGCTTTAAAGAAAACATTTGGTACTTGTAAATCAATCCAGCTGACAAAAGGTCTGTGTCTTTGTGATAATCCTTTTAATCTCTCGCTTATACAAGGGTCCTGCGTCGCTCCTGGGTCGGTAATCATGCTCCAATCATGGCAAATTCATCTTCCGTTTGAGTCAACACTGTGGCTACATATCGTTGGCGCAGGGCAGACGTTTACATTTGTATTCGACACAAACGCAAGGCTCACTCAGCTGCAGCTCGCGTGTCCAGACAGGAAATGAAGCTCTGAGGAGTTGACGCTCCAATTAGTTTATGTTGATCAGTCCTGGCAGGTAGAGAGTCGCCTATATTTGATGTGTAGTTTGGCTTATTGTACTGATTAACAGCTCTTCTGTATGATACCTAATTAACTCATTTTGAAGCCCACTCTTACATGGGTATTAAGATGCATAAGACGCTTTGTGACTGTTTTTTGTTGATCATTCGCTTTCACCAAGGCCTGCAGTAAAACCCCATGATATGTCCTCACCAGGATGGAGTGAGCCCATGGCCTGAGTCAGATGACCCACCACACTTGTTAGTCCATAGTGTGGGCTCCTATGTCTGGGAAGAACCCCTTCTCAACAAAAACCTGTGCTCCATCAAAGAACAACCCAGGCCTGCAACGACCCCGGACCGAAGCCCTCCACAGGACGTCCTACAAGTGCCAATGAAAGTAAAATAAACCGACTCTTTAACAGAACTGAGCAAATAAATCAATCGATTTTATATTTGTGCCAATCTTTTGACTCAGAGCCATTATTAATGTTATAATAACCTTGCCTCAGTTACAGATCAGAGTGAGTGGCCAGAGGGGTAGTTTGGGGATTAGCATTGCTGGAGGAAAAGGTTCTTTGCCCTATAAAGACCAGGATGAAGTAAGGGATGGCTCTTTGGTTGATTTGTTTGATTAAAATGAAGTCTTTGTGAAATAAATGAAGACCTTGCCACTTGTTTCAGGGCATTTTTATCTCCCGAGTGACGGAAGGAGGGCCCTCAGAGAAGGCAGGCGTCCGTGTTGGAGACAGACTTCTGGAGGTATGAAAGAAATCTCGCTGGTCACAAAATCCTAAAGAAATCACAGATGTCATAAATATTACTATTTAAGTATAGAATAAGTATTATTTTTTGGATGAATTGCTCAACACGTATCATTTGCCAGCTTTTAACAATACAACAAACTATTGGAGCTGTACGCTGGTAATTCCTCCCGTGGTCTTTAGAGGGCATGACAACACAACATGACTATGAGTGAGGCTCTCTCACAGCATCAATGAGTTGGGTAGAGTCCAGAAGCCAGAGATTACATCAAAACATAATGTGACATTTCTGAAATTTGTCGCATAAGTCTTATTGTAAAGGTTGTGAGAAAGAAAACACTTGGGAATCCTCATTGAGATGACTCGGACAAAGGATTGTTTTATTCCTGACAGAACCAACTATGCAGATACATATCAAATAATTACAAAATAGAACTGTATTTCAAGTTCGGAATAAAATGTATCCTACAAGTAATATACATGAATGATCTCTGTGACCTGCATGTGCATGAATGTGACTGAAAAACATGAGTCAAATATTGACATTGTCCATGTTCAGAGTCATTGAAACATCTCAGAGGAGAAAGGCAGGGGGTCTCTGTCATGCTGATTTCTGCAGGGGCCATAAAGCACTAATCATTACTGTGCTGTGCTCCAGGTCAATGGACTCAGTATGCACAGAGCCACCCACCAGCTTGCGGTCAGTGCCCTGAGGAAAGCTGGGAGCTCCATCCGGATCAAGGTGCTCAGAGAGCAGCTTGATACAGGACAACAAGCCCAGAAGATGAGACCCAAGATATGCAGTGCAACACGGGCAAATCATTCAGCCGTCAGGAAGCCCCGGAGCAGAGAAGCGAACAGCTCAAAATGAACATCACTCACAACTGTTTGTCCAGGAAAATCCAGGCGGTTGTCTGTAATGGAAATGGCATTGTGGGTAGTTTACCTAAGTAAAGCACAAAGACAGTAATGTTTGTTTACAGAAATACGCAGCTCATTCAGGGTTATTTCTTTTCAGGTTGACAACAAGAAGGAGAATTTGGCTGAAATAAAAAAAGAAGCCTCAACAAATAAACTTTCATTTCTAGAAGAGAAACACACAATGCTTGTAAGATATTTTTCATAACTGAAAGATGACATGTATTTCATCCACTGTTATCCACTGTTTCTCTCTTTCTCTATACCCCACCCTCCCTCCTGTGGGTGGTTATTACCTGCAGATCCCACGGATCATCCTCACTCATCCCTCCACATCAGATGAAGATGTGGAGTTGCTCACACTGAGCCCTGGCCGAGAGCAGCTGTATTCCTTTGACATTTGTGACAGGCGCCCGCTCCCTGACTGTTTCGACAGCGCTTTTTATCCACCTTGACCACAGCCAGAGCCACGTACAAGGACAACAACCAATGGACCTCTGTCAGTGATGTCATACTTACAAATGTACTGCAACTCAAGCCTTTTCTGTCAGATTTGCTGTGTAAAACTAACACAAACAAACAAACAAAAAACTTTTTTATTCTGCTTTATAATTACACTTACACACTAATCTGTATTTTGCATGTTTTATGATGTTTTATACAAATGTTTTAAAGACATTGGAAGAGCATGCAAAAAATACTTTTGATAAATGTGCCACTTAAACTTCAGAAGTGCTTTTAAGGCTACCTCTACTTTTCTGTGAAGGGTTGTGTTGCTTTAAAACGAATAAAGATACTCTAACAAACATTTGCTGCATGTTCACTCAGTTTGGCTTGACCCCCACACACTTCTTTATGCCGTTACACAGGCTTGAGTACTTTTTCACTGTACATGTTGGAGTATTGTTAAAAGTGATTGGTTGGTGGTGGTGGTGGGAGGGTCTGGGTGCGCAAATGTACAGACGCACTTCTGTCAGTCTACCCCAAGGGCAGCAGTGGCTACTTATGTCGCTCACCACCACCAAGTGTTGAGTGAATAAAAAAAGTAAGTTCCTTGTTAAGCGCTTCGGGTGACTTGTATCATATGAAAGTGTGAAACTAATAAGATTTCCACCTTTTATTGTATCAAAAGATGTTTTTATTATATCTGCCTTTATGGTGTGTTCTTTGAAAATATCAGAATTTTCTTTTTTTTCATGATTACTTGAGTAATTATTTAGATCTCTACTTTTTAATACTTCCATGTGACTTAAAGGATGCACAATCTCGACAACATCAGCCAGTGTTGAAAGTCATCTCTTGATATTGCACAAAGGTCTCTGGTATTGCATCCGTCTCCAGTGTATGTTGACCTAATAACAAATAGTAGGGTGACAGCGTATTTGATCAGGGATACCTTGTAGGTGATAACCTGCTGGGAGTAGAAACTTGTTACTGCAGCACAGCCACAGTGTGACTTTTCAATCCATGGTCATTTCGTATATATATTGTCATCAGTCCCGTGGGCCGCTCACAGAAGCTGTGAGGAGGAGGAGGACTCTATAAAGCCTTGCAGTTTGGAAAACACAAAATAGAACCCTGCCAGTCAAAAGTAACACCCGCTATCACCCATTATTAATGCCTGCTGACCAGAAACTGCAATCACTGAAATACTATTCGGTCACTTTGAGTTCTCTACACCCATGTTTCTAAACTAAAGGGTCAATTTTCACTAGGTCGTGGATTTTATTTGCTATTGATAAATTGTTTTGTACGTTTTTTTTGTCCGCTTCATGATCAATGCTTGAATCAACAGATATCTGTGAGGAAATACTGCATTTTGATAATGAATGAGGGAGAAACGGCCAATTATTATTATTACTCATAAGTTGAGTTGAATTGGTTTACTTGGATTGTGGCTTGTCATAACATGTTAAAGGTGTGTCCCAAAGCGACACCAGTTGAGCACCACTGCCCTAGACAGACAATATAAAAATAACAGAAGAATTTGCATATTACACTCAACAGTCAATACGACTTTGGTTTCTTATAAATGAGCTCCCCAGACTGGCATTGAAGGAAAAGATATCTTTATATATAAAACCACTTCAGTTTTCCAATAAATGGACTTAAATAGCTTATACAGTAATCTTGTAACTTTGTGCTTTTATTATCACAAGGACTTATCTTATTATCTTCTTGACATTGAAACATTGAAATGTTTAAATACAGATGTGCTCCTCTCCCCAAAGGCTGTCTACATTTCTACATCCACTGGACGAGTTACATTCATTATTGTTTGATGAATAGAATCTGTAAACATTTAACAGAGCCTAAAAATGTCATGTTAATTGTGTTGAAATATCATCTAAGCAATAAACTTCTCAAGGACACAAATGTCTTCAAAGCGGAAGTGCTGTAGCTCTCAGTCATTTCTGTTTGTAAAAGTATGTTACTGGGTGAAAAAGGATTGAGGCCCCTGTTGTAGGTCAGGTTATTGCTACCCGTAAATCCTGTAGTTTCCTTTTCTTCTTGGATTTAGCTTCATGTACGTGTGCCTCGCAGAGAAGGATGACCATGCTCTGTCTTGTAACAATATCCAATCAGATAAGACTGTGGCTCATTACAGTTTGCACTGATTAGGAAGCAACAACTCCTTTGAAATCAAATAGCATTCATCATCTCTGCAGGGGTCGTGTGATTTTATAATTCTGAACAAAAGACTAATTACACTCTGAAATATGTTTTCATAATCAGTTCAATTTCTCTGCTGGTGTTTGAAATGATTATGACTTATTTTCACGTTAGGAGGGTGACTTTTTTCTTGAGGCTAAATGCTAAGTGGATTCCAATCACATGCCAAAGACGAGATCGGATTTGCACTGAAGTGCGTATCAAGAGGATTATAGATTCACATATGCTATGCATAACACAGATTACTTCAGGGTTTTACTGAACACATACTGAGAAATGTAGTGATATACTATTTACAGCTTGCCAGAATTTAAAATGGTAAAATGGTCTCAACTTATATAGCAATTTTATACCTTCATCAGGCCCAATGTGCTTTACAGCAAGGAACCAGCCACCCTCTCTCTCACATTCACCAGTGTGTGCAGACACTGGAGGCGAGGCGGGTGAAGTGTCTTGCCCAAGGACACAATGACATTGTGGAGCTGGGATTCGAATCCTTCCGATCTTGAGACAACCCGCTCTTCCAACTGTGCCACTGTCTTTTGGTAAATGCTTGAGACACCTTTTACAACATGTGTCAAGTTAAAAATAGGAGCAGATTTCTTCTGAAGAATTGTGCGCTTATTAAATGTATCTTCTATAGTTTGCTGTATTTTATACATTTGTATTAAATTAAAATATATATATATCTTTGCTCTTATCAACAGAATCTGCTGTGAGTTTTAATATTTATGTTGAAATAATTTTGCATTGCCCAATATCACAACAGAAGTTGCGTCACAGAGCTGTACAAATATTACTCATTTACAAACAGAAATAGTTTGGAAAACGGTATGAAGCAGACATCAAACAGGGAGGAAACCTTGACAAGAAACACATTGAAGGAGAGATTGAACTCCTTTGGACGGGCAACCTCCTGGAGTGAAGAGGAATGCTCTACTGCCTGTTCTCAATCATTAGATGATTTGGGACTTTTTTCTATCACTTTTGTGCACAGTGTGTACAGTTGTGATACAAATTATGATATTGTGTTGTGAAGTGCAACAGACATGGACAGCTGTGACAAGAATGAAGAATGTGGTGTATACTTAGGGAGGATTAGCCTCTTTGCCAGAGGTCTGCTTTCACCCAGCGCCGCAGACAGAGCCATGAAGAAAACACAACACACAAATGAGTTTGTTTGCAGCCGCCTCATAAGTCATTAAAGGAGCATGCTGTGGTGTCTCTGTCATCTCAGTGAGCTGCTGCTGGAGCATCATCTGACGACTAATTCAACATGTTCCCGTTTGAATAAGAATAGAACAAAAATAATCTTGTTAATAATAAAAAGAGCCTTTGCTCTTCCTACACATCAGATTTGAAGCTCAGCTCAAACCGAGTTCAAAACAAGCCCTCATTCAAAGCTGCAGCCGCAGCAGCTGAGAACGAGGTAATGACTCCGATGTTCATGCTGAACAAGATGAACGCTGGTTGTTGTTGCACAATCATCCCGTGTCGTCAGTGTAGTCTGTGACAACATCTGAAGAGTTACTGCAAAAGTGAGGTGTGAAAAAATGCTGTGATCAAATACTGAGCTCTATTTGTGTTTGTGCTGTTTTGGCATACACTGAACTCTTGAGTATATCAAATGAATGACATTGAGTACAGGATGAAGAATGAAATTTGCTACTGGTCGTTGCAGAATAAAAAAATAGGACATATAAGGATTCAGCGGCTCAATTAATACCTTGAACTTTTGCTTCTCTAATTTAGTGATTAAACATTCAGCTCATATAGGTCTGTCGCATGAGGCTTCCCAGCAGCACATTGTCATGAGGGGTGTCAGAGGACTGGCAGACAGCCGTCTGATAGCTATTTGTGGCTATTATGAGTCTATAAAAGGAAATGCACATGGCGGTACACACACAGTCACACACATTGAAGTTCAGACGCAAGGAGGACTTTCTGTTTCAACTTTTACCAATGTTTGCCGAGTCTTTGTGAATCCCTGACATATTCCTGTCTTGCATTGGCAGAATGGACAGCCCTGTGGATAAGAGCCTGGGGGAGGTAAGAAACTTTGACTAGTTACTAAAGATGAAAAAGATGTTGTAATCAGATCTCTCTGACTTGCCTGTAGCTTTGCCTTGAACTCTACGCTGTAGTTCCAGTATTTTCTTGACCTACGCCACAAAAGCTGAAGACCCTCTAAAACTGAAACTACTATGCTTTTAATGCCCATTAGTCTATAAAGATTTTCAATGTGCATATTGGCGACCCCCTCCTCTGGTGAGGCTTAGAGGCACTATCAGCGCCTCCAGCTGTGTCTTTGATTCAGTATATAACCAACAGGCTCAAAAAGCACTTTGAAAGATACAGTTTTTTCTTTTTTCTGGCCATGAGTTGCAGATTCACCAGTCATCAACTGTTTAAATACTTCAATATTAATAATTAATATTCAAACCAAACTGAAACAGAAAAGATTAAGATTATGGACTTCAGAAACTGCAGTTCTACAAAGCTTTTCATAGCCAACAGTCTCTTGGGCTCACACATCCTAAAAAAGATGTCTTATGTTCGTCCATAGTGAGCGATGTTGATCCCAGATGTCAGAGAAGGATAAACAAGTTTTTTAGGCATGGAAATACTTTTTATTTACCAACTTTGAATCAGATGGACAGTTGAAGCTGGAAGTTGCTTATGCAATACTTTGAAATTTGTTTTGAAGGTATGACATAAAGTTTCATCATAAATGTCACTGTTAGACAAACAGGTTGAACTGCCACTTCCCTAATCACAGAGAACTGATGATGATGATGATGATGTGATGATGATGATGATGATAATTGCCTGTCACTCAAAAGAGCTGCTTCCAAGCTATATAAGAAAACTAAAACCATTGATCATTACCTTTTCAGCTGATAATATTGTCAACATCATGCTCTAACTCTGATGCCAGTAATAAAGTGGCCAGTGATAGCATGCTTCCTGTACGTGACAGCGATTATTTTTAGCCTGCTTTTTCTCTATCTCTGTGACGTGCATTCCTTTACGGTGGCTGCGCTCAAATGTTTTCCCACACGGGCAGCTGGTGGGCGATATATTTACCCTATCATCCCTGAAGGGAGGGGCAGTGTTTGTCTGTAATTAAACACTTAAGGGACACACCCGCACTTTCACTGCGGCGGAAAGGGAAGCCGATAGAGATAGAAGCATAACGGTATTTGAAGTTTGTCTTTAAAGGAAGTTTAAGATGTTTGACACTCACAAAACAAATCTGACGGCTGACAGTAGGGTTTAGCATACAGCACCTGCGGGACTGAGGGGATGAAAGGCGTGTTATTAAGGGCATCACAAGGCGGTGGTTTAAACGTTGCAATTCAGCACTTCATACAAACTGATTAATGGGAATAAACTAAAGTTGTTATATAGTGAACAGGTGGAAAGTCACACTGTCCCATGTGACCCAATATCCTTTTGTGGATGTGGTCTTGAAATGACCCTACTCTCTGTGGGTTTTCTTATGTGGCAAAAAAAAGTTTTTATTTGTGCGTAATTGACCATCATGCTTAGCATGGTGTCTTTATTTTCCAACACAGACTTTTGGAGTTTCTGCTTTTGGAGTTTCTGGTAGGTTTTGACTGCTGACAGACCCTCTCACTAGAAAACCTACAAAACAATTGATCCTGGAGAGTTGTAGAGGCCATCATGATTGAAAGTAAAGGCGCCACATCAACCAGCCATACAGCCGCTGGATCACAAAAGGTCAATCACGCACAAATATCAATTTCCCCCCCCCATATAATGTTGCATAATGCACCTTTAAAGGGGGGTATTATGTAAAATCGACTTTTTCAAGCTTTATATCATGTTATTATGTCATTCCCTCATTAAACACATGCCTGGAGTGTTGCCTTGGCTCATTCACATACTTTTGAGTAATCAGTAAAAACTTAGACGGCAGCCATTTTAGGTATAGCTATGCCTCAGTCCTCCTAGTAACGCCCCCACCTCCTAGAGACGCCTCTGGACCTTTTGTCACCAGCCAAGCCACCAACCACTGCTCCTCAGCTCAGCAGAGCCCCCTCCCCGCACAGTAGTGTTGTTTAGATGCCACAGCAGTGTGCTGAAGGGGGCGTGTCGGAAAGCTTCTTAAAGAGACAGAGGCCTATTTCAAGACGTTCAGTACAGCCATTTTGAGAGAGCAATTTTATTCAAGGCAGTTATTTTAATTTACTGCATATACAGAGCAACAGAAGGTTACGTCATCATTGTAGTATGCTATAGACTGGTGCTATGTGATTGAAAAAAGCATAATACCCCCTCTTTAAGAGCCCCTGAGGTAACTAGTTTGGAGCAGTGGGCGACAGCAGTGCAGTGTCCAGATCTTGAGTATTGAGTTTGTTCAGAACGGCCGGATTTAGCCAAATGAACACTGGGCCTCGTTCATGAATGTTTTCTTAAGAAATAGTTAGTAAATACCACTTTAAGAAGTTTCTGTAAAACAGTAGGCCAGAGTCATGACCATACTACCATACTACCATGACATTCACATCATATTTACAATGTAAAAACACACCCTCTAAACTTCCATTTATGGGCATGACAAGAGCATCATGAGAGGCCAGAAGTTTAAATATATAGCAGTACACAGTTTTATAGCTTTTTCTAACTGAGAAAGGAGAAGAAATTTGCCACGTTAAGCCCATAATACCAATATACAATTCATCACAACTACTGTAAGTGTCCCTTTGTTTTAGCTCTGTTATAGAGATGGCGTGCCAGTAGGTCACAGTCTATGAGTCTCCCCTTTGAGCTTGGCCTTGGAGGGTGGTCTCCTTCAGGAAGTGATTTAGGGCTCTTCGATGCCATTGGACATAACCGAGTGTACACATACCCCAGGCCAAGAGACCATCAGTCGCATGCTCGGAAAGGTGATACACGGACAGCATGACCTCTGCAACTCTCCACGGCAATTAAACTTCATGACGGCACCACAACGGGCAGGGAGGAAGCTCTAGTTTTCACCTTTGCCAAGTGTAAAATAAACTGTGCTGTGACTACCGATGGCAAAACAAGCTCTTACGCAAGAACAGAGGGAACAGAGAAGTAAATAAGATGACACAAGCCTATTTTTAGTTAGGACATTTGTATGATTATAGTAACAGCTCATAAACAGACATACAAGGTGAGCTACTAGTTGAAGACAATGGCAGTGTAATCTGAAATTATATGAGAGTGATGTGACTTTCTTTCACAAGGACTCTCAATTGTTGCACCTTTACTTAATGACTACATCATTTCAACATTAATAGCCCTAGTGTGCTGTTTTGCAGTTACAATACACACACTGCTTGGCAATATAGCGAACTGTACTCACCAATGAATATATTCAGGAGAAACATGGCCACCGGGAAAATGAACTAGAACATCACGGAAAAACACTGTGATTAAATCAGAGTAAACTGCCTTTAGGAGAGAGTGTATGTGTGATAACTGCAAAATCATTAGAAAAAACCTTGAACTCAGTCTGAACGCCAAGACAGTGCTATAATGAAACTGTTGAGGCACCTTTACCAATGATAAAGATTGAGCTCAATATGATTTGACAGTCCAGTAATCATTTATGAACAATGTTTTACAATCTGCTGACCCCTCTGTAACCAGCACTGCATTTCAACATGTGCATAAGAAATGATGGCTAATTCCCTCTAATATAGGCCGGCTCAACTGAAACGCGTTGGAGCTGTTGCCGCCAAGAATGTATTTCTTGATGTACATAAGGCTATTTCGGATTTCAAGTCAACTCTCTGCACCATTTTTGTTCTTATCCTACAGGTGCAGTTTGTGCTTTGCCTGAACATGAACTGCAAAGTGCCTTGAGCCAAAATTATTATTAGTGAAGCACATTCATAGAGGGACGCTGTGGCTACAATAATAACTTAGTGTGGAGTGTGGAGTGATATTATCAGCTGTTGTATTTCTTTTTTTGTGATAATTTCTTTATTAGGCTATTTGTAAATGTGTACATTTTATTTGCAATGCTTTGGGGTTTTTTCTTTTTTGTTTCTTCCCGCCCACCACCCTACCCAGTGATCCAGAGAGAGAGAGAAAGGGGAGAATGAGAGGAGAGGAAAGAGAGAAAAATAGACGAAGAAACATAAAAAGGGAACAGAACAGACTGTAAATGTTTACAAAACAAAACAACGAATCCAAAGAAAAATAAATAAATGAATTTTAAAAAATACAAAAATACAATAAAAAAAATTTATATTAAAAAAATAAAAATATATAACAATTAGAACAGAAAAAAACTAATAACAATAAACAACCATGATAACATCAACAACAATAATATTGATAACATATAAATATAGCAGCAACAATACTCACTCTTCTTATCATAGTACAATGATGATATTAATCATAATATAAATTATAATTATAATAATATTAAACATTATTTTCAACTGTATTAACATCAGATTGAGATAGGTATTCAAGGATTGTAGCTTCTGTATGAGATCAGCCCAAGCCTCTACATTCTTTGCGAGAGCACCGTGCGTTCTTGCCGTTGAAAGCTCACGTTGTGCAGTATCTTTGTATTCTGTCAGCCACTTCTCAATAGAAAATTCATGTGGTTTTTTCCATCTGCATACTATTAGTTTTTTAGCTTTCTAGCTGTTAAGCCAGCTAGCAAGGCACGTTTTTTGTTCACACTAAATTTGAATGAGTGTGTGTCATTAAGTAGTAGTATGGATGGAGAAGTAAGGGGCTGAAAGTATTGCTGATACGTTAAACCATAATGTATTGACAGCTGGGCATTGCCATACCATATGATAGTATGTGCCAATAGTTGTATCTGTACAAAAGTCGCAGAATGGATTGTGTCTTAATTTCATTTGGTGAAGCTTTTGCGTTGTTACATAAGATCTATGAATCAATTTGTAGTGTATAAATTGGTGGTTTGGGTTTCTGGAAGCCCATGTGATATTTTCCCATATTGTCTGCCAGTGGATATTACAAGGACCCATATCTACTTCCCATAATCCATTGAGAGGGAGCGACTTCATAGATGATTTAATCAAAGCCTAATAGAGGGTAGAAGTTATTCCTTTGTACTTTACTTTTAGTCCAAGTAGAGACTGTAAAGGATGATTTTAGAGGACAGTATCATATGGTACACCTTGAGCTTTCATGGCACTGCGCAGTTGTAAAAAAAGTAAGAGGATGATTGCGGGGTAGGTAATAGGTTTCCCATTGATGGTTAGTGCATGATTACGGAATATAGGAGATTCTACGTAGTATTTTTTGTAGTTGTAATTTTTATTCACTTTGTTCCAAATATCAATAGTATGTGATAATATTGGTCCAAATTGTTTCATATTTTAGTAGGAATATTAGAGTGTACAAGATGGCTTAGATTATATGGATATATAATTGCTTCTTCTATTGGCCGCCAGGAAACAGACATCTTTGGGTTACCATGTAATGAGTGGCTTTAGCACAAAGCATCATGAATAATATTCAAAGTTGGGAAAATTAGCTCCCCCATTGGTTTGTATTTGGGTTGTATTTCTTGTGGTCACAAACAAGTATTAAATAAATATATATATATACATATACAGCGACATCAAATGGTGAATAATTACTTGCTAAAGGACAATATAATTATAAGTACACTCTTAAGCTAAAGCGCTTCATCAAAGAACAAGACCCTCTCACAACAGTAAAGAATGGCTAAAACGATAATGTGCTTCTATGGCCATTTTGTTCAAAATACTTTTATGCAAGGAATTTACTCAGACAAATAGCAAAAAAACCCAAAACATAACAACCTCAAACTTTATTTCCATCCAGGTTATGAAATAAATAGTGCATTTTATCCTTCCTTTCATGTGTTAGTGGGATTTCAAGTGCCCTGTAGATTATAGAGGGGAATCCTACTTTCTTTAGTGTCATCTTTATTAAAGAGACAATGTACATTATAGAGACTCATGGAGAAAGCGATGTACCAGATTATAGCTAAATATCCTTAGTCCTTGGATACAAAATAAATTAACAATGCACATTCATTCAATAATACACGGTGTAACAACAATATCACAATGCTCAAACCGGGTGGCTAACTAGTCAAGAGCCCTTGATCCTGTGAAGGGCCACAAAGGCACCGACCATTCGCGAGGTCCAGGGGTGGTAGTTTATTGTGATTAGATATAATGTGATCATTATATTTATATCACAATAAACTATAGCTTTATGCCTGGTCCTTTTCTTTTCAATAATTGTATTAGATTTAATGGTTTTACTTCTCACCAAGATTGAAATCAATTTACATTGAAAAATTTTCTTTTTAATGCTGGAGTATGTGGGTGTGTGCTGCCCGCTTATAAGCTTATTGCTTCAGCCTACTCCATTTTGAGCATCCACAATTGTATGAATTTTGAAAGACAAAATTAATGTAAAATTGCTCAAAATAAACTAAAACTAAACTAAGCTAAACTGAGCCCCCTCCTCTGATTCACCACTGGCCTGTGCGCTCAGTACCTGCAGCTTGGTCCTGACTGGGCTATGCAGAGAAAGTACTCTAGGCTGCACAGTTCACTAATTTTATTCAGGAGCCTCTGGAGGACGTCTGAGATTCTGTTTTAAGCTGCATTTGTTACAGTGACATGTGAAAGTAAAGTCAATGACTTTGAGTATTTCCGTGTTGCGATGCCGCTCTTTGCATCATATGCTGCGTATGAGCTCGTTTTTTTCATTTCCTAATTTTGATTTTGATTTTCATCATGAAGAGTGATCAGAAACTTGAGAAGCACAGAAGCTGATCCCAGTGTCACGATCTGCCTGACTGTTGCTTAACCTGCATCTGGCTTTGAGTGAAGCCACTGCACGGGCACCTTTTACAAGCCACCTCGAAAAGGAGAGAGATACGGACTCTCATCCATGTGTGGAGAGATGGGGTCAAGATTCTTAAAGATTGTGACAGTTTAACCTCTTACCACCTGCCTTAATGGAGTGCATTTCCTCCAGTTTTTGGCTTTACCCAAATCTAAAAGATTTTTCAAAAAGCATCAAAGTAGTGATAAAACGAGGATGAAAACGCAACAAAAAAGTGATAAAAAACATGGCGAAAACACGACAAATAAGCAACAAAAAATGGACAAAAACGGAACAAAAGAGCGACAAAAAAGGTGCTGGAAAAGCAACAATAAAGCAACAAAAAAGAGACAAAAATGACAACAAAGTTACGATCACGTTTGTAGGTCTTAGCTTTCAAATGAGGCATTACACAGTTGCTCTCCATTCGAGAAGCTTTGGGTAAAGCCAAACTGGAGAAAATGTGCTCAGTTCAGGTGGGGGGTGAGGGATTAAGGGAAATATGTACCAATACTTATGCAAACAGCCGCATTATTAAACATACCAAATCATGCAAAGAGCCGCACTCTGATTGGTCACACATTAAAATCAGGAAAGAGTGCTACCCTCTAAAGCACAAATCAAAACATTTCCAAAACATTCCCTCAATTTCCCCTTTGGCCTTCGCCCGCACTTGAGTTTTCAACTTGAATTAAAACGAATTTTTTGAGATCATGAGCAGCAGTAGACATTTAAGGAGTTTACAGGAATTGCCCAAATGGATTCAATCAGAAATGTTGATACAAATAATCTGATATGCAATGAAAGTTACTCCACAAACAGCAATCTGAATGGAAATAACGTCATCCATTTGGTGTGCACATATGTGGATGTTTACACATGTACAATTCACAACCACGCCCCCTCAAAACATTTTTGCAGATGGAGATGCGCACAGAATTGCTCATTGATTGCGTGAATGCGGCGCTGATGCATCTCCAAGGGAACAAGAAAGGGTTGGAAAATGATCAATGTTGTCTGCCCAAATTGGTTTCCTCAGTTAGAGAGTGCCATAGTCTTTTATTAGTTTCGGCGTTATAAAACATATATTCAATATGCTAAAAGCCTGCTATAGAGGTTCCTTCCAACTCCTTCCAAAGTGCTGCACAGACAAGTGTAGCAAGACGAGCGGTGATATATTATATTTTAGCAGGATTCAATTAAATAAAACTAAAGACAACGCCACCGGAGAGAAGGCTCCGGACCTCTAGCAAGGCTCGTAGGTTCGTTCATTGATGGACAGACAATGTTCCAAAAGTATACATGATATTTATTTTATCACATTGTTTCCTTTAAAATCTTTCGTTCACATTTCCATTCTTTTAAGATCTCGGGAATATCATTCAGTCCATAGTTTAACATTGTCTTTGTTTCTTTTAAAAGAAAAAGTCCATATAAACCGGACAATAAAATAAGGAAACCAAGGGGAAAAACAAGGATAAAAACAAGGCAGCAGGAGAACACAAGCAGCAGGACATGACCCAACCTCTCGACCTATAAATTAAAGATAATGTTAGACTGTAACATAAAAAGAAAGAAAATGACCGTAACGCTAGCTGACTCCTACCGTCGCACGCCCGCACGAGCTACTCGGCCATTCCAGTGCTTCGATAGTGCTCACACCGCACCCCAGCAGACCCTGGACTGCCAACCGAGCAGAGCTTTGGACGCCATGTAATGGTGCGCTATGAAGCCCTCAACCATCCGCGACACTACAGAAGAGCTCGTATTAGCGGCCATACAGAGTACGAAGATAATGAACGGTAAATAGCTGCAATATCTACCTGACAGAAGACGTACACACACCCTGAGCGCTCCCAGCCCAGCGCGGACCCAAGGCGGAAGTACGAAGAATAGCAGAGGACGAATGAACGAAGGGGAGGGGCTTTTATAGGATTTTAAGGGGTCGAGCGCCATCTGCTGATGTTCTGATGCTATATACTAATAATGAATATTAAAATAATAAGATCTACTAGCCTATTTTTAACAATAAAATTGGTAATGCCACATATTCCCCCATGAACTGAATCGGCGTCCCGACGATTAAAAATTGTAACGCGACTCCGTAGCGTCACACAACCAACTTCAGAGTCTAAAAACTAACTTGGCCCCGATACCGACTAGGGCGCAAGGCTGCTGCATCCTCGATACCTCCGTCTAAAACACTCCAAATTGCTGCCTTGTTTTTGAACATAACACACATTTTGCACAGAGAACACAATAAAAAATTAGAGCATGTTTAGCAGAAACATAGCAAATTCCCAGAATTCACAACCCATTCACCCCTTAGCATGACCGTTGGCCTATGTGTCATTTACTGTAATCAAACACAAAACAAAATATCAAACTTAGGCATGCATGTACAAATCAAACACCAAAAAACACATGGCTGGTCTGATTAAGGGTCTGTAGGAGGAAAACTAAAGCATTTACACCTGCTGTTTGCCAAACGTAGCAGTAACATTTCAATAGCCTACAGATGGAACATAAGCCTCTTTTTAAACAATGATCCTGCCGAAAACAACGCCAAATGTAGCAAGACGAGCGGTGATATATTATATTTTAGCAGGATTCAATTAAATAAAACTAAAGACAACGCCACCGGAGAGAAGGCTCCGGACCTCTAGCAAGGCTCGTAGGTTCGTTCATTGATGGACAGACAATGTTCCAAAAGTATACATGATATTTATTTTATCACATTGTTTCCTTTAAAATCTTTCGTTCACATTTCCATTCTTTTAAGATCTCGGGAATATCATTCAGTCCATAGTTTAACATTGTCTTTGTTTCTTTTAAAAGAAAAAGTCCATATAAACCGGACAATAAAATAAGGAAACCAAGGGGAAAAACAAGGATAAAAACAAGGCAGCAGGAGAACACAAGCAGCAGGGACATGACCCAACCTCTCGACCTATAAATTAAAGATAATGTTAGACTGTAACATAAAAAGAAAGAAAATGACCGTAACGCTAGCTGACTCCTACC
This sequence comes from Neogobius melanostomus, assembly GCA_007210695.1. NCBI lineage: Eukaryota > Metazoa > Chordata > Actinopteri > Gobiiformes > Gobiidae > Neogobius > Neogobius melanostomus. The sequence continues at coordinate 148,267 of VHKM01000273.1, forward strand.
GTCGCACGCCCGCACGAGCTACTCGGCCATTCCAGTGCTTCGATAGTGCTCACACCGCACCCCAGCAGACCCTGGACTGCCAACCGAGCAGAGCTTTGGACGCCATGTAATGGTGCGCTATGAAGCCCTCAACCATCCGCGACACTACAGAAGAGCTCGTATTAGCGGCCATACAGAGTACGAAGATAATGAACGGTAAATAGCTGCAATATCTACCTGACAGAAGACGTACACACACCCTGAGCGCTCCCAGCCCAGCGCGGACCCAAGGCGGAAGTACGAAGAATAGCAGAGGACGAATGAACGAAGGGGAGGGGCTTTTATAGGATTTTAAGGGGTCGAGCGCCATCTGCTGATGTTCTGATGCTATATACTAATAATGAATATTAAAATAATAAGATCTACTAGCCTATTTTTAACAATAAAATTGGTAATGCCACACAAGGAATAAAAAAATACAAAACACAAGAATAAGAAAAGTGCTTCATTCAGATTCAGTTTTATCATGATCTCAGGTTCATAGATTTATTAAATGCACATCCACAAAGCTAATAGGGTGTTTCACATTATAGACTGAAATCTTATCATGGGCCGCGGATTGTCCTTCTGTGGCATACTGTAGGTCCAAATGCCATAGCTGTGAACGTCTTCCTTTACAGTTTCTTACAGTTTCAGAAGACTAGAGATCATATTGATTTGCGATATCAGTGCAACTGTTCAAATGAGGAAACACACGATTGAAATAGGGGTAAATGTTGAAAGAGAAGCTGCCTGTTCGGCCTGTATCAACCTTCTTATAATCCACCCATAGCTGAGGTAAAAGGGTCAAAGGTAGACGCTTGGAGAGCTTCCTAAACAGAGAAGTGTGTGGGGAAATCCCGAGCACAAAGAAAAACAGCAATATATTATTATTATTTTAAGAAATATTGAATCAGATATATTTTAGCTTTTTGAACGACGTCACTCGCACTTCAGTGTTGGAATTTCACATTCAGCATTGGGTAAATCAGATTCACGAATGTATTGTAGCTTCACTTTTGCTATACATATTCCCTGGTGGTGGAGTTAAGTTATTTCTGGTCATTTAGAACAGAATTTTGATTTAGTTTAAAGACATGCACATTTATGACGTTTTGGATGCAATCATAAAAGTCCTGTATTTGCCATTTATTACCTTTTGATGTTCACATTTGTGCACGTCTGAGAATAACTAAGACCCTAGAAAGCATATATGAAAGAGCGCTCCCTCATTGCATTTGAAATGGGCTGATTTTAATGGCACCTCATTATTCCATCTGTGTGAGTGTGGCTCATCAGCGCCAACATTAGCACAGCTCTATCTGGTGACATAACCCTAATCTCCAATTAAATGCCCTGTGCCTGAACGAAATCCAGTTGCAGAGGGATGTGCAGGATTACATGAAACATATTTAGGGAGAGTGGGGTAAGATGAGCCACTTTTTGCTTTGGTAGTTGTTGTGTAAAAACAGTAAACAATAGATGCACAATTGTACTATTTATACACATTTTGGGATATTTTCTATTCTTTTGCATCTTCAAAAATCATCTGAAGTATATGGTTTTTAAGATGTCTTGTGTCTTGTGTCATGTCTTGTGGCTTATTTTACCCCAAGAGTGGTTGGAAGTTGAACCAGATCTTGGGGTAAATTGATTAAAGATAAAGATAAAGATTGATTTAAAGGTGAAATTAATACTAAACATCATGAAGTCTCATTTTTTACAATTCAGTGTTTCTCATTAGCAATTTTATTCCAAAAACATATTATATATATCTTTTTCTTTTCGTATGCTCCTTCTGCAGATTATGACATTTTGTCTTTAAAAAAAATCCCAAATAATTTAATGTAATATCTAATTTTAATTTGCTCGTCTTCACTAGACCCAGACCACCAATAAAAAATGCAAAAGCTATAGACCCTTTAACTGCTGACATCATCAGTGACATCAGCTGGAGGCAGGAAGTGATCAAGAGAAATATGATTAAACTAAAACCAGCGATTTTAAGTGTAAAACTACAAAAAAAAAAGTGGTCCTGTTGTGGCTTAAGGCGCAAGAACAAGAGGAATGACATTTGAGACGATAAAATAAGGTTATCTGATATTTCCAAAAACAGACATAGTGTTTATCGTTACTATGACAACAGCTACAATGGAAATAGATAGGAATCTAGCTTCCCGCCTCCAGCTAAGCCCGGAATGTTTACAAACAATTAAAGGGTCTATAGAACTGTACATTAAAATTTTCTGTAATTTGTCATTCATTGTTGATTGACCCAACATTTTTGGGTCCCAACATTTTTGGGTCAATCTGACGAAATCTGCCAAAATTATTAATCTGCTTTTATACCTAATGTAATGACCAACCAACATAAGGAAAAATAATTGACCTGCATGTTTTTGTTTGTTTGTGACGATCGTTTTTGGGATCAGGCCAACAGCGAAAAAAAAAAAAAGTGGGCTTATTTTACAGCCCAATTTTCCAATTTTTTGTCTGTCAAATTCAAATCACGTAGAGATTAAATCTATAATCTCACATTTCAAGAAAAAAACACGTTATTTTCAAATATAAGGGTGGCTCATCTACCCCGCTCTCCCCTACTTTTTTTTCTTACAGGTCACAGTGCCCCGTGTCTTCATGTTTATGCCGGTTGTGAAGAAATTGCCAATTAAAAGCTGTTTGGAGACGACATCTGGTGCTTCAAAGGGAAAACCAAATGAGGTGCAGCATTTACTCAACACATTCATTAACTTTTTATTAACTCCTGTATGATTGGTTGGAAGTGAGATTGCCCTCTCCAAGCTCGTCAAATATTAAATAAAGCCATTAATGGTGACACTTAATCAATTTAACGAACTCTGGCCACTTCTATTCACTTGTATGTTTTCCAATTTATCTAATGGATTTGCCAAGAGCTACAACATTGCTAATTAAACACGTTTCCAGGAAAAAAAGAAACTTTCTTACACAATTAAAGGCCACACTGAGTAACATTTCACCCAATTAAATAACATTTTATTACAGATATTTCTATTGTTGAAAAATGCCTACACATGTGTCTTTGCTGTGAGTGGATCATCTCTCGTGAGACTGGACTGTAACTTTACAGGGAGCGGGGCGTCTCCGGCTTGTCTTCATGAAGATGTTGACAAAAGGCAGTCAAACATGAGATTTAGAACCTCATCCAAATGATTACCCACTGTAAAAATAGCATTTTCTGTCTCTAGCTGGTCGTTAGAAGCACGTTAATCCAAAATGTTACTCAGTGCGCCTTTAAATAACAATTTCAAAACTTACCCAGAGTATTAAAACAATTTGTGCGTGAGAGCTTTAATCAATGTTGGTAGAAGAGGCTCCAGTAAAATGTAGCAGATACTACAGAACTTAGATGATAAAATATTGTTAAAACACATTTAATCAACTTATTAATTATGTTTTTAATCTTTTGTTTTACCAACAACAAAATTCCTAACTCAGCAAATACAGGTTTGGCAAAGCAGTCAAGCAGTAAAGAATGTCACCCGTGGACAAAATGCATTAAAATTAACATGATGCACAAATCCAATCCATGTTAAAATGTATGTAAAGCTTTCTTTTGTCTTTTGGTTTAGTCTTGTCCCAACTGTACCATTAAAAGTAAAAGCTGTTCCTAAAGACGATAATGGCTTCATAAAAAAAAACACACACAAAAAACACACTAAAACATTAAAACTGCTTAGCTCCCAGGGCTTGTATAATAGATGTGTGTCCCTCAAGACTATCAGTGATGTAGAGCGAGTGTACAAAGCCCTCTCCTTGTTATCAGTGTATTTAACATGTCTCATATATTAATGTCATAGTGTTGCATGCAGTATGACTCTTATGATTTTTTCAGCTGTGTATAATTTCAAATAGACTTGGCATTTTCCAGTTGTTTTATTTTTATTTACTTTTAGCTCTGAGCAGTAAATAGCATGTTTCTGGTCTGTCTGACCCCCGGTGCGTGAAAGTGGTGCTTCCACATCACAGCACTGGCTCCTTCAGCGTGACGTCAGGCTCTAACTGAAGACTTCAAAGGCGCTCGCTGGGTGGGACTGCAGGCTCGCCAGCTTCCAGCTGCCTCTACCTCCATACGTCATACTGACAGTCATGATGGGCTTTACAATGGAACAAGTGTGGGCTGTGTCTGAGCACATTTCCTTGGTTGAATAGTTATTATTTATTCATATCACTACAGGACACATTTCATGTCGAGTCAGTCTCAGGCTGACAACAGGCAATACTGCAATGCTCAGAGATCAGAATGATGTAAAAGCTATTCTCTACATCAAACACACATAAAGCAGTTTTCCACTCCACACACACGCAGTAGATATAACTATACATTTAAGTCAAGGTGGTCTTCAATGTGTAATAGTATGATTCATGTGAAATGATATATGATATGAAAATACTATGACTGACTTTCCAGAAAGTGTCCAGGCTCCTTATCAAGACTCGTTTTGATCATGTCAGTGCTCAAATTGCTGCCACTATGAAGCGTTTCATCTTTTAATACAGCAGTGCCCAAAAACCCTGATGTGTAATGGTAAATGTTTTTATGCACAAAACATCACTAGAACGAGACTAATGCTGGATAAGCTTTATATTATTATTAGGCCTTGTAGCTTAATGTAGGGAGAAGGATTATCAAAGCGACCTGAGGTCACAGCAGCTCATTCATTCTACACTTGCATCTTCCATTGAACGTATTGACAAGTGTATTTAGTAAGAAAAAAAAAAACATTGTTCTTTGGTGTCATTATAAGGCTGTATTCAGTCAGAGCGTCCGGCCCCTTTGATTTTCTGCTATAAGGAGAGTGTCTTGTCTTGTACAGTCAGATGCACATGTTTCAATTAATTTCTATTGTTAGTTGGATTACGCTGTAATCAAGTCATATTCTCTAACCTCAGAAAGGATTGGATTATGTTGAGTACCCGAGCAAATATTCGTCAATTAAACAAGCCATTACCAATCAATTTCTTTATGCAATAAATATAAATTACATACACTGTAGTTTTTATCTATGTGGAAAATGTAATAAAACAAATTTACTGTTTTACCATCATATTCACATTTATTAGATAGGGATGCACTAATCCGATATTGGATCCAATCCTGGAAAAATACGGGATTGATTCTGAATATCCAATAGTGGTGACAGTGGTGCAGAGAGTAGAGCCGGTTGTCTTGTGATCGGCGGTTCGAATCCCGCAGGTGCACACTGTCGTTGTGTCCTTGGGCAAGACACTTCACCCACCTTACCTCCAGTGTCTGTGTACACTGGTGTATGAATGAGCGTGTGAATGGGTGACTGGTTCCTTGATCTAAAGTGCCTAAATCAGGTAGAAAGGCGCTATATAAATGTGACTATTTACCAATACTGAAACGATACCTGTTTTGGTTCTCACCATTTTAAAAACCCAACTTTAACCAACTTTTAAGGACAGTCCATACCTCATTTTGAAGCTTTAAACATAGAGAGCTCAATTTCTAGTTAGTTTTACGCTACACAAATTTACTTTTATACTGTTACGTGACCAAAAGTTGGAGCAAATTAATATACTTAGTATGACTGATAGCAGTGATTGTTATTAGTACTGTTACTGCAAATATTGTTATATTGTCATTGTGTCCTTGGGCAAGACAACCTTATCAGTGGTGTCTATGTGCTTGCAAAGACAACCTGTGAATGGTGAATGCACGGACAATGGATACAAATTAGCCAATGACTACAATCTCACATGGTGTAAACATGCATAATGACAAGGCAAGGCATGTTTATTTATACTGCACATTTTGTACACAAGGCAACTCAATGCACTTACATTGCATATTTACAAGTGTAATAGTCAATATTTTAATATCATTATTAATTAACTAAGCATTTATTTTATAGAAACTTCCCCACCTTCTAAACACAGAGTGTTTATGCCGAGCCAGTGCTTTCTGTTAAGTCGTGTGTCCTGACTCCTGTGTTAAAGCCAGTATGTATCATGTGTAAATGTTCATATGTGGTGTAGGTTGAGGGCATGACAGTGGTGACAGCGGCTCACCCCTGTGCCCTGCTCCCCCTCAGATTCTGCTCAGGTTTCACCTGCTCTGTGCCTCCTAAACATCATTTGCCTCACTTTCCCCTGTCAGAACATGGTAGAGGAGACCACCAGGGAGGCTGTGTCAGGAAAACAACTCTTCACAACCATCTACATCCCCAACTCTGAGGAAACGACAGGAAGCAGCAGCGCACAATCACAGAACAACACCGACACAGTAAGCGACAAAAGAATATTATAAGTGCATTGCAGTGTGCGAGGTTGACTTTTTGTGAGATAAGAAAGTGCCAACATTTGCCTGGGCTATAAGACTCCTATTATGTAACCATAATAGCGTTTGCAACTTGTCACAAACCTACACTTTATAAGGTTATTCTCGGCTCCTTTTGCTGAATAAATTATAACAGTATTTTTGCTACCTAACATTTTTACAAAACTTAATGGCATCCTTTAAAGTCTAAACCCCTTCTGAGACACAGCGGAAGCGAGATACAATTTTAAACTTATTGAATCAGTAGCTGTAGATTGGTAAGCACTTCAAGGTTTGGTGCCACATTGAAAGAATATTTCGTGCTTAACTCTAACTTTCATTCCATATATTTGTGATGATGTCTTTTTAATTAATATAGCCTTCTGTTAATTAAAACTGCCACATATGACAAATATTACTAAATGTCAAATGCTATGAATACAAATTCTATATGTAGCTTTGTTTACAGCGGTGAACCTAAGTAACACGTTTTGTTTTCCAGTGTGCACCTCCCTCTGACCTCGACTCTCGCCCTGCTCCCACTATCACCGATTGGTCTGAAAATACCTCTGACTGGGGACAGGCCACTATGGAGGCAGCCCATAATAAACACACAGACATTTCGCAACAGCACTATCACCGTGTCCAGGACGTGCCTCTGAGGTTAGCTTGGGTTGCTATTTCAAATCACAACAGGACAGAGCTAGCCCCACCAGTTCTGCAGACCTCTTTCCCACTCCAGCTTCTTCAAGAGAGTCCATCTTGTCTGCATGCTCGGACAAAGACGTCTCTTCCATCTCGGGAAGCCGCACTATCTCACCCTGCTCTTCGGTTTGTTCTGGCGTCTTCACTCCTTCTATTCTCCCGGTGAAAAAGCACTTCCTGGCACCAGGCTCTAGCCTCATTAGCTTACCTCAGAGTTGCCGCTCTTCATGTGAAAATTTGACGTGCCCAATGTCCCCAACTCCAACGCATCACCGACCGCCATTGACCCGCCTGTCTCTCCTCACCGCCATTTTGAGGAAGGGTCGACTTCCAGTTCTATCCTCCAATGTCCATCGCCCATACACTCCCTGCTGGCCAGTCAACAACATTACACTGTCCCATTGTAACGCCTGCTCAGCGGCTTCCAGTGTCGCGTCCATTCCCCTCGAGCTCTCCACCGAATTCTCCTCCACGACATCCATAGACAGCCAAAATGACGCATACAGGGACCCAAGCCGCTGTGCCACAGCTCCTCCTCTCCTCAGCAGAACAACATGCCCCCAAACTCAAATTAGGACAAGCAAATTGAATGCCGTCCCGAGATGGCAGCAACTGATTTCACCTCCGCCGCAGAGCGCTTTGAAACCACACAAGAAAAACATTTCACTTCAGCAGGTCCCACAGCCTGTCTGTTCATCTATAGTCAAATCAGTTTCCCCAATAAACCTACATAGATCATACGTATCTGTTTCTAAGCCAACATTACCCACGCTGAAGCCTTCATTCTGCCTTAATGTGGATCATAAGCCGAACAAACTCCCATGTCTATCCCCTGAACCAATCGAACTTGACACAGGTGTGCCACAGAAATGGACCCGCCTCCCTAATTCATCCTTCTCAAAGCTTCATTCTCTATCGCAACAGCTCAAGACTCCTTGCTCTTCTGAAAATGTCACTTCTGCCTATTCACCATCGCCTCCACCTGTTCAACTCCCAGCGGGGAATCCGTGGGTCACGAGCCGCTGTGAGCCCAAACAATCCCCTAACCTGCCCCGCTGTCTGTCTCCTTCTCGCTACACGCCCACGGCTTTCACGGGATGGCCTTCTCCGCGCGCTACCCCTCTCCCACGCCCAACCCCACTCCCTCACCTGCTCCACCAATCAGAGAGCTGACCCCCTCGCCCTCCCTGACGCTGCGGTCCACGCCTTCTCCAAGACCGGGGAGTGGAATATCAGACGGCGCTGACAGGGAGGGTAAAAAAGAAAGGTAGCTTTGCCCATTTGCATGACACGCGCATGATTTCCTTTTTCCCCCCTTTTTGTTTTTTAGTTGCTCCCTGACATACTGTTCTTTGAGTCCACCCACGCGTTCACATTTAAAAGCAGATGTCTGATAGTTAGATATAAAGTTTGAAAACTCTCAGAGAAATGTATGTGTGTGTGTGTATTTTTCTTGAAGCGCTTGCCATCAAACTGTCAAGTCAACTATAAAGTTTTAGATTTGACATTTTCCTTAAAAATCATAGTTTGCGATGTTGGCATGTTGTCACAAACTACAGCAAATCATTATGTAAAATATATCAGTGTAGCTTTCTAAGGAGAACAACTAAAAATATATTGAATTTGATGCCACACTTCTCTAAAAAGTTGGGACTCTATATCTACAGTATCTATCTATCTATCTATCTATCTATCTATCTATCTATCTATCTATCTATCTATCTATCTATCTATCTATCTATCTATCTATCTATCTATCTATCTATCTATCTATCTATCTATCTATCTATCTATTTATCTATCTATCTATCTATTTTTTTATCTATCTCTATCTATCTATCTATGAAACACTGCCTTTGGTCTTAACGCTATGCAATAAAAAGGAGATACCCACATGGCTAGATATTTCAAAGTTTGAAAAACACAACCTTATTTGATCAGTTGCCATTCATAATATGTTAGATGTTTGCTAGAGGCATATCGCTTGAGAATGATTGGCACGATTGGAGTCAGAACTGCAAGGAATGTAAAAAGAAAGAGAGCAAGTTTTCTAGGCCAAGCTTCATTGGCCAAAAAAAAACACATCGTTCAAATTATTCTGATAATCAGAAATGCAGTTTACAAAGAGCAAGAATAGACATGAATGATTTTGGCAATGGCGTCGTCGCCTGCCAGAGTGCAAAAGTGCAATGGACCTCCGAGATGGCATTTCCTATCAGCACTCCCTCACGCGGTGACAGCTTTGTGTTGTTTTGTTTTAGAAAGGCAGTGTGTGTTTTGCATGATGATGATCAATGGACAGGAGGAGCGCCAGCAGATAAAGCGTGCCTGAGGAAATGTAGGGCATAAATAATGAGCTTTTTGTGGTAATGCCCTTCAAAAATATTGACATTTTATCTTCCCCTTTTTTCCCCCACACATACAGCCACACAAAATGAAGTCGGGCTACAAATCTCTGGCAGCGATTCCCACCAACACCCTTCTGCTAGATCAACAGGTGAGTTCAGTCAAGAATCTATTTTCAGTCTGTTTCTGTTTGACTGAAGGATTCTGGTGTTGGAAGTCAAGCAAAAGCGATAAGTTTCAGTTTGCCCGACCAACCTTTAATCCAAGGGGTCCAGTCACATGACCTTCTTCACTGTCTGGTGCCAACAGGACTTTTGAATTATACTATTTGTAATGCTCTCGAAAAAGTGACCTCTCTTTATTTAAGTTTCACTTTCCCGTATAGTTTTCAGCATTATAATGTCAAAATGAAGAACATGCGTCGTCAGCCTCTACTGGATATACACAGTATCAGTTTCATGGTACAGCAATTGAATGCTTTTCTGTCAATTGGTGTTATTGCAATGATGTTGCTGTCAAGAGAATTGATTGAGTTTTTATTTCGAGCTACACACAAGGCACAAAAGCCAAAAAAAGAAAGAAAAATATATATATATATAATAAAAGAAAAAAATAACTAACATTCTGGCTCGAAAAGGAGTGGGAAGAAGACAAGCTTATTGACTCCCACCCCTGTTCATAAACTTAAATAACAATATATAACAATAACACTGTTTAGTTCTTATCTTACAAAACGATTAACAATTGAGTTGGTTACATATTAACAGATGCAACAATGCATTATATTAGGTCAACATTCACAGTATCTTACATGTTATAACAAGTGTATAAATTTGTTTCCTATACCGAATTTATTACCATGTTGGTATTGCTGTTATTCACCATCACCATTACAGCCCATATAAGATTACTCTGTATCAAAGTGTTTGAATGATACATAACATACTCCACTTTTATTCATGAAAGGTACAGTAATCGCAGACTGATTGATGCTCATGATAACAAGATTAGTCTTAATGATGTGTGTTAAAAGGGATTTGGGGCTTTTCTTTTTCCTTTTCTGTGACTGGACCTGCTGCCAGAGGGGAGCAGCCCCCGAGCAACCGGACCATCATTTGATGAGTGTCCTATACTATGCATTAAAAGAGACAAGTTTTAGGAGTCTGCTGCCAGAAGAGGCTTTCCTCGAGCTGCCGTCCCCCACATGTCTGCCCTGTACTATGGGTTATGTTGAATGCGGAGTACATGGATATGTGCATGTTTTACTTCTAAGAATTTAATTCCTTTATATTACCATCAGCATCAATAGCATTACCGCTGTCTGATCTATTTAAGTTTGATTCTAAGAATAATATATAGGTTGTTAGGTATTAATCCTAGACTGTTACAGTTAAAGTTAAAATAATTATGATAATAACACAACAGCAATAACAATGGCAATAACAATTACAATTACCCCACCTATTCAATTCATATACTAATATGACATAATGCATTATTAATAGCTATCATTAATAAACATAAAGAAAACAAGAGAAGAATCAAGAATCAAAGACAAGAATCCAAAGACAAAGCATTTTATAAAGGCGTGAGACATGCAGACCAACAGCTCCTTGAACCTTTACAGTTCTGCTTGCTGTACAGAAATTGTAATGCAAAAGTGGCAACACCAATATTCAAAGTTGTAAGAAACAGGAGACGCAACACTCAGAGATCGGGGCCACTGAGAAGGGACTCCGATTGTGAATGAATAGGAAACACAGCATTCCTGTCTGTCTGTTATGCAGGTGATAGATGAGGAGGTGGAAAGAGGGGAGGACACCACTCAGGATAGAGGTGTGCCATTAAACGCCACAGAGACAGACACCCACAATGAGGTAATTCAACGAGACACTGCGCTTTTTCACGCCTCTGCAGCAGCACCACTGAACAGGTAACAATACAAATTATGTCTGTGGCCGCAGATGTGCTCACCCGCGTGGCTCAGGAAGGAGTCCGAGGAGTTATACGCTGTTATAGATGAGATTTTGGCGGGCAGCATTTCCTCCGTGAGTGTCCACATCTCTATGACCGATTCAATATGAGCATCACGCATTCATTTAATGTGTTTATTCTTTCCCTTGTCAGACATCAAAATCACCAGCTGTTAAAGAGGCACAGGTATACTCCTCACATCGTACATTTTGTTTACCTTGACAGATGCAGTGTCTTGTGAAAATCAGTATGTTCTTATGTCAGCACCTGTTTATAGATAAAAGATGTGTGTGAAACCAAAATTTAAAGATAAAAATACCAAGTTAGAGTAACAACATGGTAGTAGGATGGAAATTGCATGGTAAAGATCATGGGCATAATGCACTGTGTGTCATATTCAGAAAGAAGAAAGAAAGAATCCCATTACTATGTTATTAGAAATAGCTATGCTCGGAAGTTGGGACTAACATCAGTCAAACATCACAGAAAGAGAAATGTTGAGCTCGAGCCTGAGGAACACTAAAGCAGAGGAGAAAAAGCTAAGAAAGGCCTGTTTGTTGGTTAGCAGGTAAAATCACTGTGATTGCTCAGTCACTTGGTCTCTAACGTAGCTTACCATCACCGAGTATGGAGTGAATGTACAATTGTCTCATGTAAAGCGCTTTGTGACCATGTCTGTGAAAGGCGCTATATAAATAAAAATCTCTAATTTAAATCATTTACCATATTGGGTCATGCTGAATGGCCATACAATCTCTGTAGTCCGGTCACAACCTTCCATAATACCGCACTCGGTAACGCGCTAGTGTTAAGGTCCACAGCAGCTTACAGTTTTCTCCATTGGTTTGGCTCATTTCTTGAAACAGAAATGACATTCTTAAAACTCTAAGATCATTTGGCAAAACAGTCTTACAGTTCAGCACAACACTACCGCTCACTTGCAAAAGCTCATATCTCCCCAAAACAGTTCACTCACTCATGCTTCAAAACTAAATTTCCTTCTCATTTAAACAGTCAATTCCCCCGAAAGTGGCAAAGATCCTTCTCAGTCGCTTTGGCTCATTTCTTGAAACAGACCAGACGTTCTCAACACTCTTGGTGCTTTTGCCAAAATAACGTGGATGGTTCGGCTGTAAAAGCTCATATCTCTCCCAAAACAGTTCACTCATGTGTCAAAACTAAATTTCCTTCTCATTTAAACAGTCAGTGCCCCCAAAATGCTTTGTCCCTTTGGCATTGTGTAAGAAAGAAGAAGAAGAAGAAGAAACTTTATTTATATAGCACCTTTCACAGATAAAATCACAAAGTGCTTCACAGGGCCACACAATAACACACGTTACAGAGAAATGTATTAAAACAAATTAATTAAAACAATCACAGCCTTTTCAACTAAAAGCTCGTCCAAACAGCCATGTCTTCAGCTGTTTTTTAAAGGAATCGACAGTGTCGGTCACACGTAGCGACAGAGGAAGGTCATTCCACAGTTTAGGAGCAACAACTTCAAAGGACGGGTCACCTCTGGTTTTAAAGTGGGTCCTTGGGACAGTCAGGAGGTTCTGGCACTGCAAGTAAATGTTTAGATGTTTTGTCACTATTGCAGAGGACCATTGACATGTCCCTCATGTCCACCTTTCAGTCTTTGCCCAGTCCTTCATTGACAATGGTTCCTGTAACTTTTTTTGTCTAGCTAACAGAATACAATTGTGTATAAAACTGAAAAAAAAAAAACAACAGCAAAGAAATAGGATTTGAGGGTAAGAGTCGCCTCCAAAGTTTGACATCACACATTGCACACATGTGATGACTTATACAATGAAATGACGCTAACACGTTTTAGAGCAAACAACCATTAGACTAAGAATCTATTCACTTGGAAATTGTGCTAATTGCAGGCTACATGTACTTAACCATTTGCAAAGATGTACTGAGACACTGAGACATGGACTTAGACATTTGCAATTTGATGAAATTAATGAGAAATTCAATTCTGTTATGAACAATTGCCAAGTGGTTTGGAGATTTGTCCATGTTGTTTGAGAATGTAATTTCTGTTTCAAGAAATGAGCCAAACCAATGGAGAAAACTGTAATACACTCATGCAGAGCCGGCCCAAGCCAGTATGGAGTCCTAGTCAAAATTGAACTTTTGCGTAAATTATAAACAATCCAGCCGTTTTCAGTTGTTGACTGTATTAAGTGATGTAAAAGCCTAGTTTGAAATCATTCATGAGAAAATTAATGATTAAATGAGCGTATAAAAGTGGCTCATCTAAATGTTTAACCATATTCTGCTATTTGGTGTCGGATACACACACATCCAGTGGCCACTTCGTTGCTAAGGGCCCACGTCACAAATACCCGGATTGCCATCTGACTTAATTAAGGTCTTTCTCCCGTGTATGTGCATGCGCAAACGCAACTCGACTCAACATTGACCACGCACATGTTTCAGAAGTGAGGAATTACAGTGACAGGAAATGATACAAGTTATTACCAGTATGTTTGGTGCTATGTTTGATGTGATATGCAGTATGTTACACCACACAGATAACAGTGTATAAAACTGATTCTGCCATCTCTGTAATCAGATACAGATTTATTTTAATGTTGTGAACAGTAAGCCCTTGAATGTGTAAATTTCACCAGTCATTACTTTAACTGTCACTTATACAGCTGAATAGACAGCTGAATGACTGACTAATTGACTGCTCTGTACTGTGAATTTTCAGCAGGAGACACCAAGGACTTCTTTTCATCGTTGTTTTTTTCCCACTTCCCTTCCTTGCAATGAATGCACTGAGTTTGAGTGACTTTTTCACCCCCTTAAAAAACAAGCTTTTTCACTAATTGCCACGTCTTATTTGTTTACTCTTTGTTTCAGAAAAGCAGCTCTACATTTCCTCGTGCTTATGGCCGTGAAACCAAATATGTAAGTAAGAACCGCATAAACTCACCTTGAGGCACTGATGATGAATCATTGCTGTTTTTGCTTTTAGGGGAAATTATTGTTGGTTTTGTTCAGTAAAACAAAGCATAATTAATTGTGCCAAGTTAGTTATAATCTGTTTATTTTATTTTATTTATTGTGGATCTGAGAGTGAGAGGAATTCTTAAAAAGTCCGATATCATGTTTTCCCCCTAACATATTCTCATTCTTTATGGCGATGCCTTTCCCAATCTTCCAAGCGCAAAGATGAGCTATACTAACCTTTTATATTGTATTGGAGTTAATTTTGACAATGTATTTTATTTTTGTTTTATTCACATTTTAGTAATAGTTTTAATCATCATTAAGTTAATTTAATTTAGTTTTAGTATAATTTCAATTAGAACGAACATTATTTTGCCAAACAATTATGACCAAATATTTTAGTTGATGAAATTAACGATGATATGGAAAACACTGGTTGAATCGTCCGTAAATAATATAATACTATAAATAAAGCTCTTCTTCTTCTTTAAAGAAGGATATTTGGGATATTTACCACGGATCAGGCACTCCTTTTGAACTAATCACAGAGAAGTCTCAAAACATAGCTAAACTACAAAGCTTCAAAGCAAGTAGATAATCATATTTAACATTTTTAGTGCTTGTTGTTGCATAAAACCCGCACACTTACTGCTATAAAGCCACACGATTGGTCTGAATCATCTGATCCACTAATGATTTTTAACCCAAACGTATCCGAGCCTTTCGAGATTTTTTGAGACTGAAAATTCAGATCTCGCAACAATCCATCTTTCAGTGCAAGTTTAGAGCTTTACATTGTTACTGGTGCTGTCAATCGATACATTTTTAATATCGCATGAATCACACGTCCTTGCTGTTCATTCTCAGAGAATTATATTCATTATTAATATTTGGCCGACCTAAAACACTCAAATTTAAACTAGACCTAGTTTTTTCCCTAGGCCTGGATATTACAAACTTGAGTGTGGAGGATGTCCACATAAGTGATCACAGTTGTGTTCTGTTTGACTGTAATATTACTCCCGAGTCTGTGACCTCAGAAACAAAATCACAGAGACGCATTATTACTGCAACCACAGCTGACAGTTTTCTAACATGTTTGATCCTCACTTGTCTATGGATTTTCTTGATGTGGACAGTTTAATTGATTGTTTTAATGGTCACTGCATGTCAATCTTAGATCAGGTGGCCCCTATAAAATCAAAGTCGCCAACACAAAAAAAAGCTTTTCCTTGGATGAATGAGAGAATCCAAAATCTAAAGAGATTGTGTCGCAAAACGGAACGTTTGTGGAAAACGACAAATCTTGAAGTTCACAGGTTACATCCATAGACTGTTAAAAAGAATAGACAGCTCCTCCTCACTCCTCCCCGTTTACCAAAATGACCACGTTCGAGGGGTAAATCATGGCGGATTTACAGACTCCTCCTCCCCAGCTCTGACGAAGCATGTTCCTAATAAGGGCAAAAGGGCGGGATCTCACTGTAGACTCGGCCCTTGCGTGACGTGTAGCTCGCGCAGCTCCAATGCCAACAGTCCGACCTCCGTTAAGTAGGAGATTAAAAAAATTGTATTTCGAAAACCAGCCTGGTTTCTATTTTTTTGACTAACCCAGCGTTATCTCAGGAGGAATATGTAGCCATATTAAGTGTTGAAAAAATTGAAACCAGGCATTAAAGTTGTTTTTAACGTGTCTAAAGTCCAATGCTTTTCAATGGGGGCCTAGCGGCCAAATGGAGGTACTACAGCAATGGAGGAGCAATGGCGGCCTCCAGTGTATGCGGTCACAAAGCAGAGCAGCCAGCGCCCATTGGTTACATCTCAGGGATCTTATTTCCTCTTTTAATGAAATGATGGAAAATGCCCGATCTGACTATTTTCGTCAGCTGATAATTGTAAATAAGAAAACCCCTAAAGTATTGTTTGATACTATAAATTCTATTGTGTGTCCTGCTGCGGCTATTACACCTGTCTCTTGTAAAGCTGACAGCAATGAATTCCTTAGGGTTTTTATTGACAAGATAAAGGTCATAAAAGACCAATTTCCACCACTTTTGTGTGACAGTTCCGTTGCTACTGAGCCTGTACCACACAGTTGGTCTTCCTTTAAGCCTGTTACTGAAACAGAGATTGAAACATTGATCACGAAGATGAAACCCTCCTCTTGTTTTTCTGATGTCCTTCCTTGCAGACTTTTTCTAAAAGTACTTGATGTAATTGGCCCTTGGGTTACCAAAATGATAAATCTTTCCCTTTCAAGTGGCGTGTTTCCAGTTTCATTTAAACATGCCATAGTAGAGCCATTACTTAAAAGGACTAATCTGGACAAAGCAGACCCAAAAAATTACAGACCTATCTCCAAACTCCCTTTCCTGTCCAAGATCTTAGAGAGGGTGGTCTCAGAACAATTGTCGTGCTACCTGGATCATCATAACATTCATGACACTTTCCAATCTGGTTTCCAAAAACATCACTCCACGGAAACAGCATTGTTGAAAGTATCCAGTGACATAATGATGTCTGCTGACTCTGGAAAATGCTCTGTTCTTGTTCTGCTTGACCTGTCCTCAGCGTTTGATACCGTCGACCATCACATAATGCTAAACAGATTGAGGGACTTGGTTGGACTGTCAGGGCCAGTTCTAAATTGGTTTTCCTCTTACTTATCTGGTCGGAGTTTTAGTGTTGCAGCAAATCAAATCATGTCTGATTCAGCTAAATTATTTTGTGGTGCTCCTCAGGGCTCTGTTTTGGGTCCGGTTCTATTTCTACTTTATATAATTCCATTGGGAAAGGTCATTCAAGAGTTCGCTGATGTTTCTTATCACCTGTTTGCCGACGACATCCAGTTGTACTGTTCTTTTAAGCCTTCTGAGATGGGAAGGCTGAACTCTTTAGTCAACTGTTTGAAAAATATAAAACTATGGTTAAGTAAAAATTCTCTGCAGCTTAATGCTGCTAAAACAGAAACCCTTGTGATTGCTCCTGATGACCTTATCCCAGGGATAAACCAGTATTTGGGAGATCTCAGTCAGTCCACTGCACAGAGTCTTAGGAACCTTGGTGTGATTTTTTTTGACAAAAACATGTCATTAGATCACCACTCTAAACAGCTAAGCAGAAATTGTTTCTTTCAGTTGAGGAAAATCTCTAAACTGAGGAAAATTGTGTCACGTAATGATTTGGAGCTCATTATTCATGCTTTTGTGTCGTCACGTTTAGACTATTGCAACAGTTTATTTTCGTGTCTAAACAAAAAAGAGCTGTCTCGTCTCCAAATGGTTCAAAACTCTGCAGCGAGGATTTTAACTTGCACTAATAGAAGGGCTCATATCACCCCAATTCTTAAAGCCCTCCACTGGCTGCCGGTGTCTTACCGGTTTCAATTTAAAATCTTGGTGCTGACTTTTAGATCCTTATATGGTCAGACGCCTTCTTACATCAGAGATCTGATTCAGCCCTATGCCCCCTCTCGTTCTCTGAGGTCTGCAGATCAACATCTCTTGATGGTTCCTCGCACTCGTTATCGAACCAGAGGAGACCGATCCTTCCAGGCTGTCGCACCTAGACTCTGGAACGATCTCCCGCTCTCTCTGCGATCACTTGACTCTGTTGATACTTTTAAATCCCAACTCAAAACGTTCTTGTTCAGTCGAGCGTTTTGAAAGTACGGTTTTATGGGCTGATATGACTGTCTCCACTGTTGTTTGATCTGTGTAATTTTTGTGTTTTTAATTATTGCTTGTTTTTGATGTGAAGCACTTTGTGACCTTCTGTCTGAGAAAGGTGCTATATAAATAAACTTTGCTTGCTTGCTTAAAGAATTTGCTCACATTTCATTAACCAAATATTCACAGTTTCAAAATTCTATGGAAGAAGCTGGAAGAAACTTCAGATCTTGGAAGCTAAGCAGGAAGGGCCTAACAGAGATTACCATCACCGAGTATGGAGTGAATGAATAATGCACTAAATTGTAAAGCGACTTGGAGCATCTGGAAAAGCGCAATATAAGACTAATGCAATATTATTATTATTATTATTAAACGATTTACACTGTACTTTGCAATGTGGTTTTGATATGTTTTTGTGTGCTTTGTTTCACAAGAATAATAACAACTAATAACTATATTTATGGTTTTATTTAGGCGTCTGTATGCAGTTTGCCTTCAAATGGAAATGACGAGAGACACGCAGATCCTCACAAGGTGCACCTTTATTATCAACTGCCCACTTAAACACATGTGTGCGGCATACTGTACATACCTGCCTTCACTGTCATCTTTCGCAGACAAAGCCGGGGGTGATTCGCTCTGTGACGCCCGCTTCCAGACTGACAACACAGGATCATGATAAGAAGTCTGAGCGCAGTCCCTTCAGGCAATTCGTTGTCTCACAGCGGCTCAGTGACAGCACAAAGGTACAATATAACCGAGTTCATCTGCAAGAAGAACACAAACAGAGCCATTAAAGCAGACTATGCTAATGTACAGGACGCCATACTGTGAGGTGCAACCAAGGCTAAACATGTATTTTACTATTTTCAATTTTATTGCTTGTGTACAGCACTTTGGGCAGCAATGATTTGGGCAGCAATGATTGTTTTAAATGGGTTTTATAAATAGATTGACTTGACTTAACCACAGCATTTTTATAACAACTCCCCCCACCCAATGTTCTAATGTTATTCAGTTTAACTTTATTCCAGGCTCGTATTCCATTAACAATAAAATAAAAGAACTGGACAAACAATTAAAATGGCATTTTAAAAAGACAATCCTGCCAGTTTCTCCACAAGTCAGACTGATAATGTGTCGCACTCCTTTTTATAATTGTAAGGGACACTATTTAAATTAAGTTATAATAATTGATTTTGAATTAAACTTTTATAAACTCACTCATATGAATGGCTTGAAACAACGGTTTGGCAAATAAGAGCAAAGTTTAGCACAAGGCCTTTCTTAAGGCAAGAAGTAATTCTGAGGAATGTTTGAAGAAAAACTAACATTACCTGCTAAAGTATCTATTTTTCCAGTGTTGAGATTTAGAGTCAGGGACTTACAGAAGCTAGTCTGTTCATTTGCATACATAACTTAACAATGGAACAATGTTAAGTATGCATGTGTGCGTGGCTGACTGGATGTATGCGTGTGTGAATGCAGCAAGGGTGTGAGTGAGCTAAGAGCAAAGTGATTTCAACTGTAAAATTCAATAAATATATTTGGTAAAAAAAAAAACAATGGAACAATGGAGCTTCAGGTGCAGGGGCGTCAAATGGTGGCTGGCCATGTGGAGATGTTGCTCTGGGCGTTACTTGTGACAGACGGCCTCCATCTGTGGTAATGAACTCACTCTTTTGGTCCCTCATTAGAATCTTAATGAGAACAATAGAGAATGTATAACTAAACACAGCATTTCAACACAGAAATGTTCCCACTACGGCAAGTTAAGGTAATGGTCTCAAACCTTTGATCAACTGGTGAACAGCCAATTTCAGTTTATTTAGTTCAATAAATTTAATAAATTGTTACATCTTTTTGCCACGTTAGTAACAAAAAAGGTACAAAAGGTCAGATGGGCTGAAAAAGAAAGGGATCAGCAACCTGTGTGTAAAAAGTAGATAACTAATCTACGGAAACATGGCCCGCACCTTCCCCTATACTCCTGGTCCATGTGTCCGTCTGCTGCACCTCTATCTAGCGTCCCTGTCGCCCTGACCTGCAGCCCGCAACAGCACCTTTCTCCGGGTTGAGTTCTCTCTTCCACCCCCTCCGCGCTTCCACTTTTTGTCCTCATACCGCTCATACCAGGTGTGCTGAAAGCGCATCACCGGGATTTTGCACAGTCAGGTAACTCGGTTAAAGTGGAAACTGGGATGTGCTATAAAAATCATAATAAACCAAACCCATGCAAACAGACTAAACTCGACGTGTACTATAGTGCCCTGTCATTGCAGCGGCTCCAGCTGATGCCGGCGCACGGTCATGGAGAAGCTATACCCGCAGCTTGTAGGAATAAAAATGCTGCTTATCTGTCCATACATCTGATATTACAGCGTTTATAGAAATCTCCTCCTTGACTGGCCAGTTTTGGAAG
This sequence comes from Neogobius melanostomus, assembly GCA_007210695.1. Taxonomy (NCBI): domain Eukaryota; kingdom Metazoa; phylum Chordata; class Actinopteri; order Gobiiformes; family Gobiidae; genus Neogobius; species Neogobius melanostomus. The sequence goes on from VHKM01000273.1 coordinate 168,695, forward strand.
CAAGTAACAGGTTAACAGTTAAGTGTGCTTTGTTTTTACAAGGCTTCACACTCAGTTTTAGTTGACCTTATACTGTAAATAGCTTGTATGAATTTGTATCACTCTATGTCTCTAGTGTTTCTAATCACAGGCTGTAGACTAGACTTTTGCACAGATGTGTGAGATCTATTTAGTCATTAGGTCAACATGTGATCATTCAGAAAACATCAGGCAACTTCTCAAGGCAATTGGTTTCACTAAAAGGAAATTCTTTCATTTCACTTCACAATTGTGTGTCACTTAGTGTGTGTCTTTCATATAAAATGTCAATTAAATATATTTATGTTTATGGTCCATAGCGTGGCAAAATGCCAAACGCGACCACACCACCAACTTCCATGTTAACCCTATGTAGACGTGCTTCATAATGTAAGCAAAGCCGTCCGCGCGTATGAAGCGTAGCAAATGCGAGCGGATGAGGATAAACGCGCGTCAAAGCCAGGGAGAACAGCGCGGTACACGAGCAGGGATGCGCCCACTGCTTCATGCACTCAAGTAATCACAATCTACACGTGCGTTCATTTACACCTTGTTAACCAATTAGGGACTGGGTTCAAATAGTGAGGTCACCTGTTACCTGTAGCAGTGGCGCAAAAAGATTATACGCAATATGCCTTGCATAGGGGTGCCGAAAGGACGGGGCGTCAATAGTGATGTGTCGGTCGCGAACGATCCGGCTCTTTACAGTGAACGATATGAACAGGTTCGCGGAGGTGAAGTTTTTTTTGGACACAACAACCGTCTGCACTAATAAGAGCCAACTTTCTGGACATGAGACAACCCCCTCTACGATCCAAACGGCTGTCGCTTCATTACCTTCACTAATATTATGACTTCCCAATATTACAGTGTGAGTCATTACTACATGATTCCAATACAGAGAGGCTTTATAGTAAGTGGCCATGTGGAGGAGCTTTAGCTTAATTACTTGAAACTACGTCTGCTTTCTATGATTCTCTCTGCCTCCAGGTCTGCCATACAATCTTTTCAAATCTTCAAACAGAAGGGATACTGTATCTGCCCTTCTTGTATGGTCTTCCATTGTTAGCAACATATTTTGCTCCATTCAAAGTTGGCTTCTTCTCAGTCAAACAAACCTCCAGAAAACCTAACAACCAAACAGTTGTGTTGCTGAACTGCAGAAGAACATGACAATGTATACAATCCAGCATTACACTTTTTATATAGTACTAACCTTTTATACAGTACATGTCAGTACTATATATATATATATATATATTTCTTACAGAGATTAATTTCATAGTTTACTAAAGCCTGTGTTTGCACAGCATCATCTGTGTCAGTCATTTATGCAAATCGTTGTTTTGTACAAAATCCAGCGCAGGTGATGAATAAATCAATATCCAAATAGGATAAAGACCATTATACACAAATGAATATTTAATCCACAAATGTCCTCAGGGAAAACACATATTTTAAGCCCTCCTGCCTCTTTCCCTAACAGCTTCAAACATAATTTCTTTTCCTCTTCAAGGGGGAAAACATCTGTGGTTCAAAGACGCAGAGAGAAGAGGAGTGCTCCTATGGACCCTCAGCATGTGACCTGTACATAACGGAGCCAGAGGACCACAACCGGCACCCTCCAAAACACGGACCTCCTCTCGGCACCTCCTCGTCTTTCTATCCTGCTGAGAGGCAACTGGAGGCGTTTGAGATGCAAATATAAATCTACAGTGGGAAAAAAAAACAACCTAAAATGCACAGCAAAGCAAGGCCACTGAAAAATGAACAAAAGCACAGCACATGAAGCACTGAAATTGCCTGAGGAACCTATAAAGTACACAAAAGAGCACAAATGTTTGTTTTAACTGTTGAGATTTATAGAACTTTCTATGTTGAGAGCAATTACAGGCAATAGATAAATACTAATAAATATATTCCAACCAAGTTTGTCATTATTATTCAGTCTCTTTTTTTAATTTGAGTTAAGTAATAGAACTTTAGAACTTATCAGCCAGTCACATATTAGTTCATTATGTGCACAGAAGACAATTCACCTGTGCATGCCCCTATTTATATTTAAACACTGAAATGATTAATAATAATGATAATGGCTTTTACACTAAGTGTATTGCACTTTATAAGTTTACATTGTCTTGTTTATTGTTTTGCTTTATTGCTTTAATGTTTGTGCAGTCCTGTGAGGCAACTCCTGTTGTGATACTGGGCTATACAAAACAGTGGATTGATTGATCAATCGGAGGTCGCCATTTCGGCTGCGTGTCATATGACACCTGTCAATCCTTGTGTTGATTGGTTTGCAGCATGGGGAGAAGGAAATCATTGAGCCCCGTCCTCTGCTAATTTGCTCAACCTGCCCTCCAGGGCATCTTTTCCACCTAGGAAACCTATAGACACGTATGTTTTGGTGTATTTTTTTGTCCAAATTGCTACAGCAATTTTTCACGCAACAACTGCATCATTTCCGTACTGCTAACTCTTCTGTTTAGCGGTAGCTAACGTAAATAATAACTCAACCTCCACAATGGCGCTCCTGTGGGCCGAATGCAACGTCACAATTTTTTGACTGATTGATTGATTATTACCAAGTTTCTCAAAGTGTCACCCTGTAGTCATTATTCATTTACGCGGGAGAACAAATTCACACTATTGTTGGTAAGCTACTATTGTAGCCACAGCTGCCCCTTGGGTAGACTGACGGAAGGGAGGCTGCCAATATCTGACCACTCACTCACTCACTCACTCACTCACTCACTCACTCACTCACTCACTCACTCACTCACTCACTCACTCACGCACTCACTCACTCACTCACTCACTCACTCACTCACTCACTCACTCACTCACTCACTCACTCACTCACTCACTCACTCACGCACTCACTCACTCACTCACTCACTCACTCACTCACTCACTCACTCACTCACTCACTCACTCACTCACGCACTCACTCACTCACTCACTCACTCACTCACTCACTCACTCACTCACTCACTCACTCACACTCTGCATTAATTCTGGTCTATTGTACATGTTTTAAGTGGCAGGGGTAACCGGAGTACTTGGAGGAAACCTACGCAGACACGGGGAGAACATGCAAACTCCACACAGAAAGGCCCCTTCCAGCTGGGAATCGAACCCCGGACCTTCCAGCTGTGAAGCTGCCCAGTAGATGAGTCCAGATCAATTTTAGTGGTTGCCATTAGAAAATCACAAATACTACAATTAGGAAATAGTATAATATCAATGTCATTACAACAAAAATCTGTTCATCACAATTTATCAAAGCTGCAAACCATGTAGTTTAGACCTCGACAAACATGGGTTCTGTATCATCATCAACCTTTATTGCAGACACGAGGTCCAGTTGAGAAAAACAAACAACATCAACACGCAAATATGTAATGTAAGTTACATATTTTTATAGTTACTTACTATAAAACATAAGTCACATAAAACATAAATATAATACTATAAAATACTAAAATACATCTTTACTCTAAAACATAAATCACAAATCTAATATAATATCTACCTGAAAGGACAAGAAACAAAGCGGCATTAGAAGAGTTTTATTGGACATGAATCATGTTTGAAATACATGGGCATGATGAATGAATGTAGGAGAGTCTTCCCTCCCAGGAGTCTGGTCACTGCTGGTGATGGTAGAGGATGAGGTCTGAGGCGGCCAGTGGACGACAACAAGCCTCAACGAGCGGTGAAGAGAGGAGGCCAGGTGGAGGAGGGGCAGAGGAGAGTCGCAGCACGCTGGGAAATAGCCGAGGCAGTGAACAAAGGGGCTTTAGAGAGGAATCCTCGGCAATGATTGGCTGAAGCAGGAACGTGGTGCTGCGGTGATAGGCGGTCATAGAGGTGCGGCTTGAGATGAAGCGATGACTGGATGATTGGTGAGGTGGAGCAGGTGATGAGGCAATGGATGGAGTGCTGCAGGTAGGTCTTCCAGGTTGAATTTACGCTTAAGCTTGATGTGCAATAACGGACAGAGAAATCCCAATTACAAACTTGTGAAGCTCTCTTGGGGAGAGGTTCAATATATCAAGATTAAATAATCAGAGGATATTTTTAGATTTGGATGTTTGGATGTCAGGATGTTTCACTTCTATCTTCAGAATATTCTTGTAGTAAAAAAGGTAAGACAGATACAACACACAAGTAACAGGGCAATTTAAACTCTGAGCAGAGGAAGCTTCACAAGATATGTCTGAGAAACCATTGCATATATGTTTTAGGCAGTTGATAATGCAAGCATTCCATAGCATGCATTACATTTTTTGTGGGATACATATTTCAAGAGAAGTCCAGGCCTCCTCCTTGCATGTACTGCATCAAAGAGAATGTGCAGCGTGCACCCATCACTGCACAGTGGGACTGGGGTTCATGGATCTGATTTAGCAAGTTGAATGCTCATGTACTGTAGCTGTGATTAGGGCCATCAAAGCCAAAGAAAAGTCTACTTCACATCAAAAGACTCTTTGAGAAGCTGGAACTAAACTGGTTGAGGTGATTGCTGCAGTTACTGCTGTCACTGCTCGCTGTACTCCTCAGGCGAACAACAAAGTCAAGACAAATAAGAAATATCCCAAACCAGATCTGAGACCGGCACACCACTAAAGAGCAAAGGAGCATGTCTTATTTTTGCTTAATTTACAGCGTAAGTGCCTGCAATCTCGTATTCATAACTATTCGGTTCACAAATATAGTGTCTTTCGATGCTTGCATGACAGTTGCTATAGTAACTATGATGTGCACAATTAGCTTGTATTTATGCACCTTCCGGTTCAAAATCAAAGAAAAAAAACAAAACCCAGCCATTGTTCCATCAATGAAAGCTCTCATGTTTTTTCCAATCTATTGAAACCAAAACAAAGGAGTAAACTAAATAATAAGGGATATTTTCACAATCTATGTTGCAAACAATTGGGTTTCTAAATTTCAGATGGGAAAAAGTAGAATGTATTTGTTTAAAAAAAAAAAAAAAAGCCTGTGTAGTCAGCATGCCCTGATGCACCACCAGGTGAGCAGAGCAGCAGAATTGATCACATAATCTGAAGTTAAAAGTGTTTTGTTCCAAGAGCAGTAGGTGAAACCAAATGGTGTAAGAAGAAAAACTCCAGCAACTCATTCAGCCTTGTTTGTTTGACAGCACATCTTCATTAGAATAGCACATATTTAGCTCTTTCAATAATTGTCAAAACATCTGAAAAACACTTGACTTAACTACTGTAAGTACATTTACATTTCTACAAGCAGAATTTACTTGTAGAAATGTCTCATATCTTAGTGTGTCCTGTATCTATACTTTTACTTTAAAAATAAATTGAAACTAAGTACATCATCCAACTCTGACACATGAAAGTACAAGGCAAAAACCCAACACCTTTCACCAGAAAGTTCAGGTGACAGACAATCAAAAGTCTGATTTATCTACAAAAGAAAAAACATCACTCACTACCAGTCAGATAGAAAGATATTTCTGGTTCTCTCTCTCGAAAAATAAACCATGCACAATATCAAAAACGCAAAATACTTCAATCTCTCTCATGTTGAAGCAGTTCTTGTTAAATCCTCCGAAGGTACGGCCTCTCATATAATGTGCACAAACAGATTTATTTAGTATGCAGAGCAGTGCCAAATGTAGCAGCAGTGTTGTGATTGATGATGCTCCAAATTCCACGTTTTTTCTCCAAATTCAAAGTTTACGGCAACTGATTTTCTATTAGCCTTTGCTGCACTGCTGTTCCTGAGGATCTTTCACTCAGTTAGACATCTAACTAGTTTGCATCTTAAGCAGTTTCCTTTTGCTGAGAATATTTAATTTTGTTTTCAAATAAATGGGATAAAGGAGCGTCCTTTCTTTGTGGTTAATACTGTAGGCCTCATTTTCTTTGTTGTAGTAATATTTTATTTCAAGAGAAAGAAGTTCAAATGACAGCACCTGAGACTGAGGGTTATTTTCAGTTTTGGGTCAATCTCATACCAAAAAAAAGAAGGGATTCAGAGTATTATTTGAGGTGCCAAAATGTAATAGCCTATCCTTTGCTGCCTCTACAGTATGTTGTGCGTTGGACTTTTAAAAATCTATATGCCCTGAGAAAGACTGACTTGCGGTCAAAACGCATTGGCATGTCCAGTAAATAAAGGACATTACTGGACAGTGCCTCTGATCTCCAATTTTTTCCAGCAGTAGCAGCTCTTACATTGTTCACAGTGTTGTGGGCATGCTGCAGCATTGAGGTGTGACAGATGCAACACACTGGTTCTTGGTCTCTGAACTCGTTTAGCCTCTGGACTCACCTTCAAGCTGTTATGACAGGCCGCAAATAAGGATAATTTGGTCACAATGAGCAGTTTGACTCTGTACAAATTCGTAACCAAAAATACAGCATACTCAACAGAGTCCTGTTAAAACGTTCGGCAGGGTTAGCTTGGGGTGGTAAGGTGTAGTGCGAGAGTGATGAATACCACCATATTCCTGGAGCTTCCGAAACAGCTGGTTCTCAAACTCTCTTCCTTGGTCATGGTGGATCCTGGATGAAAAACCAAAGCGTGGGATAAAGTCATCAAACTGCTTCTTAGCAGCAGTCTTCCGAGCCTTGTCTTTGGTTGCGTAGGCTTGAGCATATTTAGTGAAATGGTCCACTAACACCCGGATGTACTCTTCACCTCCACTGCATTTCTCCAGATGTAAAAAGTCTATTGAGATCATCTCAAAAGGTGCAAAGGTTTCAATGCTTTGGAGTGGTGTTTTTGTGACTCTGTTGGGTCTTTTGTTTTAATGCAGCTGCAGACACGTGTGACGTAGTGCTCCATCTCCTGTCTCATTTTTGGCCCATTTTTGGCGCTCTCGGGCCAGGGCAACCATCCGGTCAGCACCTAAGTGTCCCATCTCCTCATGGAGGTACTTGTACACCACGGGCTTCATGGGCTCTGGCACCACAGTTGCAGCCGGTTGTTGGTCTTCCTCGACAGAACTTCATCTTCATCCAGCAGCAATTTTGGCCATTCCCTCAGGAGAACTCGGACTTGTTCACTCTCTGCTGCTTTGAAGAAAACAGAGTTAAACGTAGTAAAACTGTTTTGCGAAAATGGTGAAAAAATGTCCTCAGGTTTGAGTTTGAGGAGCTATGGTTACCACGGCAATAGTCACAGAGTAGTACATTTGGGCTCAAATGAAATATCAAATATCTTCAGAATTCTATGGGTGAAGATATTACTGCACGGACATCGAAGTGCTCCTAAGGTGTTATTATGTTTACAATAAAGTACCCCTTTTTATCCGCTTACAAAATCGACATGTTTAATTGTGTGTAACTACTCACGTAACCATATTTATACAGGGAAAACGTGGAAGAGCTTGGTCGCGTCTAACTTCACCATAGGAATATCCTGGGAGAGGCTAAATGCTAACAGCATCTTTGGTCTTTTTGCGTGACTGAGGGCGCGCACAAAGACCAGACAAGTACGCAGCAACTTGTCTAAGCTCAGGTAAGAACATTATCTCAGTATGGAAAAACAGTTGCCTGTTCCTTTAAGAACCACTGTAAGTCATTCACATCCCAAATCTAGGACCTCTGTACGTTACCCATAAGGAAGGGGACCGAGGACTAGTGAGTGTGAGAGCCGCTATCCGCATCCAAGATCCATAAATATGTGACGGTGCGCCCACTAGGGGCGCAATGTAAAATGTATAAAAGGTCACGCCTATCTTCGCTCTGCCTCTGGTCTTTGTTCTTCCGGGTGGACAGGCCGGCGTCCGCTCGTGTTTGGAGCAACAGGCTAACAGCGCCGGGGGGCACAACTATCCGGGGGGAGCGCTTCAGCGCAATGCGCGTAGGAACCACTGTGTATCGGGTGTGGAGGTCCCGAAGGTCTGGTGGACGTAGCATTTTATCCCAATGCCAGGTGACACTGCGCCTCGGAGAGCGGTCGAACTCCAAGCACTGTCGGGCCAGTGCAGGACTCTGCCGTCTTGTTTGTAGTCTTGTTTGTCATTTTGTTTTGGTTATGTCTTTTGTTTACATCTTTGCCTATAGGCTCTGTAAGCCCACTGTTGGGGGCGCGTGGGTCTGTGGACTTAACCCTTGTGAAAATCATGATCTAATAATTATGGACTTCTGGTTTTAAACATGGATCTAAGAAAAAGAGAAACTTAAAAATAACTTGAATAAATAAAACACTGATTTATTTAAAGTATGGAACCTGCCTCTGTCAATATTACTTACCTGTGGGCCTTTGGGGTTAATAGCTAAAGTTAAAACTGCTACTTGCTTGAGCTGCTAGTTATTTCTACCCCTCTGCACCACCCCCGGTTACAAATACATCAAGGTAAAAGCCTTATGGGATGTTCCGAAATATAACTGATTTAAAGAAATCCTACCAATGGCTTGACAGAGCTTGTCTGAAGGACAGCACAGAGGCACTCATCATGGCTGAACAGAAGCAGGCCTTGAGCACCAGCGCAATAGAGGCCCAGATCTACCACATCAGACAAGACACCAGGTGTGGACTGTGCAAAGAGGCCCCTGAGACAATCCAGCCCATAACTGCAGGGTGTAAGATGCTGGCAGGAAAAGCTTATTTAAATATGAAAAATATCTTAATTTTGCATGGAGAAATTGTGTGTAAAACAGTTGTTGTCCTTTTATATGTTGTTATTTCAGCAGAAGGTAAAGTTGCAGTTTTTCTGTGTGTGTGTCTAAGGAACTTTCAATAGTGGAGCTGGAAGTACCTTGGTTATTGTGTGTGATGTCCCACTTAACAGCCCTTTTTTTTCTCCACATTATAACAACAATCAATTGAGCTACTATTGTCTTGGAACTAGTTTCAGGTAAAACTGCTTAAACAGTGAAATAACTCCTGCTGGACTTAAAAAAAAAAAGCATCATATACTGTATTTCCATACAAAGGTCATATACTTCCATCAACTGCATGACACAAAATAGTGAGCTTCTTATTTGAGTTTGGTCTCCAAACTCATCCATCAATGAGGTGTAAGATTAGATCCCACACTGTCTTATGCATCAAGTCCCTTGATAATGCTGAGGCTGTGTATTGAACTGATAATATACTAAGGATAATATATAATACATCATAGAAACTCAAACCCAACTCATTATCATGTTTTTTTCTCCTTTGATATCTGTTGTTATCAGTTGTTGATTTCTTTATTTAAACAACACAGATTACGTGAGCTAGGGGTCCAGTGCCTTGAATGAGCATAACATAGAGTCCCATATGTACCTATTATTGTTTTATAGCTGTTCTATGGAATAAAATCCACAGATATCCTTGAAAGAAAGTCCATTATCTTCCATCAAAACAGAACATACCAAATAACTGCAATTCCCAGGGCATCTTAAGATGTTGGCTGGGATTAAATAAATATTTGCAGTGTGCTGTTGCGGCAGACCCCCAGAAAAACAGAAGTAGTGGTCCATATGCTAAATCTATTTGGCTTAGCGCCATTGATCTTGCTGAAGAAGCTAAAGCAGAGCCATCGATCATCAGAAAGTCTTGCTTGGTAGATTCTGCTATTCCTCACGCTGCTCCCATTTCTCCTTGTCAACCTCTTAGCACAACCAGCCATCAGCATGGACATATATTTTGCTAAATGCATTTTTTACCTCGGACATAAGTCTTACTCTTTGCACATTTGAAAAGTTCCCTATAACAAAATCACAAATCTGCACTCTTTGGTCAAAAACATACGTGATTATGAAATTGAAAACAGCTAGAAGGTCCTGGGTATGATCCCTGGACGGGGCCTTTCTGTGTGAAGGACTTACTGTAAATGGCCAAGTGTGGAAAAGTAAACGTAAGTTAAGACCAGTCGCCAAGGTCTACGCAGATGCGCCGGAAGTGGGGGTGCGGCAGGTGCTACAGCACCCCCTGGTGGTGAAGCTTGAAAAATTGCAATGCCAATAAAATGATAGCTTATGAATATATCTGGCAGCTGTTTCATTCTGTTCCACAACATTGTAAGCCTAAAGCCTTGTTTGTTAATCTACAAACACACGCTGTAATTGCGACACATGTGCGCTCTCCCCCTCCCTTGCTCTGCATGAACCTCGCTTGCTCACTTTTGCGTCTCAAAGTGCTCCTCGGTGAAGTCTTCGGGATGATAAAAGGTGTGTGGTATTTATGAACACTTTTGCCGTTGTGTCCCATTGGTCAGTGACTGTATAAAACCTTTCTGTGGCCTGTTGTTTTTGTACAACAGATAAATGCTAACTTTAGCTTGACTTATAGCGCTGATGCTCCAGACTAAACTGCTGCATTAGATGCCTGCAGAATACAGAGCCTGCTCTGCCTTGTGTTACACAATATCTCTAGAATTCTATAACCTCCCGCACCCCCTGTCGAAAACGTCTTCCGGTGCGCCTGGGTCTATGTTGTGGGTGTTGTTTTAAATTAGGTTCAATTGTGTTTTTTTTGGGGATGCTCAAAGTCACTTTACAATAATTCATCATTAATCCCCAATCACTGTGGGTTATTGGCCCTGAGTAGGGATGCAACGATTCTCTATATTATATCGAATCGTTCGATACGTCCTCTTCGATAGGAATCGAAGAAATATTGTAGATGTGCCGCAGCGGCCTGCTAACACTATTTTTAGCCATTTCCCTGCGCGCTCTCACTGAGAAACACAGCTATCCCCTCGGACCAGAGAGAAACCTCCCAGCAAGCACCGCCTCCCTCCCGTGTGTCCGCCTGGGAGGCGGAGGGAGCCCCACGTGTGTTAGCTAGCTGGTGTTTGTAGCATTATTAGCTTCGAGCACCGGGACACGGCGAGAAACAACAAGAAAACGCACCACCTTCGCACAGATCAGCTGTGGCAGGGTTTTGCTATGGATTATAATGACCAGGGGAAGATAATGGTGTCTGGAAACAACCAACATGAGCTCCATCTACGGCGTCATGCCTCTCGATAGCTGTCAGCCAGGAGGTAAGAAAAGGTAAAAAAATAAAAAAGCGTTGCCTCCAATAAACATAAGAAAAATCACTCCTGCTGTTGTTGTCAAAACGCTGAAGTCTGAGGTTGCGAATGACAGCTTTTGTGACTTAACAGTATCACATAAAAGTATAGTTTTGAACACTTTATCTGGTAAACTCAGGAGGGATTAAGCTGTATCAAATGTCAAAGTAATGTCAATTGTATGTGAGATGCTGACATGTTATTATTAGGAGAGCTCCTTATGGGGAAAGCATGCAGCTTGTATGTGTTACTATTAAATGCACGAGTCGTGTATACGCCTATTGAATATGGAGCCAGCGGACATTGGCTTTCTTTGCTTTAGCTGACTCCTTTTGAGCTGCCATTACTGTGTAATGATGTAAATTCTTAAAGAAAATAATACTGTAAGCAGCTCATACAAACTAAACTTAAAACTAAACTTAAATACAGTAAAGGTATTTGAATATTTTGCACTAGAACCTATTTTGAGACAATACAGCACATAGTGTAATTCGTGTTTGAGGAATTTTTGCTTGTCAGCATAATCTTATAAAAAAAATAGGACTTGCATTTCTTTTTCATTGCATTAAATGTATCGAATCTAATCGAAATCGTGACCTTCATATCGCAATACGTATCAAATCGTGGCATCCCTAGCCCTAAGGCACATAATAAAAAGATCAAAAGGATCTTCCGTTTTAAAACATTTCAGTCATTTTCAGACTTTTCCGCCATTTACCGTTAAAAATATAAAAAAAATATAGCCTAAAGTGAGACAATCAAATATTTACAGCAGACTTAATAAAGTAAACTTACTTTTAAGTCCTTTATAATTATATGAAAAAAATTCAAAATAGTCCACATGGCTATTTATATAATTTGGCATAAGCTTATACTGAAAGCTTTGGAAATCACATTGTGTAATATGACAATGAAATTGAAAATGCAATTAATTGTTCAGCCCTACTCACACATTCTTTACTTTTACTTTTAGTCCAGTCGTACCAGATGCTCAATTGCTCACATACTCTTTCCAAGAACCTTCAGTCCAACCAAATCTGCTTACATTCTTGACAATCAAACTCACATATCTCAAGTCACACTTATAAATGCATTTTCTCTTTGAGCACCAAATGAAGAGTTAAGTTTTCCACAATCTCCAAACATTTAGTTTTCTCTTAATCAAGTATGAAGAGAAAATGTATAAAATCTTGCCTCAAATGTCTGCAAAGCTCTCAGCCATTTTTATGTTGTAAACGTAGCCTGTGTTTTGTCCAATACAGTAACAAGTAACAGGACTGCCCATGCGAAATGTGTGTGTTTTCAAGAGGACCAGAGGAAGAGTGTCCAGCACCACGCATGCAGCTGCTTGTTGACAGCTGCTTTATCATTCATGTGATTGAAATGGCTGCATTCACTGGCACTTACGGGGAACAAACATGTGCTATAAATGGAAAAAGGTCAGAACATGTCAGCCTATAGGAGAGTATTTATTCTGGTGGTATATGTTTGAGGCTTTGATGGCACTCCAGTCTGAGTGAGTGCTTCGAGTGATTCTGCCTCACCTGTGACTGAGACGGCACAGTGACATATTGACCACTGATGTCCTGGTGCTGGTGATGGGAGGAGAAGCGCATTAACACTGACAGTGACTTTCCGCACACACTGCTTCTCATTGGTTAACAATAGGTCACATGTCGTCATCCTATACGCACAGCACTGGGGATGATGAGCAGTTAATGTGCACGTAGGTAGCCAAGAAAAGTGGACTCAGACACAGCCTTCTTCGCAAATTATTGACGCTACTAACCCATAACTGCTGAAGGTCAATTTTATTTTTTTCGTTGACTGTATTGCCAAGACAGGCATGTGATTGGTGGTGAGCGGAGACGATGTTGGTGCCACCTTTGTGTCAGTTATCCCTGGTGCTTTAACAGTGAATTGCTATCAGTGAGAGTGCAGAGTGAATGGATATTGCAATTTATTGGGCTTTACTATCAATGGAAGACGCATAGTGTATGGCATCATCATCATGACATGCAGCCAATAACTTGAATGAAAATCTCCACACAAAATTCTAATCCACACCAGTAGATCTTAAACTTTTACACATACACACATAATGTTGCCTATATATCTTGGTCAGGATTAAACATGGACTTAGCCATGGGACCACACCTTGAGGATTGAATAAATGCGATTAAGCTGTACCGTCAGAATATGTATTACTGTATTACAACAATAGTGTCTATATTTTAGATCTAGGCCAATTATGGAGGAAAGATTATCCTATATTCAAATATTCAACATGTCACAAAATCAGCTATATACTGTACCATCATTAATAACCAAATACTGAACTATTTCAATCCTGTAATAAAAATGTATCTGTGCCTTAAATTAACGATGCCATCAGGGAGTAATTAACAGACTATGTAATTATGCTTTTCACATTTCAAGAGGAAATGAAATGAGCTCTTCATTATTGGGTTTCATCTAATGAATACCAATCCGAGCTGAACTCACAATGTAATTCCCCAGACGACAGTAACCTATAGAGTACTGCGCAGCAATGATTGGATATCGCGTCTATAAGTGAGGGAAATTGGCCTCCTTTTTACAGAAGCTTCAGTGAATGTGACACTTGGTAATAAATGCTCCCATACATACACTTTACCCAATGTGAACATTATGAAATAATTCTATTTCTCAGAAATGTTCTTATCAAACTCCTGAAATAGCTACTACAGCATGCAAAGAGGAAAGGAAGTCTAGGCTGAGTTCATAATAAAGCAAGTACCGGTATGCATGCGTTTCATTTGACAACGACAACAACAGGCATTTGTTTATGTGCTATTTCTCCATCTGATTTTAAAGTATATGTGCACATTTTCTGTTGATACTTAGTAATATGCTCTATACAAACATACAGCACCGACAATAAAAGGTACTTCTAGAACCGAGTGAAATATACTTTTTTTGCACATACTGTAGGTTAAACCGTGAGCTTTTGACAGATAAAAACAAAATCACAGTTATAAGAGAATAGAAATCTTTTGTTTTACAGGTTTATTATTACTATAGCTGTTCTGGGGAAAATACAATTAAGCATGATAAATGTAAAAAAAAAGAAATTGCTGTCAGCTTTGATCAGGTCTGTATCTTGTTTGCAGGAAGTTTTCAGAAATAGCTGTAATATTCAGTGTTTCTTATTTTGTCAGGGCCTCAAGTATATTTGACAGCTGTCTGTGTAACAAGGACATTTCAAGTCCACACAACACAATTTGTCTTGCCTTTGACAGCAAACTGTGCAAAAGATAAGGAAAAAGTTAAAGCTTTGTGGAGATTTTCAGCGTTGCTCAATCCATATATGTGTTCATTCATTGGGTCTAACTTGGCTTTGTTTTAGGCTGTTGTGTGGGCGTGGGGCTGCGCTTATTTTCCGCAGTCTTTATTATAAAACATTGTGCATCTTTGTTAAATCACTAATAATAAGATCATATATTCAATTGTGGGTTTACATTACACTTTTTGTGCAGCATGTGTGCATTTTAGTCTGGCATTAAGAATTTACGCCTCCACGCTTACACTAAAACTGCAGTGATCTTGGTATGTGCTCTTATAGCTTCCTAAATTAGCCTAATATTCATACAATTATTGTCCTGTACATCCAATTCTAACCTGTAGGGTTAACAGACAGGCCTCCACTTTATAGGCTCTCCTTCTGGGCTCCCCTTTTAGCAGCCCCTGTTTCTACTCTGCCATCGCCCCTCGTTCGATCACACTGACCATCCTTCATGTTGTCACTTGGACAATTGTGCCTCTAACATTGGACTTGCTCTGGGTGCATCGGAGCTCATGTCCAAGCAAAGACTGGTCACGTACAAACTGGGTACTTCGTTGGCTCTTCTTCCGCCAGAAAGTGAGTGCGTGACATAAATGAAGGTTTTAAATCAACGAAAGATTTGTATTAATTGTCCAAATAAAGAAAGCTATATTTTTACCACATACTATCTCTTCTGCTCATCAGTCCACGAACCTGTGCTGCCTTACTGCGGGGGTTATTTTACATAACCAGTGGTACTGTTTGGTCCTGGAGCCATCTCTCTCCAGGTGGCATTGTTGTTAATTTGATCATTATCTCTAAATGTAAGCATTTTTATTTGTACCAATAACCTGGTGGGCTTTTTTGTTTTTGGTCAGGCAGTGCACCATTTCATTGGAAAGTCTGCTTGCTATGGAGATCAGGCCCAGATTACACATGTGGCAATGCCATCAGATCAGATACAATGTTACATCCTCTGGTCCTATGACAAGCAATTATCCAGGTGAGCCTTCAACTGTAAACAGGCTTTGGGGTTGAAATGAAATGAGGTCCCGGCATCACACGGTTCTTCACTATTCTAGTTTCTCTAATTCAAACTCTGGAGGCGCACCAAGAAAAAATAAAAGCCAACTGAAGTTTTTTACTTTTTGTTCATTGATTCAGTGAACTGTGACTCACAGCTCCAGCCACTGGAGACATTCTGGCAATTCTTCTAGCATTTCTCACTCTGTCCAAAGCAGAGCTATGAGGTTTTCCTTGGAGTCCATAAGTTCACTCCCAAGGCAGCCATAGAGGGAGACATGGGCTGGGAACCCTGTGTGGTGAAACAGTGGGCTGAAATGCTAAGACTTTGGAACCGTCTTGTTCAATTACGGAGGATAGACTCACTAGGAAAGTCTTTAATTGGGACAAAACTCATAAATGTCCTTGGTCTCAGGAGGTCCTTCAAATATTTACAAAAATAAATTCACAATCATTGTTTTGGAATAATTTACAGTGTAAAATAACAAACCACAGGCAGATACTATTTGATCATTACAAAGAGCAGTGGAAAATTGAATTGCTAAGAAAACCGAAATTGAGATTCAGATTCAGATTAAAGAATGTTTTTCAACTGAGATTTATGTGAAATGTAATTTCTACGACAAACTTCATTTTGCCAAGTCCTATCTCGCAATGTTAAAAAAAACTGAGGTGGCGCTGTCGCGCCACTATTTTGAAATTCAAAATTTGGAAATAGTCAAAAGTTGCGTCGGATCGGGTTTGAATTTTGGGCCAAAATCTGTGACTTTTCGTCGATATTCACTGGGTGAAAATTGCGACGGTGCGAAAGAAAGAAAGAAAGAAAGAAAGAAAGAATAATATTCCCATACGAAAACAATGTTCCCGCTTACGCGGGTACCATAAACTATATATTTTCGGAAAGCGCTCACGCATTCCTACCTCATGGTAGAGGTCCTGGGTCACTGACGGGCTCTCAGTCGCCCATTGACTTTTATGGGCTCTGTACAATTACAATGTTGATTTTGCATTATATATGTATGTGCACGGGACATGCACGACAAGAGGAGTGTGTTAGTGAGTGTTTGAGAGGAGGGGAGCGCTTCGCGCTTGTTTTGTGCGTTTTGTTCGCACTTTTGGGGAGTCCAATTACAATGTTCGTTTTCTGGTATATGTATGTGCACGGAACGTGCACGACGAGAGGAGTGCGTTAGTGCATGTTTGAGAGGAGGCGCTTCGCTCCGCGCACTCTATACGATTACAAGAGCCCCTTCGCCAGCCCTGATGGCACTCGGGCCTAATTAAGATTTTATTCACAAGGTTATAGTTTGGAGTGAAACTGAGCGAGACTGTGGGTGGGGGCTCTGTCTCGGATGAACCCAGCTCTTCGGGACCCCCTTCTAAGCAGTAGAATCATTGCTGGAATGGAACAGACATGAATGGAGGGAGGGAGGGGTCGACAGTTTCAAACAAACAGAGATGACGAGGCTTGGCTTTGTATATAATGGCTCGTGAGTAATTAGAGGTGTGGTTAGGTGAAAGCAATAGCGGTTGGTGTGCAAAGTGTGATAGGTTGAGACGTGGTCCTGCTCCTAAACCTAGTCAATAAATATTGACTCCATCTCTGTATCAGAACCACTACTGTTCACTCCTACCTTCATAGCAAATCACTATTGTTCTTTGAACGTATACATATATTTTCTTCGGCATCTTTAGGTGTTATTGGCTTTGTATTCAGCCAATCACAGGGCTGGGACTCTGCTCCAGACTGGAAAATGGAGGCAGATCTGCACAAACAGCTGCCAGGCATCGTCATGTGGTCGGACTCATTACAGCAGTTCCTCATGATGGAACCCACGGTACCATGGGAGGAGCGAATGGAGGAGGCCCATGAGAGGAAGAGGAACAAAATCCGGATCATCACTGGACGTAGGGAGCAGAGGACACATTTCGTTGTACAGTTGATGTATAATGATAAATAAAGCACCTTTACCCTTTAGGACTTAGACAATCATACAAGGCTGATTACATCACCATTTTTCACAACATCTTACTATCTACAAAGTGTAATTAATGCTACACTATCTTGAATTGCTGCATTGATTGGAGGTATGATTGATTGGGGGCACGGTAGTACAGCGGTTAGAGCTCGTGCTTCACAGCTAGAAGGTCCGGGTTCGATTCCCACCTGGACGGGGCCTTTCTGTGTGGAGTTTGCATGTTCTCCCCGTGTCTGCGTAGGTTTCCTCCGGGTACTCCGGTTTCCCCTACCACTAAAAACATGTACAATAGGCCAGGATGAATGTGAGTGTGTTTGAGAGTGCGCATGGGGGACGACGGATGGAAATTAGCCCAAGGCTACAATCCGGTGTGGCTTGTTTACATGCATGTATGTTCATTAACATGCACTGTCCCGACCAAATAAACCAATAAATAAGGTATTCAAAGATCCTGACGGTCCTCAATTTCTTTACACTGTATCGAGCATTTTCTATAAGCTGAAAAAGAAAAAAATATTCTTTATGCTGAGAGGTTGAAACAGGCACAGACCTTGGTCAGCACATCATTTGTAGCCACAAAAGGTTAAAGACAGAAAAAAAGAGCAGCGGGTGCAAAAATCCAGTGCTGTCTACTGAGCATTCCAGCAGTACAGTAGATGAATTCTCTTGGAATAAGAGATGTTCTCAGAGACCCATTGTACATATCTAACAACACACTTCTCCAGCCATTAAGAAAAGTGAGTTACAGCATAGACTTGTAATAAGGTGCATCAATACTTGCAGAGGATACATTTTACTAGACAAGAAAATACATACACTTTTCCACTATGACATACAAAGTATACCTATAATTTCCTGCTCCTCAAGTGGTAATTCTATGCTAACATGCCATTATGGCATGTACCTCTCGCTGGAAAGAGTGATTATAATGAGCATGGACATAATTAGTGGAAGCTTGAAAATTCAACTATTGTATATCCTCCAGTTCTACTGTGACTTTTTCCTTTTGCAACACATATTTTTACAAATCATGCAATTTTGTATTATTCATGCATGTTCGGGTAACCCAGCATAACCCGAGTGACTTCATACAACTTTATCTAATAATTTCAGCACTTGGTGTTTTGTACGCTTAGAACTTCGCTGATGTATGTGAATACCAATGCTTTGGCATCCAAAAGAAAATAACGCTTTATCATAAGGGTACATGAATTCGTGCATGAATTCATCATAATTCATGCATGAATTCATCATGACTTTATAAATTAATTCATTATGAATGTGAGTTCATGATGCTTCATGATAAAATACTCATGAATTCATACGGTTAATTCAGGCAATGAACTCATTAATGATCATGATTAATTTATCATGATTATGATGAATTCTTGTGCGGAAGAAACAAACAGTGGCAAGAGCCAAACTTTGTATAAACTAAAAATAATCTCATGATTAGTTCATCATGACTTCATTATGAATGTGCCCCTTAACCTGAAGCGTTGCAGCTTTGATAACGTGTATAAATATACTAGCAAATGGGTTGGGGTTCCAATCTTATTATAAAGCGTTGCCAAAAGTTTTAACAAATAAAGCATCATATTGAATCTTTACAAAGCATAAATGCATAATATGAGGATCAGATTGAGGTAACATTACTGTTCTCACTTCATACAATGGTTATGATATTGCACAGATATACACTGAGAGTTTTCAATAATTTAACATCCTGAAGGTATTTTCTGTGAAGGTTATGGCCACATTTTCTGGAGCTGTATTGTCATTCGTACATTCTACAGTATTTTGACAGTGACTGTATTTCTCAAAAATTTTGACAGATTTCTCTTGTTTTGTCGTTAGTGCAAGTCTTATTTGGGTATAATTCACAACACTTGCTCAAACTTGTCAAAAGGTGCAAAAATTGCCTGAGGAGCAGCGGTGATGATGACATGGGAGAGATTGAGTGTCACAAAAGGTGACTCATATGGGCAGAGCTCGAGGAGGAGAAACTGATGGCTTCTTGCTGTCCTAACACGCCCAGTCTGTAGGTACAATACACACATCTTGTTTGTGGCCTACTTGAGGTGGCATCGCTCCATCGTTAGGGTATTGTTCAGGGTTTTGTTACAGATCATATGCCTCACTCATTGTCAATCACGCTAGATCTTTGACTTTACAGCCTTTGACATCAACAACAGAGTCAAAAGAGACTAACGTTACACAAGAAATGGTGGGTCTCAGTTTTATAGTGACAGTGACCACATAAGTGCCTATGGACGAACCTAACATCTAAGAAGATGAATGAGGGATTCATTTTTGGCCCATATGTTTTATAGGATAGAAGAGCACAGCGTGACAGAGGGTGAAGAGCAGGAAGAGATATTTGGTAAACTTCAGAGCCGAGACTCAAACCCGTGACGCAGAGGACAGAACCGTACTCTATGTGCATGTCAGCAGCACGCAACTGGACTACCAGCTGTGCAAAAGAAGGATTATTTTTTAATTAGATTTCTACAGCAATCAGGATTGGTTTAATTTCCTGATGAAAATGAAAAATAATACAGACAGCGCAAAAGATAAGGGGCACAGGCTTTGTGGTGGCCATTCAATTTTAGAAATGTCTTTTTTATTAGCTATGTTAAAGGCATAGAAATAAGTGTCAATAAGCACATTATACCCACCTTGTAATGTTAACCTTTTTGTTTTGCCCTTTTGGAAATGTTACCCACTGCTGACCCAGGATTTGTTGAAGTCATATCTAGCGTCTGACATTTTAACAACTTCTTATTCTGTTTAAAAAAATAACCCAAATAGTGATAAAAAGAAATCTTGACTAAAATATAACATTTACTCCTTGATACAGATATTACCTTTTGATTTCATTTTGGTTTAAAAGAAGCAAGCATATGTTTTTTTTACTTGTTGGTCCTAATTTTGATACTTGTCGCGAATGCAAAACTGTCTGAAATGTCACCCCGTGCCTCAGATGAGTTCACATGCAAACTGTCCTGTGAGCTGCTGCCGGGCTGATTGTTAAAAGTCGTCTCCCAATGGCTTTTCAACAAAAACACTGATATCTGCTGCGAACAGTCATTCATGTAACATTCACCTTAAGGAACAGGCGACCGTTTTTCCATACTGAGATATGTTCTTACCTGAGCTTAGACGAGTTGATCCGTACCTGTCCTTTGTGAGTGCCCTCAGTCACACAAAAAAAAACAAAGATGTTGTTAGTGTTTAGCCTCTCCTCCTCTCCTCTATGGGGCCAAACAGGGTGAAGTAATAGCTTCACTTTACTGCGTGAACGTCGAAGTGTTGCTAGGGTGTTATTACGCCTTACTATAGTACCCCTTTTTATCCACTTAGAAAATCGACATGTTTAGTTTTGTGTGACTTACTTGGAACGTGTAACTACTCACGTGACTGTATTTAAATTGGGAAAACGTGGAAGAGCTTGGTCGCTTGTAACTTCACCCCGTTTGGCCCCATAGAGGAGAGGCTAAATGCTAACAACATCTTTGGTCTTTTTGCGTGACTGTGCACACGCACAAAGACCACACGGGTACGCATCAACTCTAAGCTCAGGTAAGAACATATCTCGGTATGGAAAAACGGTGGCCTGTTCCTTTAATAATAAATCACATTGTGAAAAAGTTAACCATGGTTACACTCCAAAATGCAAGCAGCCATCACTACTGTCTGCACAAAACAAACAGGACAGATTAGCATAAAAAAAGATGCATATTCTAATGGTCCAGAAACCAGCAACTAATTAAGTTAATCCTTTTGACTTAACATGCATGGCAGTAACTTCAAGTGGATTAGTACTCAAACTGATGGGAGGTCTTTTGTGATGAAGAACCTTGAGATAAGACATTTCCTGCGAGCCTGCACTGTGTGAAAAGATGCCTTCAGTTTGAAGCAGTGTTAATTTCGTCGACTAAAATATTTTGTTTTCTTAATTTTAGTCAAAGTGATATTTTTGGCGACTAAAATTGGACTAAAACTAAATTAAAAGTTTTTCATGAGACTAAAACTATGACTAAAATGTCCAAATATTTTAGTCGACTAAAATAAGACTAAATAAAAATGAAAAGGAGAGACTAAAATCATGCAAACTTCTATTGACAGTCTGAAAGAGCCTCAGATCATGCAAATTCACTTCCAAAGGAACAGCTCTGAGCTTTGTTCATGTGAGAGCAGCTCCATGAAGCAGAGGACCTGATTAAATAGGATTATAATGACTAAAACTAAATTAAAATATGTTGTCAAAATTAACACTGGTTTGAAGTAGTTGGATGTTTGTGTTTTACATGTTAAACATAATTACAAATTAGTTGACAGGAGAAAATGCATAAAGGATCATTGAGTCAGCAGAAATTAGGCGCATTGAGTTGCATTGTGTATGAAATGCGGGGTATAAATAAACATGCCTTGCCATGCCTCGCTTTTCAACAGAATAAATGACTTTTCTATTGACCCGGCAACGGACAAGTGGAAGAAGATGGATGGATGGATGGTTGAGAAAATTAAATTCAACATGGAAAAAAACAGTACTTATTAACTACTTATTTCAGCCTTACCTTTTTGGGTTGCGCTCTGGTCCCAATCTCTTCTCTAAGTGAAGAGTTACCAAGTGCTGACCGGGGAAATCAAAGTAATTTATAATAACTGCAATGATTAAATTAAATATTTGAAAATGATTATCAACAGTACAATACATTGAAATCCTTTTGTTACAATTCTATAAACCTACTGGACTCATTTGATCAGAATCCGGTCTCCATTTTACAGTATTTAATAGACTCCTTTTAAATCAATCATTGCTCATCTGTTTCTCACAGTTGGTTTGAGTGTGTGGGTGTGTGAATATATAGCCCTGCCCCAATGCATCCTGGTGATTACTGCTGCCTCTGAAGTGGTCATTATCTTGATTTCTGTCATGCACTGTGAACTTTGGACCGAATGGGACAGGTAAGTGAGCGAGCAAGAGGGAGGAGAGAATGAGAGAGGTGTGGCCAAAAGTCTCAAACAGGTTTATGGCTGCCTCAGAGCCAGTTTCAAACAGCAGTATATTTGCATGTCAAAACTGGAACCCACACCCTCTATCTGCAGACTGCTTATCATGTTCAGACACCTCCTTGCCTTTCTTTCTTCCTGTCGGCAGACTAAGACTTTCTTATGCATAAAACCCGAACGATGAATAGACTTTCCATACAGGGATGTACTGGGCTCGAGAAGGGAACAAGAGGAGTTTGACAAAATTCATAATCTTAATGTAAGTTTCTATTCCTCTATAATGATAGTTGCTACAGTAATGTTCCAAGTGAATTTGACTGTGTATTAGAAGAACTGGATTTACAGATTAGATTACGTATGCCATATGTATATTATGGTTATAGCTTCTTCAACAGAAACATGTAAAAGAAATACTGACATCTTATCACACAGACAACATGTAATATTAGCAATCTTTAAGTAGCCGAGCTGTCCAGTTTTAGATTATATTTAGGTAGATTTTTATCTTTCTAACACTATGCTAGATAGCTATGACAGTTACAGTTGTTTACTATGTCAATGTGGGGACACTGTAACTTGAGAGCAAGCAGGCTAATTGCTAGCAAGGTATGTTTGAACTGTGGTGAAAAGCTACACCTTTCCATGGTTTACACTTGCTTACCCTCTACCCATATTTGAACTTATAGGAATCCAAAATTGTAGCAGAAGGATTATGAGCTTATAATGACAGGCTGATAGAAAGTTGAATGGTTCACCTCATACAAGCAGCATTTCTCTGGCAACAACCCAGAACCCTAATGCAATCCCATTATACCTCATAATGTGAACTGTCAAACAGACACACTGTTCCTTAAACTCATTGACTGTTAGCATTTCATAGACACTTGGCAGCAGGGAGTATTCTTTGATTCATTACCTGCTGTTGGTTGCCCTTAAAACCAGTTCAACTGTAAAAACACTACCAGAGAAGTCTAAGGTGTCGTGGACATTAAAACTTGACCCATGTACAACCGTTACTTTATTTGTCATTGTACAACCGTACGACTAAATTGTGTTCAGGTGTTGGTCCTGAGCTGTCATTGTGACTGAGGTGCGTCACTGTGGGCCAACCTGTAGCCTATAACAGTGAACTAGATCAGCTTCCATTATTAATGAGTCAGTTTTCATGATCTGACATGTTACTGGACGTCACATTTTCCAGTTAGCAGCTTACTATGGATATATAATACCCCATGATTAAATGCAATCGAATGTTATGAACAAAGCACAAAAGTGTGTGAGTGCGCTTTTTATTTAGATTGCCTAAATACAACACATTTACTTTGTTTCACTATTGCCCCCTAAACTGATTTGGTAACTATTGTAATTTAAGAACATTAATAGTGTTTTTTTTTGCATATATATAAATTATATGGAAACAACAAACTCAATTCAACTTAAACCACCTGTCAG
The DNA here is from genome assembly GCA_007210695.1 of Neogobius melanostomus. Classification (NCBI taxonomy): domain Eukaryota; kingdom Metazoa; phylum Chordata; class Actinopteri; order Gobiiformes; family Gobiidae; genus Neogobius; species Neogobius melanostomus. The sequence continues at coordinate 192,486 of VHKM01000273.1, forward strand.
AAATGGTAAACCTTTATGACTAACTCGTAAGGTGTACAGACGTTTGAGTGTGATTGTAAGCTTTAAACAGATCTTGAAGCTTCCAAATAAGTACGACTTACTCAAATAATTAAATGAATCCACTGTTTCGTTCACAGTGCAGAGCAGCCTTGTCTAGTGTCTCTTTTGGGATTGAGACATTGCAAGCTTTATGCAGCCTATGACGTATCTTGCCATGTCAGACTAGAGCGGTGGTTCTCAAACCAAGTACCACATACCACACAAGAAAACACTTTGAATGAACCAGGCAGGTCTAACCACGTCATAGCAGATGTAAACAAAGGTGTCAAAATGTGAAAAGATTTACTCTACATGCAAAGCAGTTCTCATACAACCAATGAAACATACAGAAACACTAATACCAGACATCTAAGCACAAGTGACAGTAAATTGTTGTTTTCTGCTTCTCTTGGCTGAGAACATCATCATTGATTTCCATTATCCGTGACAGGCCTGACTGAAAGAAGAGGGGGACTAATGGATTCTTTGGAGTTTTCGTTGCTGTCTTCCCTGAGAGGAGAATTCAAATCTGATGATTTCATTCAGCCCCACTACAAGGAGGTGTACCGGCTGGCCATCGATCGCCTATTGAGTGGTGGACGGGACAGTTACCGGGAGTTTCTCAAAGGAGAACGAGTGGGGACTTTCCTATCGGAAGAGGAGCTGGCTTTCATCACGACGCATGCTGAGCCACCCAAAGCCCACATCCAAACAGAGGAAATCAATATTCAAAATCAAGTTGATAGCCAATCATCCTCAGGGACTTACTGGCCCATGCACTCTGATGTGGACACTCCAGATTTGGACTTGGGGTGGCCAGACGTCAGGCATGAAAAAATTCAAACCAATGTAGAGTTGCTATATCACCCCCCACGACAGAACAATCCCACCATCAAAGAAGTGATCAGGAAACACATTCAGGATGCCAGGCAGGTAATGAAAACGGCCCTTCTGTGTGGGATGTGTTGGGAAAATTGGCTCAGCGGCCCCACACTGTTCAAATTAGGACAGTGTGCGTATCGCTGAACTATACAGTCTTTAGCCCCTCAAGGCACTGCTCTGGGTTTCATCGACTGAACTTGACAAGGTTTAAATCTGGTTTGGCAACTCACAGACAATGCAGGAAACGTACACTTGCCTGTATATTATATTGCCATATTCTTTACGTAGCTGACGCCTTCGACATAGAGTAGCAGAGTTACTTAAATGCAGCAGGTCATGCAGGTGCAATGACAATTTTCAGCAGATCTTACTAAAACATTATGCCAGACACAAATTAAGATCTCTTCTCCACTTTGCCTCTAATTACCGCGCAGCAAGTGAAGTGTAAGTAATTCAAATCAAGTGTCCTCTGAGCGTGGGACTTGCAGGTTGTCAAATCTGCAATTAAACGAAAGTGGCTGCAATCTTTACGAGAATCACAATACAGAATTTCTCGAGAGTAATCAAACAGGTACCAAATAATGCCAAGCGGACATTCAGTTGATTGTATGTTGGGAGGGACAAGCGGATCAATGGCAGAGTGGTATGGAAATCAGTTTTTCTCCCACTAAGTACAAGAAACTTTATGAATTTTTGAATTAAAATTTAACGGGAGATTCAAAATATTAAATAATGAGAAAATACTGTAGCTACTATTATTTTACAATATATTTTGTATTTGTTTATTTGAGCAGTATACATTTATTTGAACGTGTCCCACCTCTTGCTTGTTAAAAGATAACTTGCAGCTTTGAATTAAATACAGGTTACATCACAGGCAACATAGCTGACAATTTTTTTCAATTGCTTCAAGTTTATACATGTTTAAAATGCTGAAGTCACAATAATATATGATTTTGTGTCCTTTCAGGTCATTGCAATTGTTATGGATAAGTTCACGGATGTGGATATTTTTAAAGAAATTGTTGAGGCCTCAATACGTGGAGTGGCTGCCTACGTGCTTTTGGATCATTTCTATTTAAAGAGCTTCCTCGCCATGGCCGAAAATCAGGATGTGAGGATTCAACAACTCAGAGTACGTGCGAGTTGTCAATTTAACGTTTAGTCTTGTTTTTATTTGTAACCTCCGCACTTCAAAATCAATAGAGGCTTGGTAAGAATCTCTCAACTCTATGCCTCATGCCAAAACCTGGTTTGTCTTGTTTACTGGGTGGAGTCTTTCTTCATGTGGGAAAGATAGAGGTTTAAATGCACTATTGTACTGTGGCCTTTTTCAACAATCCAGCTGTGCAGCCACCTCTGAACACCATTGCTTTCCAAGTGATTACCCCTTTTTATGTACAATCTGACAATGAAGGTTTATGTTTTTTGTCTCTGTCTCCAGAATATGAGGGTGCGCACTGTTAAAGGTCAGGATTACCTCTGTCAATCAGGAGCGAAATTTCATGGTGCAATGGAGCAGAAGTTTCTATTAGTTGACTGCTGTACAGTATTCTATGGCTCCTACAGGTAAGCAGAGAGTAAATAAGATTTAAGCACACAGTGTGATTGACAAATAATTGTATCTCTCTCTCATTTTTTGCAGCTTTACTTGGTCATATGAAAAGCTCAATCTCAGTATGGTGCAAGTAATTACGGGACATCTGGTGAAGTCTTATGATGAGGAATTTCGGACACTTTACGCGCGGTCAACTGTGCCAACTCAACTGACTCCTCTAGCTTTGCCCCAACAGAATGGACTACAAGGAAGGCCCATTATTCCCAAAACTATACCCACTCCTGCCCTCAAGCTGGAAAGGGGAGCCCACTTGAGACACACGATGGATGCAGTGTACAGAAAGAGCTATGAGAGGAATGTAGGCCTGAGCAATCTAGAGGAAGGACTGACTGAAGAAGAACCGCCCAGGCCTTTAATGCAGAACGGTATTAGTGCTCATATGTCCGCTGAAATGATCTATAAGAAAAGGCACAGCTATGCGGGTGCAGGAGAGAGGCAAGAAACATATATTTCTCCAAACATTAGACCCAGAGGTAGCAACTGGAATGTCTCCGGTGATTCTGGGAAAAACTTTGTTCGGGAGAATTCGATGCCAGCTGCACATATAAGAGAGCAACCCAAGTGCCAGGGATACGACAGAGATAAACAGCTTCCCGTGCAGCCAATCATGCCACTCCAGGAGAGCACCAAAGCCTTCATGCGCACCTGGAGGATCGAATCTTACCTCAACAACACGGACATTCCCCTCAGGGAGTCCTGTGACTACTTGGACCAGCTGGAATACTCAGGCAAAGTCAACACTTTCATGCAGGGCAGAATGAGGACTTCACTTGTCCTGAGGTCAGCTATACCAGAGCAGGTAGAGCAAGATTATTCTTCACCTGGTCTCAGCCGCTTGTCACCAAACACTGCTATGCACCACTCCTCAATGCAGTGGAGCCCGACAGCTGACAGAATGGGCAGAGACGAAATCTCTTTTAAAAAACAAAGCCTCCAGGTTTTAGATGACAACGATAATTTGAGTCCCAGCAGGAGCCCATATTACCCCAATTATGTGTCTCTAGGTAAACAAAAAAGCGGACACATCTTGACCAATGCCGACCTCTTTACAGAAAACTGGCACAAGAGACACAGTGTTGCCGATCCCAGATCAAACAGTAATTACATCCACGAGGAGCAGTTGTATGCACCTTTAGCCAGAATGCACGTCAACAGAAGCTCAATGGGGATTAATGCACCCAACGGAGGATACTTGTCAGCATTCAGTGAGGATCAAAGATCCATCTCTCATTATGACGTCAAAAACATAACAGGCCCCAAGAGCCGAAACAGTCCCATGTGGCAAGATCTTCCGTCAAGAGCGATATCTGCAGTAGCTCTTGATGTGAACACAGACAATTTGAATGGCAAAGGCAGCACTACAAACAAACAGCATTTCCTTAAGAAGAGTTCTAAAAAGATCAAATCCCTTTTGAACATACAAGATAAGAAAGACGATATATCTGGGACTCTGGGAAGGGATAGTGTCAAATCAGAAGAAAGCACAAGCACCTTAACACTAGAGGATGAGATGAGACCACTCCACCACAGCACAAAGAGTACAGGCAAAATAAGCTCAGAACGCCATAAAAATCAACTCATGGAAGACCCACTCGCAACTTCAAGGCCACGATTTACAACAGAGGAGCATCGATACCATCCACACTACACGGATGTCAGAAACGATGCTCAGAGAAAACTCAATTCTCCCGACAGAAACATAAGAGTTGGTCATGAGACAGGAAATTTGAGGAGGGATTACAGTATTGAGCAGCAAATGTACAGTCGATATGAGCCCGCCCCCGTAAACATACAGCGAGTCCATTCTGCACCTGGCCATGGACGTAGGCCGGTCCAGGACAAAGGCAGGAATCCCCTTAAAGCTGAACATCGCCAAACTGCACAAGTTAACCCAGAGAATAAGATCGGCAAATTCTTCCAACGAATGGGGAACTTAATGAACAAAAACAAATGAGAGCGTCTGTAAAAAGGTAAACCAGCCACTTTATAAGTCTTTCAAACAATGTTTACATTTGGAAAAGATTCATTTGTTGTCGTATTTTGCTCTGGTGTGTAAATAATGTATTTTATATAAAATGTTGCTCTTCAGATGTAAGAGGATGAATGTATTGTAATTATGAAAAAAGTGGTGCCAAAGGTAAACAGTCACTGTCTGGAAGGTAGCTGTTACGGGAAAAATTGTAAAACATTGTTGGTGCTCTGAAAGATGCTTGGCAGAAATCTGTAAAAACACGAGCAAAAGGAGGATAATATGGTTGTAGTAGCCTGAATCAGGCCATAAATCACAATGACAAATACAGTGGTTACAAATACGTATGCTTTTGTTCCAGTATGTGTGTTGCCATTTTTAAATGTTTTTTATTTTATTTTACATTTAGATTTGTGCTGGTATAGCTACTGGTTTGCACCAATAATATGCGCATGCACTTTTCTGCCTTATAGCAGAATTTATATATGAATAATTATAAATAAATACAATGTCTTGTAATGAGATGTTAACTTGGCTGACGACCAATCTGTGGCTAATGTGCCTTAAGACATGTCATATACTGTACACACACACACACACACACACACACACACACACACACACACACACACACACACACACACACACACACACACACACAACACACACACACACACACACACACACACACACACACACACCATTTCATTATAGGCCATCATGGACCTTGTTGACAACAAAAACGTGCACCATATCTACTGTGAAATATGGAGGAGGCTCGCTGATGCCACTGGCTCCAGCACAATGAAGTGAAGGTCCTGTTAGTGTCCATGTCAGTGTGCCAAGAATAATGGGCCGCTTTACCATCAGAAAAAAATAAAGAACCTCATCCACAACTACCACAAAAGACTTTAAGCTGTCATTGATGTTAAGGGAACAGGCCACCGTTTTGCCATACTGAGATATGTTGTTACCTTAGCTTAGACGAGTTGATGCGCACCTGTCTGGTCTTTGTGCTCGTGCTCAGTCACGCAAATGTTGTTAGCGTTTAGCCTCTCCCAGCGAAGGTACAGCCCCAAACTGGGGTGAAGTTAGAAGCTACTGAGCTGTTCCACGTTTTCCCTTTTTAAATACAGTTACGTGAGCCTTTACACGCTCCAAGTCTAGTTTCACAAAATCAAACATGTAGTTTTTTTAAGCGGATAAAAAGGGGTACTATATTGTAATGTGTAATAACATAGGAGCATTTCGACGTCTGCGCAGTAATATCTCACTTTACTTTGCAAACGTCGAAGTGCTTCCAAGGTATTATTACGCCTTACATATATAGGACCCCTTTATATCTGCTTAAAAAAACTTCATGTTTGATTTTGTGAAACTAGACTTGGAAAGGCTTACGTAACTGTATTTATATAGGGAAAACGTGGAACAGCTTGCTAGCTTCTAACTTCACCTCAGTTTGGGGCTATACCTATGCTGGGAGAGGCTAAATGCTAACAACATGTTCGTGGTTTTGGGTGACTGAGTGCACGCACAAAGATCAGACAGTTACACATCAACTCGTCTAAGCTAAGGTAAGAACATACAGTATCTCAGTATGTAAAAACGGTGGCCTATTCCTTTAAAGAGGGCAAGACATGGTTTTAAAAACTGGGGTATGTAAACTTTTGATCACGGTAATTTTTATACTTTCTTTTTTCATTATGATTTTAAAATAGCAAGCTCAGTTGTTTGACCGTAAATGGCTTCACACAACCACTAACTATGAGTGAAGAAAAACTTTTTTGTGTTATCTTTCATATTCTTTGAAAAATAGTTAAAAAAATCTAAAATTCTGCCAGAGTATGTAAACCTTTGAGCACAACTTCATCTCTCCAAGCTTGGGTCCTCTACTTGAGGACCGGAGCTTGGAACTTGAGGGTTCTGCGCAGTATCTTTGCCGTTCCTAGAAGTGTTCCGGGACTGAGATGTCTGATGTATTACCTGGGATCTGCTGGAGCCACTCCTCCAGTTTGGGGGTCACTGCCTCGAGTGCCCCAATGACCACGAGCACCACTGATGCCTTCACTCTCCAGACCTTTTCCAGCTCTTCTCTGAGCCCCTGGTATTTCTCTAGTTTCTCGTGTTCCTTTTTCCTGATGTTGAAGTCGCTAGGTATTGCTACGTCAACCACCACGGCTTTCCTCTGCTCTTTGTCCACCACCACAATGTCCGGTTGGTTCGCCATCACCATTCTGTCCGTCTGTATCTGGAAGTCCCACAGGATCTTGGATCGGTCATTCTCTACCACCTTTAGAGGTGTTTCCCACTTTGACTTTGGGGTTTCCAGCCCATACTCTGCACAGATGTTCCTGTACACAATGCCAACCATGGCGCTCCATGTAAGCTTTCCCTGCCATCTCCTACACCCTGCAGTTATGGATTGCCTCAGGGGCCTCTTTGCATAGTCTACTGTACACCTGGTGTCTTGTCTGGTGTGGTAGATCTGGGCTTCTGTTGCTCTGGTGCTCAAGGCCTGCGCCTGTGCAGCCATGATGAGTGCCTCTGTGATGTCCTTCAGTCCAGCACTTTCTTGCCATTTTTTATATCAGCCATTCCAGTTATGTTTCGGTGGTACATCCCATGTAGGGGCTTGTTCCCCCATGATCGTGCCAGCAGCACTTCATCCTTTGTTCCCACTATCCTGAGCCATTCACATCATCTGTTGGGTCCTTTTCCTTGATGCACTAGAGAGATGTTGTATTTGTTTGTGGTAACACAGAAAAACACATTGTTATAAAGTGGTTTCTAAAAGTAATTTGGTGTTGCAGTGGTTTACACTCATCTCAGTGCTCAGCCCATGTGGCCTTTCTGTGTGGAGTTTGTGGGTTCTCCCTCTCTGCATAAGTTTGAAAAAGAGCATGACATTAGTCCCAACAGTGGGTTTAATCAATAATGTTAAATGGTCTCAACTTATATAGCGCTTTTCCACCTACATTAGGCACTCAAAGCACTTTACAGCAAGGATCCACTCACACACCAATGTATGCAGACACTGGAGGCAAGGTGGGTGAAGTGTCTTGCCCAAGGACACAACGACAGCATGCACCTTCAGGAGGCGGGATTTGAACCCCTGACCTTCAAATCATGAGACGACCCGCTCTACCATCTGCGCCACCGTCACAATAATGTGTTATACAGGATTATTTAGTGTATATGGGAGGTCCGTTTTGTATTTAATATCTGCATGCAATTATCCCTTATGGTGCAAGTCTCAGCTGCAGTATACAGCCTGCAGGTACATGTGTGGGCAGAGAACAGACCATGGAGCCTGTGCCGCTGCTCTCTGACATACTGCAATGAGTCGAACACATGTGCAGAATAACAACTCATGGGACCCCTTGGGGTCAAACACCAAGTGCCTTAATTGAAACAACTTTAAATCAGGTTGGTATAATAATTGTTATAAGAAACATATCTTTCTACAATTGAGAGTATGCATTGAGTAAACCAAGTGTGTGATTAGCTGGCCATCCATGTTCTTATCTATTGCCATGGGTTCTTAATTGATATGAAATTGCAACCTCAAAATTTCTGGATAAAATAATTTACTAGAGCTGTATTTGGCTATTATTGGACTCTAAACAAAACATGCTTTTACTCTCTCAGTTTTCTGCTTTTATTTCATCTTTAATGATTTACATTGGTCCATTTCAGTAGTAAAATATATGTTCTCTGTATATTGTGAACCAACCAAATACATTCTTTACTTTGCAGATGGCATGTTTTTATGCCAGAATAACTGTGATCCTTGTGTTTTGGGGACTGACCAAATTAGAACAATGCACAACAAAACCACAAAACAGTTAGCAAAATTACACAAATGAAACGTATAAGCCATAATAAAACATCTCACTTTCAAACATATACCTAGCAGCTTATATCCTGAAGGATGAGAGTGTTATCTAAATTGACTTCTTGTTTTGGCATGACAAAAAACAAACAAACAACACACACAAATATTATAATAATAATAATAATGCCTTACACTTGTATTGTGCTTTACAAGCCTGTATTACCAAGTTTCTCAAAGCGCTACACTGTCATCTTTATTCATTCACTCCCTCGGAAATATGTTTGAAAATACTTTCAAAGTTGAAAGATTTCAACTTTATTTTCTCTTACGGTTTACGATGCATTCTCCAATGAATCCATTACACAAATGGCTACAAATCACAACAAAACATCATAATTACAGGCCAGTTTGTTAATTAATCTGACCCTGGATGGTTCATTTCTACTGGGTTCATTCTTTTTAATATATATGTTTTTATAGTTTTGTAATGCAAAACACAGAATCTGCTCAAGCTGTTGACTGCTCATTATGTTCTTTACTCCTGGCAACAAATAAATATATGGCTGGATTTTGTTTTCATTTTGTGTTCTCGTGAAATTCTGCATATTATGGTAGACATTATGTTGTTTTCACAAAACAGTCAATAGCCACTGACTGCACCATGCCAAATGAAGGCAATCACTTCCTTAAAACAGCACATTTTCTTAGGTCATTCACAGCACACTTGGATTGGACTGTGTCAGTGTTACAGGATTTGAAGAAAAAATTCAGAGCAAGTAACAAAAAGTTCTCTGGACCTTCTGGTGATCATGCCTCTATGTAATTGGAAATGAAAGACTTCTTGTATAATTTAGTATACCGGAGTACCCGGAGGAAAACTACACAGACACGGGGAGAACATGCAAACTCCACACAGAAAGGCCCCGAAGCACAAGAACTAACAACTGCACCACTGTTCCCCTCATAATTTATTTGGAAATAAAAGAGTGTATTTTGAGCTAATTGTTAGAATAACTGTAATTTAAATAATGACTAAAACAATTATTTCCATGTCCACCTAACCCAATAAAGGACTTTTAACCAGGTATCGGAATGCCTTGGATTTTTCTCTCTTTTTTGTGACTAAAACAATTGTTTTAGAAATTATTTTTACAAAAAAAAAAAAAAAAAATGACTGATGAGAAAAAGATCCCCCCCAAAAAAGAGTTCAATTTAAATCTAATTTAAATGTATTTATTTTTGATCTGAAAGGTCAATGAAAGTATGATTAATACGTATTGTTAAGGTTTGTAAAAAGGAACCCCAAAGCAGAGCCAGAGACTGACCAAACAAAGTTCAAAAATGTATTTCCTTTACAGGCAGGCAGGATAGGCTGCGAGACAGGGGGCAGGCTGGCGAAGTCACTCCAGGACAGATACAAAGAGACCTGAGCACAGGGGAAAACATTAGTATTTAAAAAATAGTTTCCAACAGAACTTCTGACTAAACACTACCAAGTAGACGGAATAATCTGGCAGAGGTGTGGAGTGAGAACCAGGGTTTTTGAAGACTGCAAGTGATGAGTAGATTCAGGTGTGCCTCACTCCCCTGGAGGAGCCAGACATGCCCCCATCACACACGCCCTGCACAAAAACAGAAAAAGGAGGGGGGAGCAGAACAACAACAAAAAACAGATCCCTAACAACTTATACTTATAGTTTGAATTTGACTAAATGTACTAAACTAAAACCAGGCTAAAACTATATACAATTGTTCACTAAATCTTGCCAAAGTGTATCGAATGAAGACTCAGATAAATGTTGCCACAGCAGTGCAGTCAGAGATATTTGGCCCGTTCCACTGCAGGATGGGCTCTCACTCTCACATGTTGCATGTCCAGCGGGCGCCTGATGAAGCAGAAGCAGCCCTCGAGAGTCAGAGCGTGTGTCTGAGAGGAGCTGGAGTCAGACCCCTCCTGCTGACAAACACTCAACTCGCATCCTCACAATCACTTGCACTGCTGCACACACTGAGCGATTCTACTAATCTGTTTAGGCTTAACAAAATGGAAAAAGAATATCACAATAAGCACCTACGAGAGAAAAAGACCGACTTACAGCCTAGTTCTACCCACACGTAGAACACAACCTAAAAAGACTGTAATGGCTGATATTTTTTAAAAGAGATAAATCAGAAAATCCTTTTTCAAGCACATAACAATAAAAGCTTAAAAGGATGGCAGGAATCTGCACTAACATTGTAAAATATTTGATTTGAAAACATTTTCATGAATTCATTGTGAGATGGATGGGACGGCATGAGATTTCCACAGTATGATAAACGTGAGCAGAAATAGTAATGTTTATGTTTATTTCATTGATTCATGCTTGCAGCAAGAACATACAATAACATTTTATCAATAAAAATATCATTCATAAAGATCTACCTTTCATGTCCTAATTGTACAGTCTGACCTCTGTTGGCAGCACTGCTATAATATATGTAATATCACAGTATGCTGTCAAGTTGCATGTTTCATACTGATTAACAAATAATTTCTTCTACTTCTCTGTTGCCGGGTCGTGGGGGCAGCTGTTGGAGCTGCCCAAATCACATTGCACCAGCCCCTATGGCTCCTCCTGCAGGTGGTGGGTCCACAGAAGGACGGCCTGATGATTGTAACCGGGCCTGTTGGTCTCTCATAAGGGGCTTCTGAACCGCTCTTTGTCTGACCCGTCACCTAGGACCTGTTTGCCATGAGAGACCCTACCAGGGGCACCAAGCCTCCGACAACAGAGCTCCAGGATCATTCAGTGCACAAACCCCTCCACCAGGGGTTAAGGTGGCGGTTCCAGGAGGGGATAACAGGCCTTATTCAATAATTATTTATCATACATTTCTAATTATTTACACATTAACAGTCTCTGAATAATTAATAAAGTGGAATATTATAAACTAATTAAAAAATAACAGCGGACCAATAATAAAAACTAATTTATATAATTAATCGTTTTTAAAGTCTATATCCCATTTTAAGAGTAACCAACATTACATTTTAATTGACATGTGTTTGAAAAGCGTTCAGAAAGCATCTACATGTAATACATGGCATAATGAATTAAAATGCAATACAGTGGGGCAGCGGAGTGAAAGTAAATTCAAATGATGGACAGAAACAAGAAGTAGTTTCCCTATCAGCTGCAGCTTGATCTTAGTTCCACATGACAAGACCTGACAGTCACTCCCAGCGGTCTGCTCTAAACAGGTTTATCCTAAAACACACAAAAAACAAAAACTATTTGAACCGAATGACCTGCAAATTCTGTTCTCATTGAGCGTCTTTCAACAGGAACAGAACGGTGCAGCGCATGAGTATTCAGCAACTGATTGTGCAAGGGATTGTTGTGCTTTTAAAATGCTTTCCAAATTAGAAATGTTTTGTTTTTATTATTGAATGAGTAGCCAACTGGGGACAGCTGTTGCTAGAAGCTAGGCTTGTTTATTTATCCATTTACTGTTGTTCAACATTAACCTGCCGTTCTTAGGGAATACGACTGCACATCACCAAAACAAACATGACTGGAAGGCTTAACTGGCTCGAGGGGCTTCAACAAAAGTTGAAATGGCTCTTGTTGGGTTTTTAGCACAGGAATTTGGCCAGATAGGGAGGGGTAGGGCAAACCTTGCGCTGCAAGCTGTATTGTGAAAGCAGATTTTTTTCAGTCTCACATATGATCCATCTCAGGCCTGGGCCACACATCTTGCGTTTCTTTGACCCCTTTGCTACGTTTTTACTTAGATTTAATTATGCTAAACGCACACAGCACGCCAGAGGCATGTGCAGTTTACGAAATAGAATCACCCCTACCTATTTTTGAAGCATGCGTCAAGTGATGGGAGCTGTTCCATTCAAAGATATAGAAAATATGGTTTATTGTCTCCCTCAGTTAGGGTTAGGGTTAAGTTTGAACATCTTTGCCATTGAGAAACACACTGACTAAATATTAAAATGCTCTGGCATTTTGTTGTTTAGTTATGTTTTTGAGACAAGCTATGATTAGCAAAAATGATCCAAAATAAAATAATTCTGTGCAAGTAAAATGCGCACTGTACTATCAGTTTAGGGAAAGGCCATTGACACTGTATGAAAGTGTTACAGTTTTATGATATGGAGTGAATGATTAAAAAGTAACCATACTTTCTCATAAAATTATAAAGGTGTATGATGACAGACAGTCCTTGTGATGCCAGGTACATAAGTGGTGCACATTACCCAGAATAAACTGTCAAAACTGTGAAACCTCGAACACAATAATTCCATCAAAATCACTGACAGCTCAAATCATAGAGAGGAATAATAAAGGCAAATGAACTGTGCACATTTGGAGTTTCAAAGGAGAAGATCACATCTGAAAATCCCTGCTGCGTGTTTAAAGATAACAGTGTGACGCTGGATTCTAACATGGAGATTCTTTAACATGGAAAATTAGGCTGATTGTATTGTTTCTGTTGCTCAAATGGTGGTAGTCTGTCTTTGTGAAAATGTCCAGTATTGGGCCACTTATTATAAAACATTGTGAAATACTGGAAGAAGATTTTATGGCTACATCAAATTGGCTTTAGCATTACTTTGCTTATTTCATGCAGTCAGAGCTATATTATATATAATAATGTAATTCTTTGTCTACAGGAATGAACAGTATTCTTTTGATTGCTCTCTAAGTAAAGCATCCAAGGCTTTGCTACAGTTAAATCCTGTGGTGAGTCACTTTTATCAATGCACAATTTAGCTGCACATTTTTGCTGAAACACTGGCAGGAAAGTGGACTCAGAAAACTGTCCTCCACTTTTACAGATCTTAACACAGCAGGAAATTATAGCAGCAGAGTTTCAAAAGGTCAAAAACATTTCTTAACAAGATAAGGCTGTAAAATATGGCAATTGTCTCCATGGGAAGTCATGTCTCCTCTATTGTACCAAACGTCGAGAATCACTTCTGCAGAGACGGGCTGTGAATGGTGCTGCAGACATCGGCATTCACAGCAAACAAAAGAAGAGTGCCAAAACAATTGCATACCCATTTAAATTGGGCAAAAGAACATATCCCCTCAGTGCACAAAGTTAATTATAGGCCCAAGTTTAAAATAGGAATTGAGAAAAATAATATGAAAAGTGGACAAAGTTAATATATTTATCACTGTCTGTCACTGTTTTAAAAGACACATTCATATAATCCCTTTTTGAGCCTTCTTCCTTTTGGCTATTTCCTCCTTGCAACAACTCCTCAGTTTGCAGTGATTTTTTACAATGACAATGCGCTCCAAGCCTTCCCTGATTGAACTCTCTCAAACTACACAGCTCGTATCCCCCATCGGCAAATAAAAAGGGGAAGATTTCTGACACAGCAAACGCCAAATTGCTTCAATTTCATGCTTAGATTTCTAAGTGAGCCACACTAGGTTTCTGAGAAAGATATTTGTTTTGCTCCGGTATCAGTTCTCCTCATCTTCCATTCTGAGGTTTCCACAGCCATCCATTTGCCTCCTGTTCAGTGATAGGCCACTTACGGTCAAACAACCTGATCTTATCTGATCTCAGTAGCTGAGCAAGAATGCGTCTGGTTAATATGTGATGCTGCGTGGGAATACCGTATGCTGACAGAGGGTATTGCCCACTGACACGAAAGGTTGGGGGTTCAATCCCAGTTCTGGCCAGTGCATATGCCTTTGTGTCTATTAGCAAGATATTTCTCTCACCTTCCCTCCAGTGTCTATGCACGCTACTGACAGTAGTAACTGAATACATGTATTTTGAACACTCATTTTGAGTAACTGTATTCCAGTAAAGTTACTATTCCATTTGAGTGTAGTAAATATACAGTTACTTTCCTAAAATAAAAGGAATACACTGTAGCACTCAATCATTAAATTTCAGTTTCATATTCATAGCAATCAGAGAATGAATATATTAAAACAGCTGGGGAAAAGCTTAGCTCTACTGTATGTCTCTGGGCATCTGCAAAGTGCTTTTTTTGCATTCCAAATTAGTGGTAAATAAGTTCATAACAGGCGATGTAACAAGTGTCGCTGCATGTTTTAATCACATGCATGATTATAATATAAATAAAACGTGAAAGTATTCTAAGTACTCTGATTGGACAAAGTAACCGAATACATTACAAAATACATTTTAAGACAAGTATTCAGTATTCAGTAACTTCATGTATTGTTTACATTCCCATTTGAAAACGCGAGTGCAATTTTTACTCCAATGTCATCAAATCTCAGCTAGTGTTATGCAGAGCTAATTTTGTCAAATGTTCATTCAATTCTTACTCTCAGCTGCACACAGATGAATGTGAATATATCCAAGGTTAAGGGCATATAGGCCTCAGGGAATGCAGACTGCATGGGCTGTTTGATTGTAAGACCTCCTTTACTGCGGAGTGATTATGGACAGAGACTTACCCAGATGGCATGGTTCAGAGGATCGACACAGCAAGTAAACAACAACTGATACGTCTGATCTAATTTCTCAGCCTCTATTTGTTCAGCTAGCAACCGAAATTATAACGTGGATTCAGTTGCTGTCGTAAGTTTAACCAAACAAAAAGGCCAGTGACATTTTAGAAGGCAATACTGTATCAGAGTCCAAATCAAGCCAAGGGTTCCAGGTCAGTGTACTCAAGTGTCAAACCTCAAACCAAAGAAGTTTTACTGTACTCACTACCCAGAATTCACCTAAAGACTGCAGTGGTGCTCTCAGCCAACTCTGAATGATTCTCTGCCTACAGCTCCACTGCTGCTCTGGCCTGTTTTGCAAGGAATCTTAAAATGTATTATTATATACTGTTTATAATATGCTGTATACTGTTATTACATACTGTTTTTTATGGTTGTGTGAAATATTGTCAAATCAAATCAAACTTTATTAAACTTTATTTTACTTTAAAATGTAACACAAAGTACTTTACAGTGCTTAAAAATCATTAAAATCGTCCCTACCAGTAAATATACATAAATAACAACAACCCCCTACCTCCCCCCACCCCACCTGCACACACAGACACATATACTAAAGTCTTAAATAAAAATGGACATAAAGTTGGGGTACATAAGGCTGAGTACAGATGGACCGAAAGAGGAAACACCATCCAAGGAGCCGTCTGCACCGGGAGCAGCCCATCGGCCACAGCCACAGAGCGCCAACACAGGGCGCCCGGAGGAGGTGTAGGATAGACATACAACCTCCATCCAGGCACCCACAGGAGAGCGCCCGCACGGCCACAGCCAACCAGCACTCCCGGGGCAGAGGGCTCCCTCAGAGGAACCACTGGGAGAACATAAAAAATAAAAGATAAATTAAAAACAGCTAAAACTCGGCTAAACATGTGAAATAGCACAAGATAAAAAAAGAGTGAAACTAAAGAAATAATTATATAGAACTAAAACAGATAAATAAAGTTAATATAAATAAATATTATTTATTTATTTATATATTATATGCACCGCTGATTGATCACAGGTGTGCTGGAAGGGGATCTACGGGCGTGGCCCTGGGAGAAGGCTGTGAGCAGTGTGAGCAGTGTGAGAGCAGTGAAGCAGCTAACATTTTTGCGGAGTCCGGCTGAGAGAGAGCAAAATGCCTAAACCGACAAAAACAGAGACGAAGCAACTGCCAGAAATGGCGGCGGATGAGGATTACGTGAGCCTCAGTCGAGTCACGGAACTCATGGAGCAGCAAAGGGACATGTTCAGGGAAATAATACAACAACAACAGGAGAACTTCAAGGGATTCATTAAAATAATCATGGAAGCAACAAACACCCGAATGGATTCACAGACAAAGGACATTCAAGAGCTAAAAACAAGCCTACAGTTCACGCAAGGTGAGGTGGACACTCTGAAAGAAGGAACATTGAAACTCACTGAGCGCACAAACACAATACAAAACGATTTTTATAAAGTATGTGACAATTGCATATTATCACGGACAAACTGGAGTATCTGGAGGGACAGAGCCGCAGAAACAACCTGGTCTTTGAGGGAGTGTTGGAGACGCCTGGGGAGACCTGGGCCGACGCAGAGGAGAAAGTTAAACATCTACTGAGGGAGAAGTTACAACTACAACACCCGGTGGAGGTGGAGAGGGCCCACCGCGTAGGGAAACCCGACGGCGGGAGAGGCCGGCCGAGACCCATCATCGCCAGACTGCTGCGTTGGAAGGATCGCGAAGCAATCCTGCAGCGCGCTAAACACCTCAAAGGGACCAAAATCTTCATAAACGAGGACTACACGGAATCCATCCAAAGGAAGCGAAAAGAACTGATGCCGGAGCTGAGAGCTGCCAGGGAAAGGGGGGAGATTGCCTACTTGCGCTATGATAAACTCATTGTACGTCCGCGCACCAGTACACCAAATCAAGTATAAACACAGGAAAAGCGTATGGATTTTGGTATGTAAAAGCACATAACTTCACATGTCCTGTAATACATATAGTTCTATAGGAAGCATCGACTTGGACCTTTCATTAAGGAGAATTGCTGAAGCAAATAACCAGGATTTTACATTATCACAATATGACTTACAGAACACTGAGATCGACATCGACCCTGAAAATAACTTCTTTACTAGAGCTACTAATGACTGTCAATATTATACAGAGGATCTTTACAATAGTAAACTTAAGAACATTAAGGCATTCACTGTAATCCACTTCAATAGTCGTAGCCTCTATGCAAACTTTAACCACATCAAAAGCTTCTTAAAACAGTTTTCTAAACCATTTAGTGTAATTTTAATCACAGAAACATGGATTAATAATGACAGAGAAATTGAGTTTTCTATTGATGGTTATGAATTTATAAGTATGAACAGACGAAACAAGCATGGGGGGGCGTAGCTATGTTTGTAGACTCCAACTATAGTTATAAAGTAATGGAAAATAAGACTATGGTAGTGGATGATGTACTTGAATGCCTTACTGTAGAAATTACAAGGCAAAAAAAGAAAAATATTATTGTAAGTTGTATTTATAGAACACCTGGCTCTGATATAGATGTTTTTTCTAATTGGATGGAGGAGCACTTTTCAGGTTTAAATCATAAAGTTATGTTTGTGGGGGGAGACCTTAACATCGATCTGTTAAACCCATATAAACACAAAAAGACTGACGAATTTATAAATACTTTATTTAGTATAGGTCTGTTTCCTCTAATAACTAAACCGAGTAGAATCACAACCCACAGTGCGACTTTGATTGATAACATTTTCTCAAATGAAATAGATAGTGATACAGTCAGTGGATTAATGATAAATGATATTAGTGATCACCTGCCAGTTTTTGTATTGTACAAACATGGATATTTAAATATTGATGATGAAAAAATTTATTGGTTTAGAAGGGTAAAAACAGAAAAAACTATGGATGCATTTAAAAAGGAACTATTAGCTCAAGACTGGAGTATTGTATACAGAGAGAATGATACTAATAAGGCATATGATGAGTTTACGCAAATATTTCATAAAGTATATGACAAAAATTGCCCAATGAAAAAACATTGTAAAAACAGAAAGTGTAAAGAAAACCCATGGATGTCTAAGGGATTACTAAATGCATGCAAGAAAAAAAATTCACTCTACAAAAAATGTATAAATGATAGAACAAAAGAAGCTGAGGATAAATATAAGAAATATAAAAATAAACTGACAGGTATCATTAGAAAATGTAAACAGGATTATTATAATAAGTTGTTAGATAGCAATAAGAATAATATTAAAGGTTTATGGAATATCTTAAATAGTATAATTAGAAATAAACCAAGATCGATTAATTATCCAAAATACTTCAAAGATGAGGATAACACTTTAAATAATATGAATGAAGTAGTCGATACATTTAATAAATTCTTTGTAGATGTTGGACCGAATCTTGCTGCAAAAATTACAAATGTTGAGAACTTTAATTGTGAACTGATAGACACAAATCCTCTGTCCATGTTCCTCAAACCTGTGGAGGAAAAGGAGATACTGGACATTGTTAAAGGGTGTAAAAATAAAACCTCGACAGATTATTATGACATGGATATGAAAGCTTTAAAAACTGTTATTGAAAGTATCTCTAAGCCGTTAACATACATCTGTAACCTATCGCTGCAAACTGGACAATTTCCTGATGGTATGAAAGTAGCAAAAGTGATTCCTCTGTTCAAGGCAGGAGATAAACATCTCTTCACAAACTACAGGCCTGTTTCCCTTTTACCGCAATTCTCAAAAATCTTAGAGAAGGTTTATAACTCTAGACTTGACAGCTTTATTGAAAGGTGTAATTTACTCTCGGACAATCAGTTTGGTTTTAGGAATAATCACTCAACTTCACACGCTCTCTTTGATATAATTGAAGAAATAACTAATGCTGTAGATAACAAGAAATATGCCATAGGGTTATTTATTGACCTGAGTAAAGCGTTTGATACAATAAACTATGATATACTAATTAATAAACTAGAACATTATGGGATTAGGGGGGTAGCTCTACAGTGGGTTACCAGTTATTTAAAAAATAGAAAACAATGTGTGAAAATAGGTGATTATCAGTCGAGTTGTCGACAAATTGTGTGTGGTTTACCTCAAGGTTCCATTCTGGGCCCAAAATTGTTTAATATGTACATCAACGACATTTGTAAAACGTCTCAAGTACTTAAATTTATCTTGTTTGCTGACGATACAAATATTTTTGCATCAGGTGACGACTTACAGCAACTGTGTCGGATTGTTAACTTGGAACTCAAAAGTGTCAATAAGTGGTTCAAACAAAATAAATTATCTCTAAATCTGAGTAAAAGCAAAATGATGATATTTGGCAACTGTAATTCCAATGCTCAGGAAGCAATTCAGATAGAGGGTGTTGTCATAGAGCGAGTGCATGAAATCAAATTCCTTGGTGTTATTATAGATGACAGAATTACTTGGAAAGCTCATATTAAATATATATCTACGAAAATTTCTAGAAGCATTTCAGTAATAGCAAAAGCAAAGCACATTTTAAACATCAAAGCTCTACATATCTTATACTGTTCTCTGATTTTGCCATATTTATATTATTGTACTGTGGTTTGGGGTAGTACTTATAAAAACACATTAAAACCAATAGTATTGTTGCAAAAAAGAGCTATCCGAGTAATTCATAAAGTTGGGTTTTTGGACCACACAAACTCATTATTTTTAAAATCAAAGATCATGAAGTTCTGTGACATTGCTGAGTTCCAAACTGTACAGATGTTATACAAAGCAAGATACAAACTGTTGCCAGGCCAAATACAAAGAAGGTTCCAAGAACGTACTGGTTGTTATGAATTACGTGACGAATTAAACTTTAGGACTCAGAAACATAGCTCAACTTTGAAAAGTTTTAGCCCAACAGTTAATGGTGTACAATTGTGGAATAAACTGGATATGGAGTTGAAACGAAGTCCAAATATCAACCTGTTCAAATATAAATACAAACAAAAGACTTTTGAAATATACAGAGAACAAGAAATGTGTTGCCACTAGGAGGCGCAGTAGGATCAATTATCTATAATCAAGGAAGAGTGTTGCTGCTTGGAACGGTTGTCATTCTATTGCTCAAATTTACAAATTGAGAATTAGGGTAAGCAAGTTATGAATCTGTTGAGAGGGACCCTCCCAACGGGCTCAAAACCTTGTCTTTTAATGCACCACTCAGCATAGGAACATCATCTACAAAATCAGCTGTTAGGGCAGCTGGGTGGGGGTTTGTTGAGGGGGAGTTACTGCCCTCTTCAACTGGCCCGTTCTACACCCTGGCTTTTTAATGCACCTCATTATGCAGGGCTTACATCACACTTCACATATAACTCAATTAAACAAATATAATAATAATGATAAATAAACCCGAATTAAATTATATTAAGGATGGTATTGACAACTGGGAAGTAGCAAGATCTCAGAATATAATATGTATTAATGCACCTTTAATAATGATAATTAATGATAATTAAACCCAAATTAAATTATATTGAGGATAGTAATGACAACTGGGAAGTAGCAAGATCTCAGAGTATAATATGTATTAATGCACCTTTATAACATAAAAGTAGCACATTCTTTTGTTCTTTATTTTGCTGTTGTTTTGTCTTATTCTTCATCATTTATTGTTACTTTGCCCTATGTTCCTTTGTTTATGATTTGCTACCTTGTAAATATTAAATGTAATGTTACTATTTTTATTTTGGGGTGGGCGCTTATAAGCCTTTGGCTTCAGCCCACTCCCTTTGAGCAGGTTAACTGCTCAAACAAATAAACAAATAACAAAAGCTAAACTAAAAAGGTGGGTCTTGAGCCTACTTTTAAAAACATGAACGTTCTCTGCGGCCCTGTATAATGTATTGTTGTAACAACCAAAAACTTAAAGCCGCACAACCAATTTTTTAAATGAATTTTTGTAGATGAGGTGGGACGGTGCTGCAGCAATTAGGGCTCGTGCTTTACAGCTAGAAGCCTGTTCCTTATTAGGGAAAAAAGGCATGAATCCCCGACCTCACGGGGCGCACGGACCGGCTATGAGTCTCCACAGAGCTCAAGAACCTGTCAATTATAGATTTAGGCTTCCACTTTTTAGTGCTGATGAAGAAAAAACAGCGTGGTTAAAAATATGACACTTAGTCCAGCGTTGTCCAGTGTCACATGGGTCATAGCAATATTTAGAAAAAATAAAATTCTTTGGAGCTAGGTTTTTAAGCAGTGCTAGGGAGGTGTGAAGTCGCCACTGGAATCCTGTTTACCAAGTGTCTTTTGGAGTCGCCCTGGCCACCAAGGGGTGGTATTACAGCAATGCCAGCACCCCGCCATGAGGACCATAGAGAAGCGCTTTCCTTGCCCTTTGGTCTCAAGTCACAAACAGGCAAGTTCAAGTCTTTTTGGATCCCTGGTCAAGTAAGTCTCAAGTCCCTAAAATAGCAACTCGAGTCTGACTCGAGTCTCCCACCTCTGCTCCCCATGTCTGTTAGAAGTTTGGTTTATTTGTCACACATACACATACAGTGGGAGGAAAAAGTGAGTACACCGTTTGGAATGTCTTACATTTCTGCCTAAATTACTCATAAAATGTGGTCTGATCTTTATCAAAATTACAAGAATGATTAAACAGTGTCTGCTTTAACTAATACCACCCAAACATTTACATTTATCATATTTTTATTGGCCATAGCATGTAAACATTCACAGGTGGAATAAGTGAGTACACCGTTAGATTCAATAGCTGATTGACCCTCCTTTGGCAGTGATAACTTCAACCAGACGTTTCTTGTAGTTGCATATTACGTGCACAAGAATTAGGATGAATCTTGGACCATTCCTCTACAAAACTGTTGCAGTTCAGCAAGATTCCTGGGATGTCTGGTGTGAATGGCTTTCTTTAGGTCATACCACATCATCTCAATCGGGTTTAGGTCAGCATTTTGACTGGGCCTTTCCAGAACGCGTATTTTATTGTCTTGAAACCATTCTGAAGTTGATTTGCTTTTGTGCTTTGGAGCAGCAGCAGCAAACATCCTCTTGACATCCTTTTGATGACCTCAAGATTTTCTGCAAAATATCTTGATAAACTTGTGAATTAATGTTTCCATTAATGAGAGCAAGTTGTCCAGGCCCTGAGACAGAAAAACAGCATCACACCATGATACTTCCTGCATCATACTTCACAGTGGGGATATGGAGTTAATATTGTTGACTAAGTTCAGGAGCAGGACCATGCCTCAATCAATCATTCTCTGCATACCAACCAATCCTGCATCACCTCACCCCGCCTCCAATTAACCACAAGCCTATATATATTCACCAGGCCAAGCCTCATTCTGCCTGTGTGAAACTATCGACCCCAACTATCGTTTTATTTTTCAGCACTGATTTTCCTGCTTCGAGGGGGTTGAAGAGCTGGGCTTCATCGAGACGGCGTCCCCCATCCACAGTCTCGCCCAGTTCAATCTACATTCCTAACTCAATAAATCTTTAATTCACACTTGTTGTGGCGTGGTCCTTGCTAGTGAAAAGGCTTTGATGTAGATGTGCTGATCCATTTTTCCTCCACACATGTTGTATGTTCCTCCCAAACAATTCAACTTTGGTTTCATCAGTCCACAGAATATTTTGCCAATAGTGCAGTGGAGCATCCAAGTGCTCTTTCGCAAACTTCAAATGTGCAGCAATGGGTTTTTTTAGACAACAATGGCTTCCTCCTTAGAATTCTCCCATGAACCCCATTCTTGTTCAATGTTTTACATAATAAGTAGATGTGTCAACAGAAACGTTAGCATGTGCCAGTGATTTCTGTAAGTCTTTAGCTGACACTCTAGGGCTCTTTTTTACCTCATTGAGTATTCTGTGCTGTGCCTTGGAGTCATCTTTACAGGGCGACCACTCCAGTGAAGAAACAGTGCCATTTATAGACAATTTTTCAAACCGTGGATTTATGAACATCAAGTCTTTTAGAGATGGTTGTCTAACCTTTTAAAGCTACCCATCACCAACAACATTATCATTGCAGACATTACAATAACAACATTTTCTGTCAATACCTTTATATCGGCCCACTATTTTTGCAAGTCAATTATTTCCAGTTCCTAAATTACAATTAACATGTCTGTGGGAGACATACTCTTCTAGTTTAAATATGGTCTTAAATTCCACATAAACATCACAGGACGACATAGTTCCACATTCCCCTCTCCATTTCTGTATGAACTGGTCCTTTAGGGTTCGTTACACTGTGAGTTTCAGCCAGTTAACATTTGTGATTTCCTGAGATCTCCAAATCAGAGACCGCAGACTATCACTTCACAGTGAGGATAAGGTTTTGATGTTGATGTGCTGTTCCATTTGTCCTCCACACATGACGTTGTGTGTTCCTCTCAAACTGTTCAATTTTGGGTGCAACAGTCCACAGAATATTTTCCAGTAGTGCTGTGGAGCATCCAAGAGGCTTTTTCGCAAACAAAGGTCCTCATGTGTGGAGGATGTGAGGCTGTTTTGTTGCCTCAGGACCTGGACAACCTGCTATCATCAATAGAAAAATTAATTCATAGAAGACCTGAGACATTCACAACATGCATGGAATAAGTAAGTGAACCCCTGTATTAAATAGCTGGCTGACCCTTCTTTTGCAGCAGTAACCGCTTTTCTGTTGTTGCAGATTAGACGCTCACAATGATAAGGTTGAATCTTGGACCATTCCTCTTTACAAAACTGCGGCATTTCAGTGAGATTCGGGGGTGTACTTACTTATTCCACACTCTCCTGTGAATGTTTACATGTTATTGGCAATAAAAATATGATAAATGTAATTGTTTGGGAGGTATTAGTTTAAGCGATTTAGGCAGAAATGTGAGAAATTCGGTGTACTTACTTTTTCTCGCCACTATATATTCACCTTTTCTAAACAAGTCAAACAACAGGTTGTACATTATGCGGCTGTGCTTGGTTTCCCCGCAATCCATCAACTTTCCCCCAAATCCGATCATTCTCTTCTTAATCATTATTGACAAGGGGTATCGTCCCAGCTCCCTGTACACCATGTTACTGCAAGTGCTCATTTTTACTTTTAAGAGGTATATTAGAAACCGAAGATGAAGTTTCTCAAATAATTCTCATTAATATGAGCGATCGTGATGACGTCACATCCGGGACGGTATAAAGGTTGGTAGGTTGGTAGGAAAAACAACACGAGATAACAGTCTACTCCAAGATTCATCCTTATCATTGTGAGCATCTAATCTGCAACTACGGAAAAGCAGTTATTGCTACAAAAGAAGGATCAGCCAGCTATTTAATACAGGGGTTCACTTACTTATTCCATGCATGTTGTGAATGCCTCAGGTTTTTCTGCAAAGTAACTCGTGCAATACAAACGGCACGCCACATGTCAGCCCAGCAGGTCTTGCCTACCGGACACTGTGCATGTGCTGGAAAATACGGAAGTGAACAATAACAGCAATCGCTCGTATTAGCTCTTGGAGAATTAGCCAGGTGTACTCACTTATTCCTCCCTGTCCTGTGAATGTTTACATGTTATTGCCAATAAAAACATGATAACATGTAACGGTGTAACCACCTTTTCCTCCCACCATACGTACAGTAGGCTATAACATGCAGTGAAATTTTCTTTTGTACCGTCGAGCTACCACCACCACAACAACAATAACAATAACAACAACAACTATACGAAAAGACGCAATATATACTACTACGGGAGGTGGTGCTAAGAGTCAGATTTATTAAGCAGTCTAATAGCCTAATAGCCTAATCTTCTCCATTCTAGTCTTGAGAAGGCGGTATCGAGAGAAAGGTTATTATCATGATGGCTGGTGTCCCTCACGATCTTCTCGGCCCTGCGTCGGCATCTCTAGGTGTGAATGTCGTCCAGTTTAGGAAGACTGATCTTCAGGATCCTCTCACTTTCTCGAGAACCATGCAGGCAATCCTGCTCAGTGCACCTACACCCACTAGGTGTAAAAGTTTGTTACGCTACCCCTACAGGCCAAAGCTGCAACTGCACTGCAAAGGGAATGCAAGCTCTGCTCTGGCAATTAAATTGTTGTATTGATTTTGGGGGTGGGCGCTTATAAGCTCTTGCTTCAGCCCACTCCTTTTGAGCAGTTGTTTACTGCTCAAATAAACTAATAAACTAAACTAAATTCACAGCGCAGAGGCGCCATGGACCAAATAACCTCGAGGTCCGCATCCGGACCTGAGTCCGAAGTCTGATCAGACCTGTTATAGAGGCTGCTAATATGAAATGTGTCCAGGTACTCTGGTTGTAGTTGCAATGGTTACATTGCAACTACAACCAGAGTACAATGTTGTAATATTCATCGAGTCAGCCGAGCACGTGTTCACAGTTTTGGCCCTCCAATCCCTTCCTATTATTAACATTAGGAGCGCATTGGTTCATGTGCAATTCTGAAGTCAATGAGAACTGGCCCCCTAGAGAAGACAACTAATTTACAAAGGATTGCTGGCATTCACCTTACCGTGTATTGACTGATGTTGTGATTGTGAGGAGTAGGGGTCAGTTAGGATGCTGTTGTTGGTCATCAAACGCGCACGCTGCGTCTGACCTCCGTACACTTTAGCGCATGGAAACAACGTCACACGAGCCGGAGCGAGGGGCGCGCGCTCCTATCACTACACTGCTCGCTCGCTGACAGTTGACTCTCCAACCAGCGACCAGTGCAGACGCGCAAGAACCAGAGAGAGAAGCGCTCATCACTGACAGCATGGAGTGCACCGAGTGTTTCTCCACCGGGCATGTGGCCAACCGCAGCACGGACTTTCACCCAAAACTGGACGAAGACGACGACGACGAACTCCTCAGATACATTTGGAAAGAATATCTCCATCCCAAGCAGTACGAGTGGGTGCTTATTGTGGCGTACATCATCGTCTTCTTTGTGTCCCTCTTAGGAAACTCTCTCGGTAAGTCCACCAACTTTTAATGCACTGAACACCATAGCGTTAATCATGGTGATTGACCAACGTGCATCTCTGCGTAAAGAAATCACCAAGCTTTTCTCCGAGTGCCTTTTGCCTCTTCAGCTCTCTGAGAAAGAGGAGATGTGGATATTAGACATAGCTTTGATGCAATGAGTGTATTTATTAGTAAAACTGTTTTCAAATCCTCCGACACTGAGTCGATTTAGTAATGGTCAGGCGCTCATTATAACTAGGGCGCTCATTATTGTTTCTAAATAAAAACACACCGTTAAGGATACTTCAACATCGCAATTCTAAAATAACCTGTAGCTCACGTTTTTATTGGAACATGAGAGCAGTAATTGTTTCTGAAATCCGCAGTTGACACCAATGCCAGTGCTGTCCGCTCCTACAAAACCAGAGCCTATGCGTCAACAAAGACAACAGAGACAATCAATCATTCAGATTAGAATAGGGAAGAACATGTCAACATAATTTAGTCACCGTTTGTTGTTATGATAACTGAATAAAATCTCAATGTATTCCATTTTCTTTCTGGGTGTCTTTTTAATGTCAATATATCTACAGGAATGATGACTGTAATTGATTCCAGTCTTGCATCCACACTCAACAGGTTTCGGAATTTAATTAAGTGAAACCAGTGACTTCTCTCTCTAACACAGGGACATTTTGACTTCTCTTAATAAGCCTTTTGGCTAAAAAACATTACATGTTGGAGGGCAGCCGGTTGCTTTGTTTGTCTTGTGTTTATATTTAATTAATTATGAACACAATAGCTTTGATCAAAGGCTTCTGCACTTGGAAGGCCAGAGGAGACCTGACCAGACGTAAGTGCCAATTATTTCAGCGACTGCCTGGACTGTTTTCAATAAACATGTAAATAAACCTGTATCTAAGCCTGCACTGCTGCCTTCTTTGTCATCACCGAAAGAAGAGCAGTAAAAGAAAATCCATCCAGTCATGGCCAAGTATATGTACAAGTTGTAAATGAGATCGGGTGGCAGGAAACTTAAAGGGATACTTCAGGATTTTGACATAGGGCCTCATTTCCTAGTTATGAGTGTTGTTGTTTCTGGATAAATGTTTTTGTTTTTAATTCATGCAGTCCTTGTATTTGAAGAGTTTAGTGGTGCTACGCTAGTGCTAGGCTAGTGCATATGGTAACTAGTAGCCTGCATTAAAAACGTCTTCAAAATCATCGGGTAGTCCTCCAAACGTTACCATATCTGATTTGTATAAAGCTCCTTTGTGAATTCCGCGTGTAGTAATGCCGGCCGCAGGTAAACAAACTACTGTAGGTCCGGTAACCTAGCAGATACAACCAGGAAGCTAATGCTGCTCGAATATAAGTTCTTTTAAATGCAAAATGGTTAAATTTAAAACATTATTCAGTCAACACAGACATTTATATGGGTAGTCTGGTGTTATGCTTCTGGTGCACTGTGCTTGGGTCAGACTGTTTTTAATGCAGGCTACTAGTTACCATAGACATGCACTAGCCTAGCACTAGCTTAGCACTAGCCTAGCACCACTAAACTCTTCAAATGTAAGGACCGAATGAATAAAACAAAATAATAATCCAGAACTCAACAACACTCTGGATAATGAGGCCCTATGTCAAAAATGCTGAAATGTATCCCCTCAACATCCATTGAAGAATGAAAAAAAGGGTTAGGGTTTGTGAATTATAAATCATTTGTCAACTATACTATGTTGCCAGCAATATAAAACATGCTTCTAATGACCATCTACAGAAAATGCTATTTTTGTAGTGGGTAATCAAATAATGGATTTGTATTAGGACCTAACCTATTGAATATTATATTTGACTGCCTTTAGTCAACATCTCCATGGAGATGAGCTGGAGACGTCTCGTACCCAATGGAAATCATAGAAACTATTTGAGCCTGTTCCTCCAGTTTGTTAGCCGTCGAATCCTGGACCAGTTCAAATGTGACGTTCTATCCCCATACAAGGGAGGCCAGGGCACAATACTAAAGTATGGCGAAGTATAGGGCCTATCTCACTGGCCTGGAGACTAGTTGGCGACCTGTTGGTGACTGGAGTAGCCGATGGTCTCTGCAACGTCCACTGGAGATAAAGATAAAACAAACAGGTTAGATTTCAGCGGTCTTCACGCGGTCTCAAGACACACTATTTGTTGTCCGTAACCTGTGAGATGTTTCTGTGACGTCCCTGCAATGTCTCCAAGACCTGTCAGATTCCAAGGAGATGCTAAAGAGATTTACGTTGAAGTCATGGAGACATCTCCGCAACTGAGAAGACATCTCAGAGACTAAAGCCCTCTTCTGATGGGATTAGTTTTACCTAGGGACCACATGCAATTTGTAATAATAATAACATCTGTGATGTTAATCCTGTGCAAATCGGCCATGTCAGGAATTTGTAGTCAAAATTCCCCCGCAAATTACCTATATTTTGCTGAACTCCGAGGTCCTGTGATAATACTAATCCGATGCGAATGGGCATCTCTCTGATTTGGACAGAAATGGGCAGGATCAGATACGTGATTAGGCATTTTTTTGTTTGCTGGGCACATTTTATTTATTTTGTTGAAGAAATAGTGTTTACATTTTTACGGACAAGGTCGTAAAAGATCCGCAATGAGCTGTTTTTATCCCTCATTATTTTTTTTTTAGAGATATGTCTATTATTTAAGCTCGGAATAAAACAGAGATTGCAGGATAAATGGAGGTAAAAGTAAAAGTCTCAAAGGAGGTCGACTTATTCAGGGCCTCCTGCTCATCAATATTAAGGCTCATATTTTACTATTAGAAATGCATATAATTTGCATTTCCTCAATTTGAACTTAATGTTTAAACACAGTGGGCGAACAGGCCAATATTCAGCAGTTCAATCGTGCGTCTTTGATGCTCCCTAGTCCCGTTCCATACTTACCTTCATGCATCACGCCCCTCTCTCCTCTCTCTGTCCTTCGCGCATTTATTCAAGTCCATGTGCTCTCAGCTGCGACATTAGCGTGCATCATGTTGGGTAAAAGGCGAAATACAAAGTGCAGATGTAGCTGTGCTTTAAAGAGAGCCACGCTCAGACTATTTATACATTTCCAACAAACAAGGGTTAAACTAATTTTACAGACCATTATTCAATGTAAAAGACTAAAATAGGCTTCACTATAGTGAAAGTTAATTTCACAAATTAACTTGGAAAGCAGCTTTCTCAGGCTTTGGTTATCCTGTGCGAATGCATCACATAAAAGCAGATGTGGGAGGATAATTTTTTAATTACATGGGGTTCGTAGATATTGCTTATCCCTTGCGAATAGGGTTTTAGTTGTCACGTTGTTTAGAGATGTTTCCAAGATGTTAGATAGAGACGTCGCTGCCACTGCCAGTCACGGCAGTTTCCTCTGCAAATGAGAGCTCCTTAAACGGACTATACAGAGTGTAAAAATGTTAAAAGTATTTTCATCCCCCTACACGTTCCAGCCATGTCCTAATGTGTAGAATGAGCCCAGACCTATTCACCACAATGCCTCTAAAATCCTGCACTGTTACTCAAAAAGTTGTTACTTCGGGTCCGAAGTGTCGTCATGCATGAGCTTAAAGTGATACTTCGGGATTTTTGACATAGGGCCTCATTTCCTAGTTATCCAGAGCGTTGTTGATGTCTGGAGATATTTTTTTCTTAAATTCATGCAGTTCTTATATTTGAAGAGTCTAGTTGCGCTAGCCTAGAGCAAGGCTAAAGCAGTTCTATGGTAAACGCTAGCCTGCATTAAAAAACAGTCTGACTCACTCCACAGTGCACCTGAGGTAAATCACATATAACACCAGACTAACCATATAAATGTCTGTGTTAATAGAATAATTTTTTAAATAAAACTGACCTTGTATCACATGAATTACCGCATTTTGAGGGACTATTTTCTCGCAGATCACTCCGCCGCTGCATTAGCTTACAGCCATGAAGCTGATGCCGTTCAAATATAAGTTATTTTAAACGCAAAATGGTTAAAATTAACCTATCGACACAGACATTTGTATCGTTAGTCTGGCATTATAAGTGATTTACCTCAGGTGCACTGTGGAGTGCGCCAGACTGTTTTTTAATGCAGGCTAGCGTTTACCATAGAACTGCTTTAGCCTTGCTCTAGGCTAGCGCAACTAGACTCTTCAAATATAAGAACTGCATGAATTTAAGAAAAAAATATCTCCAGACATCAACAACGCTCTGGATAACTAGGAAATGAGGCCCTATGTCAAAAATCCCGAAGAATCCCTTTAATATAGAGACTGCAGTTACACATAAGACCTGAGGTGGCAGTAGTGAGAATAAAATGACCAACTTGCATCTAGTCTCTTAAAGAAACAGGCTACCGTTTTCCCATACTGAGATATGTTCTTACCTAAGCTTTTTATTTTATTTTTCATTTGTCCTTTATTTATCCAGGATAAAACTCATTGAGAATAAAAATCTCTTTTTCAATAGTGTCCTGCCCGAAATGCATGCTTAGACGAGTTGATGCGTAACTGTCTGGTCTTTGTTCGTGTGCACAGTCACGCAAAAAGACCAAAGATGTTGTTAGCATTTAGCCTCTCCTCCTCTCCTCTATGGGGCGTGAGTAGTTACACGTGGCCATACTGCCTTTTGTGGCCATACCGACTTTGCAATGCCCGATCCCGTCAGACCTCGGAAGCTAAGCAGGGAAGGGCTTGGCAGGACTTGGATGGGAGACCTTTTGGGAACACCAGGAAGCCTGGCAAATGTAGTGTGTGTGTGTGTGTGTGGTGTGTGTGTGTGTGTGTGTGTGTGTGTGTGTGTGTGTGTGTGTGTGTGTGTGTGTGTGTGAGTGGTTGGTGGTGGTGGCTGATGTGCGCAGACTGGTTGCCTCGCTTATCATCACCGAGTATGAAGTGAATGAATAATGCACCAAATTGTAAAAGTGACTTTGAGCGTCTGGAAAAGCGCTATATTATTATTATTAAGTATAGCTACACAAAATTAAACATGTCGATTTTTCTAAGTGAATAAAAAGGGGTACGATATTGTAAGGCGTAATAACACCAGGAGCACTTGGACGTCCGCGCAGTAAAGTAAAGATATTACTGTGTCATTATTACGCCTTACAATATAGTACTCCTTTTTATCCGCTGTTTGTGTTTAATTTTGTTTAATGTTGTGTAACTATTCTTGGATCGTGTAACTACACATGTAACCATATTTAAATAGGGAAAACGTGGAAGAGCTTGGTCGCCCCTAACATCACCCTCTGTCTAGCCCCATAGACGAGAGGAGGAGAGGCTAAATGTTTCATCTTTGGTCTATTTTTGCGTGACTGAGCGCACACACAAAGACCAGACAGGTACGCATCAATTCATCTAAGCTCAGGTAAGAACATATCTCATTATGGAAAAACTGGCCTGTTCCTTTAAAGGGGGGTATTATGTAAAATCGACTTTTCAAGCTTTATATCATGTTATTATGTCATTCCCTCATTAAACACATGCCTGGAGTGTTGCCATGGCTCATTCACATATTTTTGAGTAATCAGTAAAAACTTAGACGGCAGCCATTTTAGGTGTAGCTATGCCTCAGTCCTCCTAGGAACGCCCCCACCTCCTGGAGACGCCTCTGGACCTTTTGTCACCAGCCAAGCCACCAACCACTGCTCCTCAGCTCAGCAGAGGCCCCTCCCCGCACAGTAGTGTTGTTTAGATGCCTCAGCAGTGTGCTGAAGGGGGCGTGTCGGAAAGCTTCTTAAAGAGACAGAGGCTTATTTCAAGACGTTCAGTACAGCCATTTTGAGAGAGCAATTTTATTCAAGGCAGTTATTTTAATTTACTGCATATACAGACCAACAGAAGGTTACGTCATCATTGTAGTATGCTATAGACTGGTGCTATGTGATTGAAAAAAGCATAATACCCCCTCTTTAAGTTTTGTCCTTTTCATGGCATTTATATAATTTATGTGATTTCTTTATCAATAGCATCTTGCCAAGATTATGTTTAGTGCCCATTGGATGTGTACATAAAACACAAAAGCAAAAACTTAACTAGATTTGAGTTAGCATTTAGCTCAGAGGACACTTTTAGACGCTAATTGGTGTCCGAAGTAACAGCTGAAAACATCTATTTAAGTTATAGGACTTAAGTTCCCACGACTAGCTGACTTGCTAACTGTCCACATAAGATCAAACTGCACTTGTCCTTTTCATTTCTACACAGTACAGTCAAGTCTGATGAGAGCAGCAAACACACATGTTTGTTTGGTCATTTTTATTAGATCTACTTTAATAAAATAAGCAAAAACATTAGAAGGAAGGAAAATGACTTTTGAGTGTTACTTGGTGATGTCTTTGTTGTTTGATATTGAACTGGCTATGAGTCATTTATAAATGTGGAACTGAGTTGATCTAGTGTTGGGGGTCGTGGCTTATCTTTATTGTCCATATAGATTCTGTATTTGCCAGTGTCTTTAGTTGGTTTATTGTTTACATCATATGTTGTTTTGGTTTTTATGTGGATCTGGATCACAGTAGACTATTTTTAAGTTGATTTTATAACACAAAGATTCCATGACATAGTGGATTCAGAGGATTCCTTGTGCTGATCATGCTGGTAGATGCCCCTGCTCCCCCACACCCACATCTTCAGCCCATGTCGTACAGACTCTCCCCAGCATCTACAGCACTCTGCCCCCTAGCAGTTCACCTCAGCCCCCTCCCTCCCCCCTCTCCATCACATCAAAGCTGGTGAGGAGAGAGCTGAGGTGGCTAAAGCAGAGGAAAGCTGAAGGACTAGGCAGCATCAATCCCAGGCTGCTGAGGACCTGTGCAGACCAGCTCTGTGAGGTCCTTAGCCACGTCTACAACCCAAACCTCAGCCTGGAGAAGATCCCCATCCTGTGGTAGACCTCCTGTGTAATCCTGGTTCCTACGCACACCAAGGAACTGGCCCATTACAGACCAGTCGCTGTTTCGGTGACCTGACGTTACCCCGCCTCCCCCACCGGCACGCAGGTGGAACCAATTGACTAATCAATGAGCCGCGCCCGGACTGATTTAAAAGGTGCGCGCTTCCTGTTGTTGCTGTGCACTGGGGAGCAGACAGGTCACCACGGCAGCAGAAGCAGGACGTTAAAAGCGCCAACAAAGACACAAACTCTCTAAAAACATTGCTGTGCAGGATCGGGTGTTGAAACTCTCTGGAGAGACAGCTGGTAAGCGCCACATCCCGCTGTACTTGTGTGTGTGAACTTTAACTCCACATGTCATGTATATCAATTTTATATTATGTTTAACTGTCACTTAATGTTTAAACTGCCTCCATTTTATTTGGGGACTTCAGCCAAAGTAAACGGTGTAAATGAGTTAAAATCTGCATAATACAACACTCTGGATATACTATAATTGTGCATTATTTAGGGTTTGACTTAAAATGTGAATGGGTAAATCCTACTTGAGGTAAAATGTACATCTAAAAATCAATGGTAAATTCATGGAACTTTTGAGATAAAATATGGGTAAATGTATAAAGTAGACTTTTGTTAATACCAGTTTGTATTTTAACTTACACTGGGCTTTGTCTTAAAGGTTTTTCACCTGACCACAATCGGAATAAACAAATAAACCGCAAACGGCCTGAGTGGAATCCGGTTTTTTAATCCAGTCAACAACCCGTCCTCTTCAAGTCTGGGAAAACGCACAGCTAGAGCTAAAAGACTTGACAGTGAAAAACCACAGGTCAGTGGAGCTGCTGTAGAAGGACGACAGCATCCGCGATCAAGACTGGAGACTATTTTCTGTCGTGGTCGACATCCCAAAGAAGTGCACCCCTGTTCCTAAGATGGCTGAAGCTAAGTCAGTGGAGCAACTCAAAGCTGAGAGGGCTAATGTTAAAAGACTTTTCACACGCCTCACCAACAGTGTCGTCCGGGACCATGCTGAAATGTCGGAGCAGGAGTTACGGGACAGCTATAAGAAAATCTCACAGCAAGCCACTTTAGTGCTGGAGGCAAATGAAGATGTGGAGGCTGCACTGAGCAATGCAGGATCTGCAGAGGAAAAGGCACAGGCAGCACAGCATCGAGCTGATGTCACAAAGGCTGTAAAAGAATGTGAGGAGAGACTGAAGGAAATCAAAGACTGTATTCAAAAGACTCTCTGGGCAAAGCATGGTGAAGAGAAGCTGAGCGCGGCTCTACACATTGCAGAGTTTGAGTGCGAGCAAGTGAAAGGGGTCCAAACTAGTGCAGACCTGGAGGCTTACGACTTCAAGCTGATCCATTTGGAGGCTTTAACTAAAGCAGCAAAAGAAGCACATGACCAATGGCGATTCTGCGCCCCGCCTGCAGAACTAGCAGTCCTTAAGGATCGTCTGCGGGAACTGGAATTTCACCTCCCCAAGCTGGTGTCGAGGAAAGCCTCATTTATTCAAGCCAAGGCCGAGGAGTCCAAAACCCAACCACAACTGGTACTATCCAGCAGCCATCCTGTGCCTGCCATTAAATTGAAGGCCACAGCCCTGCCTAAGTTTACCGGCATAAAAAGGGACTACTACTGCTGGAAGAGGGAATGGGAAGCACTGCAAAGCCAGGGAGAGCCGACAGGATCCAAGGAGGTGAGAAAGTTCCAGCTGCTGGACAGCCTAGATGGAAAGATCGCCCAAGGTCTCCATCTCTCCACCTACAGCTCAGCCAGTGAGATCTTCCGTGTTTTAGATAATCGCTATGGCAACAAATCTTTCATTGCATTGGAGATAATTGAAGAGTTGCAAGCCCTACCACCAGTTAGAGGCCTCCAGCCCCGGAAAATTATACAACTTATCCATGCTGTAGAGAAGGCTTTATACGATCTAACAGAATTGCGAGAGGTTAGTGCGCTCAAGAACCCCATTACTTTGAATTGTATTGAATCAAAATTGCCAGATACACTTAAGAGAGACTGGCTGCTGTATGCCGCAGATCGAGACGCTGAGGACCCAAAAAAGCGGTTTGATCTTCTCCTCTTTTTCCTCAAAGAGCAGGAGGCTGTCTTTGAGCGTCTGGAACAGCTCCAGGATGATGAGCCTAGTGGGAGAGGATTCAGAGCAGAACCCAGACACGCCAGAACCAGAGCCACGAAGACTGGTGAGCAAGAAGGTTGTGTAGTTTGTGGCGACCCAAAACATAAAAGAAAACTATATTTTTGTAACAAATTCAAGACTTTGTCCCTGTCCAAGAAACAAGACGCTGTGGAAAAGCTGGGAGCTTGTAACGAGTGCCTGGAAATTCATGATTCTAGCCAGTACTGCAAGACATCATTTTTGTGCAAAAATTATGACTGTGATGACCGGATATTCTGAGCCACCATTACCAACTCTGCCCAAATGCCCAAGACAGACGCCATCCCCAAAGGACTAGATTAAGTTCAGTGGGAGGCAGCTTTACGGAGGCACAGGAGGAGTTTCTGTCCAAGCTGTCTCCTGAGCTAGCTAATCAGTGCAAGGTGGCATTCTCAAACACTGCATCCAGAACCTACAAGTCAGCAGGTGAGAGTAGACTCTTAAAGGGAAATGACATGAAGGAGTTTCCTGTCCTTATGATGCTCCTTAACACAGCCACAAACTCCGGACAGAAAATTGGGACGATGATTGATTTGGCCTCAGATACAAATTACATTACACATGAAGCTGCAAGAAATTTGAATCTTATAAATGAACCTGTAACCCTGAATAGTAAATGGAGTTGGTGGAATGAGTCAAACAGTGAAGACCAAGCGCTATCTCCTGAAGCTGAAAGTTAAGACACCAGAAGGTACGCTCCGAGCACACCAGTTACTGTGCTATGGGCTTGACCATATAGCTGATGTCCACGAGCATGCATCGGCTAAGAAGTTGCAGCAACTATTCCCTGACATCCCACTCCATGAGCTAGAGCGGCCGAGGGAAATCCAACTGCTTGTGAGCCACAAAGAAGGGCAGTTGGCTCCACAGAAGATTCGCACTGTGGGGGATCTCGTGCTCTGGGACAGCCCACTAGGGAGGACAGTTGGGGGGACACATCCTCACCTGTTTGAAAAGATGAGTATTGCAGCGCACTCATCCAAATCACATTTGCTCGGTCAATGAAGACCACATCTGATAAGTACACAGATCTCACTTGTTCTTTTCCTTGCCAGATGCTGGTTGCTCCTGCGGTCCAAGTCACCTGCAAGACGGGGTGTGGACGCTGCCCGCTGCTGCAAACGTCGCCAGCTAGGGGCCAGTGTGTGTGCATCTGGACATGGAAAATTGGAGGCGGTTCACTCCAAACACCACTGTGAGGACCTGCACAGGCACACCAAGAGCTCCAACATGGTCCCAAGAAGAGCTGCAGATGCAGTGACGTGGAGCTGGTCTACACCTGTGGTACCCTCAATGGTCAAAGTGGAGGAGAGAATCTGGACCGTATCTCACAGAGCGCAAGCCGATGGATCGTGGGTGGGAGACAGGTCCAAGTTTGCGCGGTCCACCTGTTGCCTCGCCCTCTGTTGCAACAGGGGGTGCCATAAAGGCCAGGAAAAAGCTGAAAAGTAAGTCTGTTACCTACCTGTCCTCTGGGTCACCTGCAAAAAGAAGAGAGGAAAGACGTGGCTGCAAGGAAGCAAGCACCTACCTGGGAAGAAGCCACATTCCTGTTGAGTCCTCACCACGGCACTGGTCCAAGACTGAATTACATCCTGCCTCCAATCTGAAGCCTGACCGAACCCGCGCACAACCAAGAAGACGGCAGGTCGCCTTTTATTCTTACGACCTTCTTGAGAGACCTCAGAAGCTCGAGTGGGAGGTGTTTCGGTGACCTGACGTTACCCCGCCTCCCCCACCGGCACGCAGGTGGAACCAATTGACTAATCAATGAGCCGCGCCCGGACTGATTTAAAAGGTGCGCGCTTCCTGTTGTTGCTGTGCACTGGGGAGCAGACAGGTCACCACGGCAGCAGAAGCAGGACGTTAAAAGCGCCAACAAAGACACAAACTCTCTAAAAACATTGCTGTGCAGGATCGGGTGTTGAAACTCTCTGGAGAGACAGCTGGTAAGCGCCACATCCCGCTGTACTTGTGTGTGTGAACTTTAACTCCACATGTCATGTATATCAATTTTTATATTATGTTTAACTGTCACTTAATGTTTAAACTGCCTCCATTTTATTTGGGGACTTCAGCCAAAGTAAACGGTGTAAATGAGTTAAAATCTGCATAAATACAACACTCTGGATATACTATAATTGTGCATTATTTAGGGTTTGACTTAAAATGTGAATGGGTAAAATCCTACTTGAGGTAAAATGTACATCTAAAAATCAATGGTAAATTCATGGAACTTTTGAGATAAAATATGGGTAAATGTATAAAGTAGACTTTGTTAATACCAGTTTGTATTTTAACTTACACTGGGCTTTGTCTTAAAGGTTTTTCACCTGACCACAATCGGAATAAACAAATAAACCGCAAACGGCCTGAGTGGAATCCGGTTTTTAATCCAGTCAACAACCCGTCCTCTTCAAGTCTGGGAAAACGCACAGCTAGAGCTAAAAGACTTGACAGTCGCCTTGACCTTGAGTTGTCTTTGGCATGAAATGTTCTGTATAATTAAAGTTGCCTTTCCTAGATCTTTCACCTGATAAAGACCATGGAGCAGCTCATCCTCACCCACCTCTGCACTTTGGTCAGCTCCATCCTCTATCGTTGTAGTTTGTCTACATTTTCTTGTTGCAGTGGGCACTCACCCACCTGGAAAACAGCAGGAGCTCTGTGAGGGTCATGTTCTTTGACTTCTCCAGCACCATCCAACTGGCGCTGGTACCTGTGGACTGGTGTGAGCGCCACCACCTGTGCTTGAGCACCAGTAAGATGAAGGAGATGGTGATCAACTTCAGGAGAAAGACACTACCTCACACACCAGTGAACATCCAGAGGACAAATACCTGGGTGTTCACCTCAACAATAAACTGGACTGGTCCCACAAGACCTATGCACCATACAAGAAGGGCCAAGAAGGCCATACTGTCTTTGCTATGCCCAATCCCGTCAGAGCTTGGAAGCAAGGGTAGGGCCTGGTTGGTACTTGGATGGGAGACCGTTTGGGAACACCAACACCGAGAAGCCTGGGTGAATGTAGTGTGTGAGTGATTGGTTGGTGGTGTTAGAAGGGCCAATGGCGCAGATCAGCAACCTCGATTCTGTCAGTCTACCCCAGGGCAGCTGTGGCTACAATAGTAGCTTACAACTGCCAAGTATGGTGTGAATTAATAATGCTACGTAAAGCATCTTTGAGTCTCTAGAAAAGCGCTATGTAAAACCAATGCATTATTATTATTATTATTATTATTATTATTATTATTATTATTATTAAGTCACCTCCACCTTCTGAGGAGACTGAGGTCTTTTGGAGTGAGCAGGCCTCTGCTCAGGACTTTTTATGACTCTGTGGTAGCCTCTGCTATCCACTATGCTGCTGTGTGCTGGGCCCCGGGCAGCACAGAGCTGGACAAGAACAGTCTGAACAAGCTGGTCAAGAGGGTCAGCTCTGTCCTGGGCTGCCCCCTGGACTCTGTGGGGTTAGTGAGGGACAGGGGGTATTAGCTAAGCTCACATCCATCATGGAAAACACCTCCCACCCACTGCACGGGACACTAGAGGAGCTGAGCAGCTCCTTCAGTGGAGACTGAGGCAGCTTCAGAGCAAGACAGAGCGATACCGCAGGTCTTTCATCCCCACTGCTGTTAGACTGTACTGTGAAAGAAACTCAAAAACGTCTATGCAAAACCAGGTGCAATAATCTCTTACACTTTATCAATCATCTGCACTATGGCCGTAAACTTTTCACTGCGTTGACATTTTGATATTTTATATTCTGTTCTTATTTTTTATTATTTATCTTCTTTGCCCCTTTTAAAGTTTTTATTATTAATTGTACATAAGATACATCTACTTGTTAGCATCCTGTTCTTGTTTGATTGCACGTTTTCCTGACTATTTGCACCTCCTGGGTGTTTTTTTAGATTCAACAAGTGAATCTCTCCACTGTGAGATAGATAGACGATAACTTTATTTTTTGCAATTCAGTTTTGATGTAATTTTTGCCCAAGTACCAAGACTCTATCCATGCTGAGAATCATTTGCAATTCTAAAATCTGTGTAGATGTCTAATGTACAAGTTTTATACATGTTAAAGGGATACTTCGGGATTTTTTACATAGGGCCTCATTTCCTAGTTATCCCGAGTGTTGTTGATGTCTGGAGATATTTTTTCTTAAATTCATGCAGTTCTTATATTTGAAGAGTCTAGTTGCGCTAGCCTAGCGCAAGGCTAAAGCAGTTCTATGGTAAACGCTAGCCCGCATTAAAAAACAGTCTGGCGCACTCCACAGTGCACCTGAGGTAAATCACATATAACGCCAGACTAACGATATAAATGTCTGTGTCGATAGGTTAATTTTAACCATTTTGCGTTTAAAATAACTTTATTTGAGCGGCATCAGCTTCGTGGCTGTAAGCTAAGGCAGCGGCGGAGTGATCTGCGAGAAAATAGTCCCTCAAAATGCGGTAATTCATGTGATACAAGGTCAGTTTTATTTAAAAAAATATTCTATTAACACAGACATTTATATGGTTAGTCTGGTGTTATATGTGATTTACCTCAGGTGCACTGTGGAGTGGGTCAGACTGTTTTTAATGCGGGCTAGCGTTTACCATAGAACTGCTTTAGCCTTGCTCTAGGCTAGCGCAACTAGACTCTTCAAATATAAGAACTGCATGAATTTAAGAAAAAATATCTCCAGACATCAACAACGCTCTGGATAACTAGGAAATGAGGCCCTATGTCAAAAATCCCGAAGTATCCCTTTAAGGACCAATTTGGCCAAGATTTTCAGCCTTTGTGGTTTGCTAATTGTGATTTCAGTTTGAGGGTGATACATCAGACAGGCAATCAAAGTAGAGGAATACAGTCAAGGTTACCAGTAGTCCAAAAATGGTTTCTGTGACAATGCCAGTGAATGGACAATTGTGAACACATTTGGACCATATCAGCCCATTCACTCTGTGTCTTTGTATCCAATACAAGAATGTACAGTAATAGCAATCAGAGACTGTCACCTTTTACAATACAAGTGACTATCTCGCTCATCAGCCATTTGTGTGAAATAACAATTTGGTAGGTTTCTAGGTATCTGTCTGATACCAACGCATGTTCATAATATGTTATAGATGAGTCAGTCACTTTATTCCATCAATAATCAGGCTTCAGGAAAAACATCCTCACAAGAGGCTCATAAATCCTAATTTATATTATTTATTTATGTGTTGATTTATTTCTATTATGTCTTTTTTATAAATCCAATGTCTATCTTTGTTTGCACTCTTGACACATCATCGTACATCATTCATTCAGGCAATGTGAGGAATTGTCAGCACAAGGAGACAACGACAATGTCTTTTGGCAACTGAGCTTTTTTACTTTAATCAAGGAAGAGTCTTGCTGCTTGGAACGGTTGTCATTCTATTGCTCAAATTTACAAATTGAGAATTATGGTAGGCAAGTTATGGATCTGTTGAGAGGGACCCTCCAACGGGCTCAAAAACCTTGTCTTTTAATGCACCACACAGCATAGGAACATCATCTACGAAATCAGCTGTTAGGGCAGCTGGGTGGGGGTTTGTTGAAGGGGAGCTACTGCCCTCTTCAACTGGCTCACTCTACACTCTGGCTTTTTAATGCACCACACTATGCAGGTCTTACATCATACTTCACACATAACTCAATTAAATGAATAATAATATTATTATATGGGTGGGGGGGGTCAAATCTGTTGGCCCTCTAGGGGCCTGCCTTGCCTAATGGCAAGCTACGCCTCTGGAGAGACCAACAGGCCCGGTTAGAATCGTGAGGCCGTCCTTCCGTGACCCACCACCTGCAGGAGAAGCCATAGGGGCTGGTGCAGTGTGATTTGGGCAGCTCCAACAGCTGCCCCACGACCCGGCAACGGAAAAGTGGAAGAAAATGGATGGATGGATGGAGGGTGTAGAGGCGAAACGGCCCTGTGCTGGTCGCCTCCTGGCTGCTAGGTTTTTAAGGTTTTCCCCAACGCGTGTCTCCACAAAACCAGTCCAATATTGTGCTTATTGGCCCCTATAACCAATTCCTTTATTTTCGTACACAATATAAGATAGCTACATGACACGGTAAGAAACAATATACCTCCAAACCAGCCGCACCTGGGTTACTGATTAGGCCCCTTTTGTAGGAAATCTAACATTCAAAACAAGATTCACCAGCGCCCCCTACCGGCTGGAGAAAGGTACATTTTGGCTCCTACAGATGGTATTCATGTGTCAACACTGGTTGAAAGGACAGTCAATGGAAAGAAGCTGAAAAGCAGGATTAATACAGCAGACCCAATCTAATCCAGCACAATCAGTTTTAATTGCATCACAATGTATTACAATGGTGACAATCTCTATTTGCACAATTCAGAAAGTTTGATGCACCTTCACAGTCAGTTTGTTCTGGAAAAAGTGCATATTTAACATAACAATCAATCAATATTTGTTAATATCTAAGAAATAAAGTGAATATATAATAAAAATGATGTATCACAGTGCACAGAGTTGTGTTTCCTAAACAACTAACACCTCATATAATTTGTGACCTTCCACCTCCACTAGATTGTGTCTTAAAAGGGTGTAAAATAGACCTAAATTGGGTATAAACTATTATTCTGGCAAAGCCCAGGGTTATATTATAGTGCAAAAGACATTTGTGTAGAGGATAGACTTTTAGCAGGTAGGTTGTGTTCACGTTGTAAAATTAGGGCCATTATAGAATTATAGACTTTGAATGAGCAAGATGGCGGATGGTACGGAGCTATTATTAATAGCTCAACTGTCTGATAACGGCTGCTGGTTCTGATCAAATCACGGCAGAACACCCAAAGTATGCCAGTCCAAAAGCGACTGCACTGCTGGCATTATGCTGGGTTCATGACTCATGGACTACTCCCTGATACGCCACTGTCAGTCACTCTGTACTCTGTCATCAAGGATAAGGCTGGCAAAGTTTTAGCTAGCGTCATCTTAAAAGTGAGAAAATATTGCTTGATCGCCTGGCGATGGATGTAATAGGGCTCACTGTATAGCCACAACGGACAATCAGTCTGGCTTCAAATCTAAGTTAGGCACTGATTTATGGACTGAAGGAGCCAGTGCAGCTGTATCTAAGTAAAAACTCTGCTGTGCGTGGGCGGCACGGTAGTACAGCGGTTAGCGCTCGTGCTTCACAGCTAGAAGGTCCGGGGTTCGATTCCCACCTGGACGAGGTCTTTCTTGTGGAGTTTGCAAGTTCTCCCCGTGTCTGCGTAGGTTTCCCCTACCACTAAAAACATGTACAATAGGCCAGGATGAATGACAGTGTATTGAGAGTGTGCATGGGGGACGACAGATGGAAATTAGCCCAAGGCTACAATCCGGTGTGGCTTGTTTACATGCATGAGACCCATGTATGTTCATTAACATGCACTGTCCTGACCAAATAAACCAATAAATAAATGTTAATGCGATTTACTGACCTATCTAAAGCATTTGACAGAATTACCCACTGGATGCTCTTTGATAAATGAAAGCGAAGAAGTGTACTTGATAGCATCATAAGAACTTTGGTACCGGTATGCAAATACCATGTAAAAACCCATCTGTTTAGAACATACTGTACATCTTTGTATAGAAGGTTTGTTGTTGTTTAGTCTATGATTTCAGATGACTCAAAGTACCACCTGAAGAGGCCCTAGTACCACCAGTGCTACATGTACCACTATTTGAGAACCACTGTTAAAGTGGGTATGCCAGTGATCTCACTACATACTGTAATAACAGCAGGTCAGCAGAAGGCAAATTATTATTAATGTTATTATTTCTTTTACACTGTCAAACACTGAGGTGTCTGTTTATGAAAATGAACATATGGCCCCTGAACTTGATTAAAGTGCAAAGACTTCCAGACATTTTTATTTAGTTATTTTGCTCTTATGAATTACATCAACAAGGAAAGATGCATTTTCCTTTGTGTTTGAACCTGGAGAAGTGGCTGTGGTTGTCAATGTTTCTGAAAAGAGACTCTCATACTTCAGTCAAAGCTCAAGGCTGATAGGCACTACAGCCCCACATGCTTCACAGACTTGTAAATTACAAAGTGTTCTGGTGAAAATATATGTTGTCTTGGGTATTGGGGTGTCAGCAGTGTCATTGTGTTGTCTTTGGCAGTGAAAACCTGTGTAAGCCAATTCCCAACTGCAAATAAATTATAAGATAGGAACAGACTGAGCTTTGGAAACCAATTAATACTGAAAGGTGCCATTTTTCTTAATATAAATAGGGAAATAAGTATTTCCTTACTAATTTTCAGCCAAGTGTTGTGTGCAAGATTGAGATGGTTTGGTCATATTCAGTTGAGTGTTGAGCTTGAAGGTTAGGTTAAGGTGCTTTATTATATCATTATATAACAACTGTACAACGAAATTTGTCCTCTGCATTTGACCCATCCTTCGATGCCACTGGGACGACCCGTAAGGAACAGCATGGAACTGCATGGATCAGCCAAAGAAAAAACAAAGTGGAGAATTCTGGATATGGTGAATGGGAAAATGAGCAAAATGTAATTTCCTGTAGATCTGAAACCTCTGAGTTTTATCTCATGCTGGACTTCCATGTACTGTCCTGAAATCACAAGGTGCTGAATATGATAATGAGCAGGGGCGCCGCTAGATATTCTGGGCCCTATAGATACAGACGGCATCGCATCATAGAAGGGGGCGAGCTCACGTACAGCGTACGCAATGTTTTGGATGAATTAAATGCCCCACAGTTTATCGTGTTTATAGGCAAACCCAAACCACGCTATTAGCAAATACAGCCCACATTTAATGAGGCCCTTTACGTGTGTTTTGAAAAGTTTTATTGATGGAATATACAGAAAGATGCCAGTATGTGTGATCAGAGAAGCAGAGTTCACTCTTCAGTAAAAACTCCTCGAGCCCGTGCCTGTTTACACGAGCTGCTGCAGCGTCAGCCCTTCCCTCTCAGTCCCTCGCCTTCGGTGAAACCCACTCATTACCGCCTTACATTAATGAAAATCTCATTCATAAAAGCTCTTTTATAGTCGAGCGTCCGGTCCCGCCCACCGCAGCCCTGTCCGCTTCACGCAAGCCAGAATCGTTCGAACTTCAAAAGCACTAAATCATAGTATATATTCAATATATTCATGAACAATAACTTCAAAGAGGAGACTGAAGGAGTTTGTTGTGTGTTTCCTTATTTTGCGAAAGGATCAACCAATCACGGCACTTGCGTTCTGCAGCACTTGCCGCGGAGTCACCTTGGGCCTTTCCGAAATCGCTCCCTCACCCTCCCCCTAACACTCAGTTTGCGCGTGCCCATGGAGTGGAGTTCTGTCTGAAACGGAGCACTTAGTCAGGGGAAGTGTCTGATCAGCTCCTTCAGCGAGCCTGCATCGATGCAGACTTAACAGGTGTGTGTTACACCGGAGAGCAGTCCCACGAGCAACACGCACCAAACAACCTCAGTTCTGTGTTTATTTAGGAGCACCTAACTTTATCATCATATAGAGATTTATCAATGAAAAAGAAAGCACCAATGAGATTTGACGTGATTTTATTGGGAGAGGAAAAGTACTCACTTGTGAGTTTAAATAAGCTAAAATATATAATGTAAATACGACATATTTGAATCTGAATTGCTTTGTAAACTCATAAGGGAGCTTTTTTTCATTTAAAAGTATGATCAGTCGAACTTGTGATTTTTGCAACATTATGGGCTGTGCAGTCGGTGGGGGTGAGGGAGAGTGCGTCTGAAAGTCACAGCTCGGGCTTTTCCAAAACCGTTCCCTGTTCCCTTCCCCTACACCCTTCCACTCAGGCCTCAGTGGCCCTCACTGACTAGCCTGGTGAGA
The DNA here is from genome assembly GCA_007210695.1 of Neogobius melanostomus. Lineage (NCBI taxonomy): Eukaryota > Metazoa > Chordata > Actinopteri > Gobiiformes > Gobiidae > Neogobius > Neogobius melanostomus. The sequence continues at coordinate 237,281 of VHKM01000273.1, forward strand.
CCAGAATGATTCCCCTCTGTATTTTTTATCCAGCGGGGGATCAGTCTGGTCACCTTGCCCTCGTTCGCGGCTTCCGCAAAATCAATCCGTTCACGTGCAATCAGATTCGTTTATTTGCCGTGACGTGTTGTTAGCGAGCAGCGTCACTCACGGGACGCGGAAGTCCCCTCAATAACAATCTACGAACGACGCACGAAAGAGAGAAAGCGTGTCTCCAATCGGCGGTAAATGACCAAAAACACATCGACAGTAGGTGAGTTTCGTGATTCATAATCCTGCACAAATATTAACGCAAAACCGCTAATAACACTGCATCAATGGCAGACGCCCGCCCTTCGCTGATTGGTTTACTCCGCTTCCTGTTTGCTTGCGTATGTACCGCTGTGGGAAATGAATTTGACGCAACGGTGACCAGACTCACTCGTACAGCGGTGAGTCTGGATTTTTCCAGGCTACTCACTGACGCCTTCAGAGGTTCACTCATCAGAGAAATTCAAGCTGTGCACTCTCTCTCACCCCACGAACTGCACAGCCCATAATGTTGCAAAAATCACAAGTTCGACTGATCATACTTTTAAATGGAAAAAAAAAGTTCCCTTATGAGTTTACAAAATAATTTAGATTCAAATATGTCATATTTACATTATATGTTTTAGCTTCTTCAAACTCACAAGTGAGAACTTTAAAATCATATCAAGTCTCACTGTCGCTTTCTTTTTCATCGTGGCCATACCGCCTTTGCTATGCCCGATCCCGTCAGACCTTGGAAGCTAAGCAGGGAAGGGCCCGGTCGGTACTTGGATGGGAGACCGTTTGGTAACACCAGGAAGCCTAGCGAATGGAGTGAGTGAGAGGTTGGTGGTGGTCAGAGGGGCTGATGGCGCAGACTTTTTGCCTCGCTTCTGTCAGTCTACCCCAGGGCAGCTGTGGCTACAGTAGTAGCTTACTACCACCAAGTATGGAGTGAATGAATAGTGCAATGTAAAGCGTCATTGATTGTCCAAAAAAGTGCTATATAAAACCGATGCATTATTATTAATAATAAATGTCTCTTTGACAATAAAGTTGTTCAAATGAACACTTAGGTGCTTCTAAGTAAACGCGGAACTGAGGTTGTTTGGTGCGTGTCGCTCGTGGGACTACTCTTCAGTGTATCACACAAATCTGAAATCTGCATCGATGCTGACTCGCTGTGAAGGAGCTGATCAGACACTTCCCCTCATAGGGTGCTCCATTTCGGACAGAACTCCACTCCGCGGGCACGCGCAAACTGAGTGTTAGGGGTAGGGTGAGGGAGGAGGCAGCGGTTTAGGAAAGGCCCCTCGAATTTCTCTGATGAGTGAACCTCTGAAGGTGCCCTCACTGAGGCCTGAGTGGAAGGGTGTAGGGGAAGGGAGGAGGGAACGGTTTCGGAAAGGCCCTAAAAGAGCCTTAAGGCTGGGCTCACACCAAGCGAAAAAAAATAAATGCTTTGCGTCGCTCAGCTTGTTCTACTTCCTTCGCTAGCCCTCCTTGTGCAGGAGCACGTGGAGGTGGGGTTGGAAGCAGTTGAAGTGCATGAGCCAATTCTGTCAGATCTTGTTCTGTGGTTGGTGATCGCCACCGGAAATGGCTCTGTATTTGCATAGTGTTGAAAACACTATGCAAATACAGAGCTGCTGTGGCCACCTGTATCGTGCCGCTCTCCTGTGGATTTCCGGAAGCTTCTTTCCGGTCGCCAGGCACCATAGGGAATGAATGGAAGCTCGCCGCTCTCTTCTCTTCCGCCGCTCCAGGTGTGAGCGCGGCCTTAGTCACTTTACATGGCCTTTTATGGTCAAATGGAGACAGGCAGAGGGCGTGACGTGATGTCGGCAGCTTTCTGTTCCACGTGGAATCAGCAAAGGAGAGATTATGGTCAGGTGTCCGTAGATAATGAGACTGTTTGTGAAGTTTGTGAAGCTTCTGGCACAGTTCTACTACACATGAGCTCATCTAAGGCCCAATCTCAATTCTCTTTTCTACCCCTACCCTTCCCCTAGCCCTAGCCCTTGCCCTTTCCCTACACCCTGAAACCAAGGGCTAAGGGCGAGGGTTGAAAATACCACCCTAAGAAATGGGACACAGATGATTTATGTAAAATAATAATAATAATGAACAAAATAAAAGCAAGCCTACTTGTCTATAGAGCATGTTTCTACTGAACCAGTTTATCACTTGACTGATGCTATTTTGTAACACCTAAACAACAAGACTCGGTCTCAGCCCAAACCCTACAGATTTTCATCTATTTCTGCTACATTCTCCTTCCCCCTGTCCGTGTGTTGCTGCTTTTACCGCGGGGTCGCTGTGGCTGCAGCCAGAGCTGCGAGAGATCAGCCCATCCGCTCCTGTAGCGCACTCAGCGGGGACAGGCAGAGGTAGACCCGCTCGCACTGCGCACAGGGCGGGGATAGGCACCCGCAGCCTCCGCACTGAGCCCCGGGCCTGAGCGGAGGCTGCCGAGGTGCGCTCAGACCGGGGACAAACCGCCTCGGACCCGGGTTCAGAGCACAGCGGCGCGGGGAGAAATCGAGCGCAGCAGCGAGGCACTGAACCCCCTGTGTCATGTCAATAGCGACGTATCAAAAGTTTGGGAGCGTTCGCAGCAGCAAAGCGAAAACGTAGAACTGACACGTTTATAGCAATGGACTGTTCTAATTGTTGCACAAAGCGAATAAAGTCATGAACGAAGCGTTCTGCAACTTTATAAATGTTGTAAGAGTGCTTAATGATGATATTCGTGAATTCATTTCGCAGCTTATTTCCGTGTTTTGTCAAACTCCTCCTACCCCTTCGTCTGTAGTCTGCATCTGAAAAACCCTCGCTGGAAGGGCTATGTGGCCCTCTCCCTCACCCCTACCCCTCACCGCAAAATAGAATTGGGACACCCCTTCGTCTCTCGTGAACGCGCACAACGAAGGGAAAGGGCTAAGCAGAGGGCTAAGGGGAGAATTGAGATTGGGCCAAAGTCTCCTAAATGACAGGGATAAAATAGCACGCTGATCAGGATAAAATGTTCACTGCAGGAACCAGGAGTCTGACCTTAAAGGTTTTTTTAGCTTTTAAAGCAGCTTTCTACGGCTTCTTCTCATGTATTTAGAAACTTCACAATGCTCTGCACTCAAAATACAAAGAAACTGTCCCTCTGGATAATGACTTTAAGTATCTATCTTTGAAAAGCTTACCACGTTTGTCACTATTGGATATGTATCCATTGTCAAGCTGTGGGGATAACTGACACGCGAATGAAAGACAGTCTGGGACTGTTTCCATTGAATTTCAAGATGTGACTAACGGGTGCAGAGTTAGAGAGATCTGAGATGGTGTGTGTACTGTACATTTCATTTTATTCAGTTCAAGTGGAGACAATAAACTGTAGATTATTCCCAAAGTAAAATGACAAAAAACAAACAAACACACATTTTATCTTTAGCATCCATCCACTCTTCTCTTGCCAATGCAGTACGAGGCAAAAACCTTTGTGAACTTTTGTGGCCGTTATTTGGAATGTTTTGGTCTATGGCAAATAGTATCTATGGAGTACCACTTCTACTCTAGTCTACTTTATATAGACAAGAGTATACGCAGAGTAGGTCAGGCTGCCTGGCTGTTCTCATAGTTTTACGACTGAACTGAAATGTACATTTTATCATTCTTGTCATGATCCTCAATCCCATAAAATGTATACACCTGTCACAATTTCCCATTGTTTTCGTTGCACAGTTGCAGACAAAGCTACACTAGGTATTCCTTTTGAAACACCATTTGTGTTCCAGGAAGACAACCTTTCGTTGTGTCTTATTTTAATGAAATAGCAATGTCCCAGGGCAAAACAAATCCGATTGGATATTAATTGCACTGTGAGAGTGTGCTGTGCTGTCATATAGCTTGATGATATACTGTAGCTTGATGATTGTATGATCTTGAGCAGTAGATCATACACTGCCATAAAATATAGAAATACAATTATTACTTTTATCCTCAAGTTAAATGCATTTTGAAAGTTTCATTTTGTAATGTAGAGTTAGAGGCTTTATACTCACCACCAAGTAATTCATCATCACTGAGCACTGATTTGTGAGGTCTTTTTTCTTGGCCAATAGCACAAATATGCAAGAAGCGTTTGAAACCCTCTCTTGACCAGCTGCCACTTATTGTTCTTCAGAGCACAATAGTGTATAAAATGTGAATTAAATTGCCCTTTAACAAATAAAGGGAAAAAAGTGTAGTGGGTACAGCGATAGTCAAGTGAATAAGGCTGCTGCCACACAAAACACTGTACCAGTCTCAGCGTCATGGGTTAGAGTTTTTGTTTGTTGAGTGTCTCTCTCTGTGCTGTAGTCTATGGGCCAAAAATAACCTTCTTAAAATGTCTGAAGTGGGTAAAAAAATCCACAAAAATAAGAAAAGGGACATAGACATAAAATGCAGACCTTAAAAGGAGAAACAAACCCCCAAAAATGAGATTATTTTATCTCTATTGTTTTGTTTTGTTTTGTTTTTTTGTATTAAAGTCTGTTATTTTTATATATTGTATTTATTATTTTACTTTTCTTTATTATTTTGTTGTTTTGATGAGAACTGCATAATCACCATCAAGCATTTACTAACGCCATTAACAAGTGGGTCCTCAAAGCACAAGTCGATGTCTTGAGGGTTGAGAGCATCTCTAAAACAAGGTCTTGTGGGGCATTCCCAATTTACTGTCTCATGATCTAACAGGTCATCTTCTTTATACAGATCAAATCTCCAAAAGACTTCAAAGAATATGCAGTGCAGGGCTTGATGTGGTCCAGTGGGTGCTACAAAACTTTACTCCTCAAGCGTTGCAATGTGAGAGCAACAAAGTGACCAGTTTCTCTTGGGCTTAATTATAAAGTTTGTGATGTTTGTGATTTCTAGTTTCTTATAGTACAGTAGGCTACTTACAGATACCCTGCTCGTCCACTTTAATCGGATGTAATTTCATTCACATTGTTCTTTGATGTTAAAGGGACAGTTGCTTATACCCCTCTGCAGGTCTATTTGATTTCACAAGGGAAACTCACCTTAGTTCTTTTGCATTTTTTTTCCTCCTAAAGCAATTTCAAAAGCTTTAAAAGCTTCTCCAACATCTTATTCTTTTCTACAGAGAACATATGATTGTAAAAAACAAAGTGTGTATAAAAAGTAAGCATTCATAGAGCCGTGTAAAGATATTGGATCACTAAAAAGCACATGCAAAAGACGTCGTCTCCAAGCAGATTATATGTTGCTTACATCTTATGCTCAAAGATGATGGATGAATAAAATACATGCGTATGAGGCAAACATGCTTAGACACTTACAGTATATGATTTGCATGGAGACATTAAAGCCTGATGATTAGCAACAAACATCATTTCAGAAATATTGGATTACTTATTTTGTCATGAACAAATTTGCCATTTGTTGTAATCAATATGTAATTGTCACAGGTTTCGGAGGGTTATGGAAGAGTTGTGACCTAAACATATTGACAACTAAAAATGAAGGGAGAGCTGGGAAGGGTGTAACCAATAAAATCCAGTAAAAGCAGAACTATAAATATAACATTTATTAAATAAGCAATTAAAATGATGGCCCATAAAAGAGGAAAGATAAAAAGAGGTGTGCTAATTGCACCTGAGCGGGGATTGGAGTGTTGTCCCCGTTACAAAGTGGGAGGAGGTTATAGATTCAAATGCATGCATAAAACAACGCAATGCAATCAAATGACAAAAGCACACAATGAAAAAAAGGTAAAACCGTCCCACTAGCGCCTGTGACATAATTACTATGTTTACATGCAGTGAATAACACGTAGTCATTGACTACATTTACATGCAGTGAATAACACGTAGTTATTGACTACATGCAGTCAATAACCCTTTCATAATCGGAATATTAGCAATAACCCAGTTGCGCACGGCCATGTAAACACCTGCAAAAAACTGAATTTCTCATATTTCGTTTTTAAAACCCGAATATGACCCCTGGGTTACTCCTGGTCATGTATACGTATAAGAATATCCCCATCGAAAGGAACATTAATTTGTGTTCTTCTGTGCATGTTCTATGGACAAGGAATCTTGGTCTTTTGAGCATAGGAAGTATTTGTATGCACTGTCTACTGCATGTCTGGCGCATCATGTTCTCTCCTTCTGTTAATGAAGACCATGAGGCACAATAGTGTAAATTACTGCCGGTGGGTCAGTACCAGCACCAAAGCACAAACAAAGACTGCTATTGGCTCCGTGCTGCTGCTGTTGTCAGGAAGAAGCGGAAATAACATTTATGCACAGTACAGCGGTTAGCGCTCTTGCTTCATAGCAAGAAGGTCCCGGGATCGATTTCCACCTGGACGGGGCCTTTCTGTGTGGAGTTTGCATGTTCTCCCCGTGTCTGCGTAGGTTTCCTCCGGGTACTCCGGTTTCCCCTACCACTAAAAACATGTACAATAGGCCGGGATGAATGATGGTGGTCAGAGGGACCGTTGACGCAGATGTGTGTCCACTGACCTTAAGGTTAGGGCCAATGGTTGTATATGGCTCTCTAATCTCTAATAAACACTACTGGGTTAGAGATGTTGGACTAATGGCACCTCTGCTCAATGGTAAATATTGGGAATAAGGAGACGTCGGTCTAATGGCATGGCACCGGCAGGTGCGGGTAATTACTGTGTATTGTCAGTGTGAAAGACTCGCACATGTGCGGTTTATTACTTGGCGTGCATCAGTTGTTTAGCGTGGCAGAACGCGGCGTAAAGAGGAAGTGGAGTCCAAAACATAATAAACACAATAAAGAATGCACTGGATTACAAACATGTTTTAAATGGAATTTTATTATGACATGATCGCTGGAAAAAACAGGTGCTGCACTCTCCAGACCACACATATTGAAGTAATATGGAGGCAGGAGGGATGAAAGCGGCAAGGTTTGGATTAAGTGTCAAGTGTCAGAGAACGGTAGGCAATTAAAACTATTCCATTGTCAGCAAGGCACAAGCAAAGAATCGGGAAACAATTTTTGTTCAGAACTTGGTGCTCAGGAACAGCATAGAGGTCTTTTTCAGAATCGCGCAGCAGCAGTGGCTCCGCCTGAAGTGGGCAGAGGTCGAAGAGATGAAAGAAAATTTTAAAAAAATGCAGAAAAGCATGAGTAGTTTTTGTCTGCAATAACCGTCTTGAACGTAGCCCCACAGTACCTTCTGTCGGGGCATTGATTGTGGCATTATATGGTATTTGTGTACGGTTTTGTGTTCTTTGCATATCCCTCATTATAAGTGTGGACACCATAACATACTATACACATTGCATACATGACGCTATAAGCTGTTAGTTTACTGTACATTCTTCTGTTCCAGTTTGTTTGCTGTGTGGAAGAACCGTAACATGCGCACCGTGACCAACTACTTCATTGTGAACCTGTCATTTGCTGACATCCTGGTGACCATAATCTGTTTGCCGGCCAGCCTTGTGGTGGACATCACAGAGACTTGGTTCTTTGGAAAGACACTCTGCAAAATCGTTCCTTACCTACAGGTACAACACACACTGGTTTATACTTATTATGATTCATTTTTATTCTGTTTAGAACAGTTATTGTTACTTTTATTATTATTTTATTTCATTATTAACTTTGAGATTATAGAGACATTATCCAGTCCAAGGCAAGGGTCAAGTGGATCAGACTGGCCAGATAAGGAGATGTTATATGCACATACTTATCCCTAATACATGAGTAAATTAATAAATAAATTCACTCATTCATTTATTTGTTAGGCAGGAAAGATTTAAAACAAAATCAGGCCTGGCTCAGTACAAACTGATTTTCAGCAGGTTCCTGCTCTGCAGTACACACAAACACAGCATCAACATCCGCTCAACACTCGACACAAAAACATACAGTCAAATATGAGAATACAACAGAGTGGCAGTGCTTCATTGGGTCAGAGACATCTGACAACTGTGCAGACAGGTGCTCTTCCATGATGATCAAAAGATTAAATGAATTATAAAATATGCCCTGATAAAAAAAACAACCTTGAAAATAGGCTAAGTAGTCCTGCAACAATATTCATCTGAAGATAAGAATGTGATACCAACCAGATAACAAGACATGAAGAACTATGTTGTGAGCAGTAGACTCCTACCATGCTCACTCCAGCGGCCCCGAGTCCCTTCCCTGCCCCAAGTGTCCACTGCGCACCCTTCTTCCATTTGTGCAGTGGCCTGTCCTGGCTGCCCTCAGTCGAAGCACCTTTCGCCCCTTTTTCTCCTTTAAGTGCATGCCATAGCGCAGGTGTCCCCAATTACGCACAAAAGGGATTGGCAATAGTCAGATCAGATGACTGGGCAACCAAGACAGGGAAAGCTGAACATGCAAAAGAAATAAAACACTAATTTTGCATGCCCCTGTGCCAGATGATAGATACACCACTATGCACCTAAAGCTCTCACATTTTCTATTCACAGACAGTCTCAGTGTCCGTTTCAGTCCTGACCCTGAGCAGTATCGCCCACGACCGCTGGTATGTCATCTGTCACCCGCTGATGTTCAAGAGCACGGCGCAGAGAGCACGTAAAAACATTGTGTTCATCTGGCTGGTGTCCTGCATTATCATGATCCCTCAAGCAATTGTGATGGAGTGCAGCAGCCTGGTCCCCGAACTCACCAACAAGACCAGCCTGTTCACTGTGTGTGACGAACACTGGGGAGGTACGTCCTGACAAAGAAAACACACACCCCTGCAGTGCAATCTAAAGACATGTTTATGTTGTGAGTGCAATATTGTATTTGTGTTAAATACATAACTTTGGAATGGAAAAGGATAAAGACTTGCGTAAACTAGAGATGTATTGTTTCAACCTGTTACCCGCCTGCTTTGGGTTAGAGTTAGCAATTATCCATCGCCAAATCTCAAAGCGTATTGACTGGAGCGCTCACTGCATATGTGATGCCTCATTTGAAAGCCAAGACCTTCTAGTTTCTAAAAATATCGGAGATCTGTGTGAGTGAAACACAACTTCCATTACATTTGCCATTCCTAAATCTAATCACAACCCTAACGCTAGCCCCCGATCATCGCCTGGCTTGCCAAATGACATGCTTTTTCAAAGATTTTTCAAAGATATGTAGTCTGGGAGAAAGTGTGACCTCAGCGATTTCCCAGTGGGGGATGATTGACAGCCGGGATTAACCAATTACTGTAGAGAAACGCTGGATATGTCGCAGGAGCAAGCAGCAGGAAGCCTTTTCAAAAACGTCCCTTTTCACGAGGAATGCTTCCATCGTTGTTTCTTGCTACGGTTTTAGGGATTTTATATTTTCCAGATGATTTAAAACAGACGAAAGAGCGAAAACCGTCGTCGTGCCGCCATCTCTAATATTTTGGAAGAGTGCAGGGACGGCTTCAGTCTCTTGATGTGATTAACTCCCGCCTCTTGGTGCATGATTGGACTGATATGGGTAAAATGGGGAAATTAGTGGCTGCAAGCAGTTGCCCAGATGCTTCTTCTTTTGAACAGAAAGGAGGAGCATCTAGCTGGCCAGGCAACCGTGATCAGGGGGACGCCAAGTAACAGGTTAAAACAAACCCTCCCTGATCCTCCTTTGCCTCCGGGGAGCAGTGTAACGCAGTGGTGAAAATAATGTAAATGTACATTAGAAGTGGTGGCTCCCCTTTTCATGACTGCACATGTCTCGATGTAAAGAAAAAAAAGAAAAAAAAGAAATCAAATGTTATTTATATTGTTCCTTACAACAGCCAAAAGGTGCACAAGGTTTTTTCAAAGTAAAAATAATCACAAAATATCTAATTAACATCTAATTAACAACAATTAAGTAATAATGATAATAACAATCAGAGACAAACTAGGCTTTTCCATCTTCAAAGTGTGCCTGAAAGGACTGATAGAGCCAAAATACAGCAAAATGTCTGCAGATGAGCTGGAAAAACACATAGGCTACTACACAACAACATAAATACTGCCAGTACTACAAATATACGATTGATCAACTTTTGATTTAGTATTTTAGTTTTTGGGGGTTGGGTTTTGTGTGTGTGTGTGTGTGTGTGTGTGTGTGTGTGTGTGTGTGTGTGGTGTGTGTGTGTGTGTGTGTGTGTGTGTGTGTGTGTGTGTGTTTGTGTTTGTGTTTGTGTTTGTGTTTTCCCTTTTCAAAAGCCCAATATTGCCATGGGCACCAAATTGGTTGGGGCTGGCCCTGCCACGTTTTAAGTTTTATTATATATATTTATATATATGCTTTTTTTATATATGTAATTTTCTTTCTTTTTTAACAAGAAACAAGAGCTGTACATAATACAATTATTAGCAAATATTACTCATCCAAGTTTGGGGATAAAGAATTTAACCATCTTTTTGTAATTGATTTTCATGCTGCTAAACTCAGCATACCAAACAGACTCTTTATCTGTGTCAATAGAATATAACAAGCCAAATAGTGATATGTTCCACTTTAAAGTTGTTTGTAGATTTAACATGATTTTCAATTCAATTTTAACCAAATTCCCAAAATGTTTTAATAACGGGCATGACCAAAACAGGTGGTATTGTTGGCAACACCGCCTTTGCTCTGCCCGATCCCGTCAGACCTCTGAAGCTATGCAGGGTCGGGCCTGGTCGGTCCTTGGATTTAAGACCATTTAGTAACACCAGGAAGCCTGGGTTAATGTAGTGAGTGAGTGGTTGGTGGTGGTCGGAGGGTCCGATGGCGCAGACTGGTTGCTTCACTTCCGTCAGTCTACCCCAGGGCAGCTGTGGCCACAGTAGTAGCTTACCACTTATGGTGTGAATGAATAATGCACGATATTGTAATGTGACTTTGAGCGTCTGGAAAAGTGCTATATAAGACTAATGCATTATTATTATTATTTATTTTGTTAATTGTACTATTATTATTATTATTATTATTAGTATTAGTATTTTATTTTTTCTTCAAAATGCTTGTATTTTCCATTTGCTGTTCCGGGTTCAAACCATGCTCCTAGGGGACAACAAACTTGAGCGATTGTTGTTCTACTTCAGAGACAAAAAACGTCTTACTATATGCGCTGTTCCCAGTAAACTGATTTTTTTTTTTCTGAGCTGGATCAAGGGTGTAACGTTTGGTAAAATATTGTGTGCGTGGGGAGAGAGTACACCAGGAAAAAGCAAGGCGTTAAACGTAGGTTCCAGTAAGAGTAAGAAGTATACACATATATTGATGGAACAATGAGGTACAGGTACTGTAGGTTAAATGCCAGCAAAATTACTGAGAGTAGCTGTCAATTAGCAAAGCCCTTTTACTCCTGCTGCTGAGCAAGCGTTTGATTTATTAAACATAGGGCAGTCTTTGGAGGAAAGGTGAGGATTAATATAGCCAGAGAGCAGATTAGCCTGATAGGATATTTTTCAAAGCTCAAAAAGGAAACTTATCTTCAGACAGTAATTAAATATTTCAGAGGGATTTACTGACCTAAATGTAAACTGGATTAACCCCAAATTAATTCTGTTAGAAAAACTCTTTGCATAATATCCTCATAATGGATACATTCTAATGAAACATATTTCTTCTCTTAACAGTGGATATCTACCCCAAAGTCTATCACATCTGTTTCTTCATTGTGACGTACTTGGCACCGCTGTGTCTGATGGTCCTGGCATATATCCAGATATGTCACAAACTCTGGTGTCAACAGGTGAGTAGCACACATAACAAAAAAAGAGAGAGAGGCCAGGAAAAACTCACTTCATTTGTGTCAATTGCATCTTTCAAAAACTCAGTTTCTACATTATTCCAGGATTAGTGCACATGTTTCTAATGTTTTTAATGTTTTTACTGTAACCTAATTTTGTTTGTTTCTTATAACCTAATTTTGTTTGTTTTGTTAAATGTGTTCTATGCTCTGTACTGCCTTTTAAAGGAACCTTGGCCAGGTCGTCATTGTAAATGAGAATTGGTCTCAATTGACTTACCTGGTAAAATAAAGGGGGAAAAAATAATAATAATACAATTTATATACAGGTAGCTGATGCTGTGATGTCATGAAGTGCCCTATTCAATGGGTTCATGCTGTGGTTGAATTTAAGCTACAACTTCAACAACATTCCCTTGGACCATTTGAGTTCCAATTAGCTAAAGTAGTGGTTTCTTCTAAGATCAAATGAAATATAAAGATTTTATTAGAGCTGTCAAAGTTGAGGGTTTCACTCACGATCAGTCAAAAGATAATTAACTGGCGACGTGTTGTTTTTTTTGACTGATGCAAAGATTTAACACAAGCAATAGGTTTAGATTTCTATAGTGGATTTTAATTCCACAATTAACTAGGCGTATGGGAGAAGGAAGCAGCACACAACAGTGATGCACAGTGGTGGCTCTGAGAGAGGACCACAGCAAATTAATCCAAAACACTTGCAAAGGGTCCCTGAGACTTTAAATGATCTCTCAGTCTGGTTCAGTAGAATTCACCATCATGAGGAAGACTGCTGACCTGACAGTTGTGCATGAAAGCCATCATTGACACCATCCATAAGGAGGGAATGGCTCAAAAGGCAATTGAAGACGTTGGATGTTCTCAAAGTGCTGCATCAAAACAGAAAGTTAAGTGGAAGGGAAAAGTGTGGAAGAAAAAGGTGCACAAGTCGCAGGGATGAGCGCAGTCTGGATAGGATTGTCAGGAAAAGGCCATTCAAAAGTGTGGGGGACCTTCACAAGGAGTGGACTGAGACTGAAGTCAAGAGCCGCCACACACAGACGGATCCTGGACATGGGCTTCAAATGTGGTATTTCTCTGGTTGAAGCAACCAATACACACTAATAGAATCACGAAGAAGAAGCTAACAGGCTAATGGGCAAAGCTAACTGCGAGCTAGCGCCACTTTAAACAGTATTTACAGCCAAGTTTGAGTGAAAACAATTATTTCCATTGTGTAATTGTATGTACAATATCCCTCTCTCCCTTTGTCTTTTTTGTCAGCGTAGTATTTACTCTCACACATGGACAATTAATAAGTAAAAAACACAACTTGCTACAACACCTGCAGTTGCGCTTATTCCCTTTAGGGGCAAGAGTTACTTAGTACTGCTTTAAGGCAGTGATTAAAGTAAAAGGGCCCCAAACCAAGTACTAAGTACATATTTGCATAGTTATAGTTTTCAGCGGGCTGACATTTCTCTGTTTAAATTTTTTTTTTAATTATTGATTTCATGTAATATTCTAATTTCCTGAGATTTTGAATTTGGGGTTTTACAAGCTGTAAGCCAAAATAATCAAAATTAAAACAAAGACTTGACATACAGTATGTCACTTTGCATGCCTTGAGTCTATATCATATATTAGTTTCACATTTTAAATTGAATTACAGAAATAAATGAACTCTTTCACAATGTTTCACCTGTATACATATACATATATCTATATATATATCTTTTGTGTTTTTTAATACATCACAATTAGCATTTTTACGTATTTACATAAAGTCAGTAAGTAGTATGCCTTTTATGCTCTGGATGCATTTTAACCCTTTTAATTAAGCACAATCAAGCTTTACGGCAGTCCTTCACATTTTGTTGAAGTGAATTTCGTCCGTCCATGTATTACCACTTGAAAATGGGCTTTCTCTTGTGCGGTTCTTACAGGCATTCTCACAGTGCGCAGAGACCCAGGTACTCGTAGCGCACCAGGGGTCTCATTTATGAAACTGTCCGTGAGAATCTGCCTATAAGAGTCCGTACGAGCAAAACCCAAACTTCACGTACGGAGAAAAAATTGGGACTTATGAAACCCTCCGTACGCGCAGCACCACGTAAACTCCCCTTCACAAATTCCACCTGGAGCAGAAATGTGCGCACATGACCCCTCCTCACGTCACGCCCCCTGCACGCCTCCATGTCACCATATAAGGATATGCAAAGTAACTTATGAATGAGATTTACCTAAACATGAGGCGATAATGAGAGGGTTTTACCGAGACCCCGGGAGCAGAGAGGGAGGGGCCACACGCCGCAGCAGTGACGGCAGAGGCCGAGGTGGATCTTTACTGACATGTTACCGCTGTTTCTCTGATCACAAGTAACCTACTGGCAGAGTGCAGAGTCTCATCAATAAAACTTTTGGAAATACACTTTTAGAACGTAAAGAAGAGCCTTTTAGACGCTGATTGTGATATTTCCCAGTGCTGTTCACGGAGCTCACATTTCCTGAAACTACAGAATAAGCTCGGTGGGCTTTGAATCACTCAGATAGTCTATTGTTTTTTGAGCTCGCTGTACGTGCAGTGGGGATGAGGCACCGGTTCGCTTTGGGCATGAATGAGGAGCAGAGTCCGGGTGGTATGAGAAAGAGAGAGAGGTTGTGGAGCTGCAGCGCGTAATTACGCAGCGTCTCTGAATGGACTTGTGCCTTGGACCAGCCATCCGTTGATTTCCTAGATTTTATTTTTAATGATCTTAATCATTCCTGTAGAAAATAAAGAAATGAGCAGTTTAAAATGTGCACCAGACTTCATTTCCTCAATCCGACCTCCCCTTGCTGCTTTCCCTCGCCTCTCCTCGTGTGTTTGCAGCGTTTCTGAAAAGTGCGGACTGCGTACGCCAGGTACAAACCTAGTGTGGCGGTGCGTAATGTTTCACGTTCAGTTTGATTTCTATAAATACCACCTTTGGCGCAGAACAGTTCGTACGGAAGGTTTTGGCCTCATTTTGTCCGTACGTGGGCTTTATAAATGAGACCCCAGATGTGTGCAATTAGTCAATGATTGCCCCCACCTGGCCTGCTTCTGCTGGCAGGTGAGGGGTGAGGCAAAGGCCCTGTCCATACAAAGTCAAGCTGAGGACCAAACGCAAAGATATTTTATCAATCCAGTGTATCGTCCATACGAGCCCGGCGTTTTGGGGGTCTGTAAACAAACATTTTCCAAACTAGGTCCCAGAGTGGAAAGATCTCAAAACGTTGTTTACGTGGCACCGTTGTTACAATGTCTCCACAACTTTTACTAAAACGATGACGTCAAAGCGCCAGAGTGGTGTCTGTTATCCATAATCTACTGACCTTATGAGTTTTACTCATGGATCTATGATGGTTTTACTCCGCTCCTCTGCTCCACTGCAGTCCGCAAGCCACAGGTGACAAGTAGAAAAACACGGCCGAGTCAGTTTGTGTTTTTGGATTGACAGTCAAAGTCCGGTCACTGACAGATTTTCTGCTTTAGTCCTGTTTCATCTGAAGAATAAACTCGCTTTTTCGTCTCTTCTGTAAATCGTAAATCCTTGAATCCGTTTCATTTTCACTGTTTACATTCCGCAAAAGTTTACTGCGCATGCGCCCTCTACATCTTGTTCTATTATCTGTGAACAGATAATAGAACAGATGAACAGACCTGAGTCAACCCATGTGGACGCACACATTAACTAAGCTGGCTTCGTGCTTACAAATAAAGTTTCTGAAAATATAAGTGTTTGTCTTCGTATGGATCTAGCCTAAATGGAGGGGTTAGTAGCAGTTTGACAGCACACATATCATTTCATGTTTTGTTTCTACTGAATTGTAATAATAATAATGCATCGGTTTTATATAGAGATTTTTGGACACTCAAAGACGCTTTACATTGCACTATTCATTCACTCATACTTGGTGGTGGTAAGCTACTATTGTAGCCACAGCTGCCCTGGGATAGACTGATGGAAGTGAGGCAACCAGTCTGCTTCATTGGCCCCTCCGACCACCACCAACCACTCACTCACACACCACATTCGCCAGGCTTCCTGGTGTTAAAATGGTCTCCCATCCAAGTACCGACCAGGGGCCTCATTTATCAAGCTTGCTGCGCACAAAATGAGGCCAAAACTTTGCGTAGCCACTCCTCTGCGCAAAAGATGGTATTTATAGAAAACAAACTGAACGTGAAACATTGCGCTCCTCCACGCAAACTATATAGCTCCCGTACGAGGTACGTACTTTTCAGAAACACTGCTGAGAGACGGGGAGAGGCGAGGGAAGCAGGGGAGGACAGTTTGAGGAAGTATGTTTGGTCACTTTTGAAATAGTTCATTTGAATTTTATTTTCATCATAAATTACAAAGATTAGAATGAAATGAGCAACTTAACACGATATTTGTGAAAAACGACTTGTTGCATATACGTGCACGCTCGTACCTGTGCGCGTATGTGCACTGACGCTGAAGCCTTTTAAACGGGAAGCAGGAATGATCCCGCTGTACTGTGCTTTAATTGACTCATCTCTGGACATAAGTCTGACCAACTGGGTTTAGGTCCAAAGCTCGGTCACATGCCCTTCAGACACAAGGCCGTCTTTACGCAGTGCACACCGGCACCGCGGCTCCACTGCGCGCTCCCTCCTCAGACACCACGGACGCCACTCCTCACTCGGACACTGACTGACCTCTCCTCACTCACACCACCCGGACAGACAGCTCTGCTTCTTCCAACACAGAGCCCGAACTCACGTACAGCGTGCGCAATGGTTTGGATGAATGAAATTCCCCAGTTGATCGTGTTTTTATTGGCAAACCCAAACCTTCCTATTGGCAAATACAGCCGACACTTAAGGCTCTTCTTTATGTTGAAAACATGGGTTTTGTTTTATTGATGGAATATTACAGAAAGATGCCAATACGCGTGATCAGAGAAGCAGATCTCACTCTTCATTAAAACTCCTCGAACCAGTGTCGTCCCTGCACGAGCTGCTGCAGCGTCAGCCCCTCCCTCTCTGTCTCTCGCCTTCGGTTAAACCCACTCATTACCACCTCATGTTTAGGGAAATCTCATTCATAAGTCACTTTGCATTGCCTTTTATGGTCAAATGGAGGCGGGCAGAGGGCGCGTCGTGATGTCCGCAGCTTTCTGCTCCACGTGTGATCAGGGAAGGAAAGATTGCGGTCAGGTGTGCGTACCCGCTCATACGCAGGGTTTTATAAATCGGAAAAAAAACTTTGCGTATGAAATTTTTTGTGCTTTTGCTACGCACTTTCAAAGTCAGAGTCTCACGCACAGTTTGATAAATGAGGCCCCTGGCCCTTCCCTGTTTAGCTTAGTGGGATCGGGCAGAGCAACAGACTTTCATGCTCAAACAGTACTCAAGTAGTATTTTCCCCAGGTACTTACTTGGGTCATTATTTTGGTCACTACTTTTTACTTCTTCCTGAGTAAAATTATTTCAAAGCAAAGTTAGTCTTATTTGAGTAAATATTCCAGCTACTCTAGCCACCTCTGTTTGTATTTCCTAGATTCCTGGAAGCACTTCAGTGTTGCACAAGAAGTTCAAGACGTTCCGGTGCTCCTCTCCGAGTGCGGGCTCTGGAGAGTCCGTGAGGGTCCGCACCAGCACCGTGTGTGCAGAGATCAAACAGGTCCGGGCTCGGCGCAAGACCGCGCGCATGCTCATGGTGGTTCTGTTTGTGTTCGCCCTCTGCTACCTGCCCATTAGCGTGCTCAACATCATGAAGCGGTGAGGGCATCTATAGATCTAAACAATCACTGGATGAATGTGATGCAGAAAATGAAAAGCTGTGGCAAAAACAGGAAATACTGCCTGCATTCAATAGCAATAAAGTATGTTGTGGAATATGCTCATGTTAGTACCTCACTGCTGTTTCTAATTCCAAACCTAATCCACTCCTGATACTATCACTGTCATTTGACACAAATACTATTAAAAACAAGTACTTCTGGTGTAAACTATTAGATCATGCTTTTAATTTTTTGATTCTTTAAGTGTATTATTTGTGTTCATGTGCAGGGTTTTTGGGACATTTAAGAATTCAAATGATCGGGAGACCATTTACGCTTGGTTCACCTTCTCTCACTGGCTTATTTACGCCAACAGTGCAGCAAATCCCATCATCTATAATTTCCTCAGCGGTAAGCATTTAAAGTGTTTTTAGTTGTCCCTTTGTGATCAACAGCTATATACAAGGTCTTTTCTCCATTAGGTGCGTAAATACAATGTCAATACAACAAAATGGTGTGTGATTTTCTTTTAAGTTGTCACCGTTTGATGAGGCTATTCAAGGATGCATCTGTAGCTGTCACCGCATACCACGCAAACAAAGACGAGCAAGAATTGTTTCTTATCCATTATCTTTCCAAAAGGATGCTACAAAAAAGCTAAAATAAAAAGTTCAGAGAATTCTTGGAAGTTGTTAGGGCTTAAGCATTGGAAAAACCCTTAGGAATAACACAGTGGATGCCTTGAGCAAAGATGTGGAACAGCGAACTTTTATGAGTCATACTATAACTGTACAATTTACCAGTGAAAGTTTTCCAAGTTTTTTTCTTCTCCAAAACGTTTGTTCGGAAGAGCACAAGTTCTATGACCAGTGCAGGCAATTTTCAAGGAGTGGGAGTTATAGTTGAGACATTTATTCATTTATGCAGTTTCTCCAGGGGTGCCCAAAGTGGGGCCCGCGGGCCACATTTGGCCTGCCGGAACAATTACATTGGCCCGCCAGAGAGTGACCTAGGCTGCATCCGAAACCATTAAATTGTAGCCTCTAAGTACTAACACTAGCTACTAATCCTTAACCTTTCATGGGGTCAACTGTTAGATCTCTATCCAGTTAGTGAACTAGAGCTTCAGCAGCATTTGCCCAATTCGACCGTCCTTACCCAGGGGAAGGGGAAGTGACATCACCAACAGCTGTTCTTCTTTAAAGTTCAGTGCAAGCCAAACAAAAGCGCATACCGCCACCTACTGTATATTGTCCAACAACAACATAGTGTCCAAATAAAGACATTTAAGGCGCGGAAAAAAAAAGAAAAGAAAGAAAGAGAAACATCCAAATGATCCTTCACATTTCCCTTTATTTTATCTCAACAGCTGTTTCATAAAGCTACAGTATGCAAATTAACCATGTGGCTTAAGTTTCTACTAAATGAAAACAAAAGCACAAACTACCTACTTACTTACTGAGAAGGCTCTTTAAAACCATGTGACTGTGCTGTGGTGACTCTAACATGTATTTTGTCACTTTTATAAAGTTTGGCTTGTGCAGAATCTTATTTTTAATTTTTATTTTTTATCAAATGTGCACCTGTCAATCAACAGTGGTTGCGCATGAATCACTCGAGGGTGGGGGCGAGGGGGGCGGGCATGCGGCGCAGTGGCTTATGGGATGGTACATAGCTCCTAATCGCCAGTAAGTTAGCATCAGAGGTCCCTATGCTAAAGTGGCCATGATAGTTAGCAAACAGGCCACTTCCCCTAACTCCTTACTAACTTTTTTTATTTTATTTTTTTTTTTTTATTGTTGCAGTACTAAATACAAAACTTTTTTTTTTTTTTTTAATACAAAAGAAAAAAGGGAGGAAGAAAAATAATAATAATAATAATAGTAGAATAAGAATAAAACATGGCCAGGGTACACAAACCAAAACGGGATACAGTACAGAAACAATAGCACACATTCTAATTACACAAACAGCTGTGCAGCTTGGCTTGCCACTATATCAGATGATATTTGCAGGAAGCATCATGGACCTTAATAGCTTTTTGATTGGTCACAGTCTTTATTGTTTAAGGTACTGGTTGAGTTCGTTATCAAATGAAGTCCATTTGGTTTTGTCTGTGCCCATTTAGTTTTATGAATATGATATTTGGCCAGGTGAATGATAGTCTGAATCAGAAGGGAAAGGTCATTAGGGATATTTGGATTATCAAAATAAAACAATATGTCACTCTCCTGAAGGCTGATCATGTAGCCAGTTTTGTTCTGGATAAGTTGTTGTATATGTAACCATAGGTTTTGACTGTAAGTGCAGTGATAAAACAGGCACTCCTTACTAACTGGCAGACCAATTCGGACGCATCTTATCATGGCGGACGCTGACGCACATCCGGTTTGGCCTAAGACCTCTTACCAATTTAGTGGTTTCGGATGGAGCACACCTTTTGCTCAAAATCCTAACTCTCTCCCATTCATTCTCAATGGTAAATATGGATGCAGTACACTTTATGGCCACCAGCGCAAATTGGGGCGCTGTTTCACTCCTTTCACAAAGTTAAGGAAACACTGTTGTAGTGTCTTGATAATAATCAATCACAGAGCGTTGTAGCATCAACTTTCCCATTTTTCCAACTTTTATTGCAGGTTGTTGAGATCAGGTTCATGTTAACAATTTAAAAATGTTTACTTCCAAGAATTTATGCTGAACTGACACTTTCACAGGTGTTAACATTTTGCACTATATTGCTACAATAGTTTTTGTTCAACTAAAACTAGGCTTTTGCTGTAGTTAATATTTGTTTTAATGTAGCATGTTATTTGCATATCAAATACAAATAAAATCAAGTAACTATTATTAGTTGAAGTTATGTGTTTCACGCCTGACATTGTCGTGTTAGGCACATTTTCATTTTGGCCCTCAGAGACAAAAAGTTTGGGCACCCCTGCTTTAAAGGAAAGGAAAGCATTATACTCGACTGTATATGTCATATATGCTTATTTTTCAGTCTGTGCTAACTTAATTAATCAATGCGTCTTCTCTGTCTGTCTTTATATTTTATACTTAGCCTACTCTTCGAAGAAAAGAACACACTGGCTATCTTTTAAAACATTTGTCTGAAAGGCGGCCTAGTTGTCGGAATAAATCTCACTTTTTGCAAGATAGACAGAGTGCGGGAGATTCTTTTCTTCTAAGATTTACAAGCATTATGCACAACCGCTCAAACGCACCTGTTGTTTGAAAAGCTGTGCAAACCACCTGCTCACTAATACTAACTCTGCCATTGGAAATGTATTGTGGTTGCCCTTTGAACTTGTGATAGTATTTTTGCTTGTTTCTGCGCAGGTAAATTCCGTGGAGAGTTCAAAGCAGCCTTCACTTGTCACTGGTGCGGACATGGCCAGAGCGGCTCACAGAAGACCCGGATGAGAGCCAGCACCGACAGCAGAAAATCACTCTCAACGCAGCTCCACAACATGGACAGTGTGTCGCGCATCTCTGATCAGATAGTGTAGAGACGAGAGATTAGAGTATTTCCACAAAACATTTCTCTTGTTCAACAATCATTGGATAATTCATACATCATAAGAATAGATTTCCAACATGCAGTCATGCTGTTGTGTCCTTAGGCAAGACAGTTTCTAGACCTGTGTTCGCAGATGATGAAAGGTCATGGTGCTTTGTGAATGTGATTGAGTGTAGTTTGTTCATGTTAGGCACTGCACATTGGAATAGAAAGATATTTTTACATGCCAGTGCCACAAATTAAGACTGCACAATTTTGAAAAAATAAATACTGATTGGGAATTTTCGGGCAAGTACTGCAATTTGGATTTTCATTTATATAGATATAAAAGACATATGGAGATTCCAGGCACAATATTTAATGGTTAATGGGCTCAACTTGTATAGCGCTTTTCAACCTACATTAGGAACTCAAAGCACTTTGGTTCTGTTCTGTACAGCTCAGGCGATTGCAGTCTTTTGTGATTTTTTGATTGCAATCGTTCAATTTGTGATGTTGATTCACTTGCAACTTGCAAGTAATTGTGCAGCCCGACAACATTTGGCTCATTCTTACTGCCAACTAGGGTTCTGTGAAGAATAGCCCGTTTCCCTGACAGGTTGAAGAAACACGGTTGAAGAAACAGAAAAATCAGATCACCACAATCCTAAGGAGGATCTTAAAACAAGAATAATATAGCTTACTTCTTTAATATTTGATCATTGATCAATGAACTGACTAGCATGTGCATAAAAGAAAAAGATAATAATTTCCACACCATAGAGTTCAAATTATTATGAGTGGTATTTATTTTTTATTTGAGCTGATATATTGTATTTTTTCCCCAAAACATTAAATATATTTTGTATGTAAATATCTGTAAATAGCAGAATTTTAAATAAGACCAATAATCAAACACCATGATTAATATTCACCGCTAGAATGTGTCTTAAGAAATGTACATTTTTGTGGTGCAGCAAAAACTAACAGAAACCGTTGGTGTTATAGAGCCATTTCTCTGGAATCAATCAGAACTGCTCATGACTCTGTTATGATTTCTAAAGGTTAATGTTTACTACTTATGTGCTTCAGCGAATTCCCAGTCAATAAGGCTGGACTTCCACACAGAGAGGCCCTGTCAATCATCATCACTGTCAATCATCATCACTGATGATTGGACTGAGCATGTGCAGCAATTATACAAGCCGCTGTATCTAATTTACATGAAATGGATTGACAAAAAATGTTCTAACCCAAGATAACTTATCCGGGGCTAGGTTGGTTAGGAAATTCAGCATAAAATGAAACACAAAAGAGTCAGACATATTTTTGTCCGTTTCCAAAGGGACCTTCCAAAAGGTCAAAGGTTTTGTTCTTAATGCACAAGCAGAAGAATAATAAAGAATAAATAAATAACAATAATTCCACTGTGTTCGGGTTATGTGCATGTAGGTGTCTTTTGGAGACTGCTTACCAGGACCAACTGTTGTTTGGCATTCAGTGTGGATTTAAGCTTAAGGAAACATGCATGTAAATGTAGTGAAGTGATGGATTTGTATCGGTCCAAACTACCTCAGGCTTATAAAAGGAAGGAATGTAAAAGCTCCCAGAATGCTCTGCCTATACCATTTCCCCTGCCCAGAAATTCATACATTACTGGCTCATTTTTCCTTTGTGAATCCTACCTCTCTTGGTTGATATAGTCAATGATGTGCAAGGCTGGTTCTTTGTTTTCTTTGTTTTTAAGTGGATTAAGACTTACTCAAGTGGACTCAAGTATACCCTGAAATGGTTGGTCATAGCTGGGAGATAATATGCTTATTTATTTGTAATTAATG
Source organism: Neogobius melanostomus (assembly GCA_007210695.1). Taxonomy (NCBI): domain Eukaryota; kingdom Metazoa; phylum Chordata; class Actinopteri; order Gobiiformes; family Gobiidae; genus Neogobius; species Neogobius melanostomus. The sequence continues at coordinate 260,112 of VHKM01000273.1, forward strand.
CACTGCTTTAGGTACAGCTCTCTTCATATAGAAGTACAACATGTTTTATTAATCATTTGCAAGCCGTCAAGCTCGTATGCGTTTCATCCAGTGGACTCAGATGACTCTGTTCCATCCGAAGTAGAGAGTGTTGAGGCTGAATTCTGTTGTGAAGCTTTCTTGTTCAATTTGTACAAAACAAAATAGCACTGTTGCTACTTTCTGCTACAGTTGTGGTCAAATAATAGCAGTGTGTTCAAAAACGTTAGTTAAACACAACATTTTCATAATAGATTTTTATTTCGATGCATTGGGAGCATTGCCCGTGGTTTTCTAAATGAAAACATGAAGAGAAATGTATAATTTCTTCAAGTACTTTACAGAAAATTACAAAAATTATTATTGGGCTGTTCAGAAAAATAGCAGTGTCTTCATTTGTCTTTACACGCTCAGTAAGTACTACATAAATAAATATTGCCCATAGGATTTAGCTTTCCAGTGAATCAATACACTAATATTTAGTTGTATGACCACAGTTTTTTAGAACTGCTTCACATCAGTGTTGCATAGAGTCAACCAACTTCTGACACCTGTCAACACCAGCCCTACATGCTTTGACAACATTCCACAATTCCTTGGTTTTGTATCAGAAATGGCATTTTTGATGTCACCCAACAAGTTTTCTACGGGATTAAGGTCCGGGAATTGGGCAGGCCACTCCATAAAATTAATTTTCTTGGTCTGGAACAAAGATTTATCTTGCTTACTGGTGTGTTTGGGGTCATTGTCTTGTTGAAACACCCACTTCAAAGACATTTCCTCTTCAGCATATGGCAACATGACCTCTTCAAGTATTTTGATATATCCAAACTGACCCATGATCCCTGGTATTCGATAAATAGGCCCCACACCATAGTTAGAGAAACATGCCCATATCATGATGCTTGCCCCACTATGCTTCACTGTCTTCAGAGTGGACTATGGCTTGAATTCAGAGTTTGGGGTCTTGGACAAAGTGTCTGCAGCCCTTGGACTCAAAAAGAGCAATCTTACTTTCATCAGTCCACAAAATGTTTCTCCATTTCTCTTTCGGCCAGATGATGTGTTCTTTTGAAAATTGTATCCTCTTCAGCACATGTCTTTTTGTAACATTGGACATTGCGGGGGCTTCTTGCAAATAAATTAGCTTCACACAGGCGTCTTCTAACTGTCACAGTACTCACAGGTAACTTCAGACTGTCTTTGATCATCCTGGAGCTGATCATTGGCTGAGCCTGTGGAGTTCTGGCTATTGTCCAATCCATTCGAATGGTTGTCTACCATGTTCTTCCACGTCTCTCTGTTTTTGCTTTCCATTTTAACACGCTGGAGATCATTTTTGGAGTTTTACCCCCTCCAATCAAAATTTTCACTAAAGAACGCTGTTCTTCTGAACAATGTCTTGAACAACTAATTTTTATTCAGGATTTCAAAGTGAAATGCATGTATAACATGTGCAGACTTCCTAAAATAAGGGACACCTGATTCAAACCTGTTTTTTCCACATAATGATTGATCTCACCAATTCAACTCCCCACTGCTATTACTTTGAACACACCCCTTTCAATTGAATATTCAACTACACAGACGTAAGAGCATGCATACCATGAATGCTGGGTCTGTCTGTGTTTCTAAGAATCTACTGCACCGTCTGGTAAATTGTTGTCCATGTAGTTCAATGATTTATACCAAAAACTGTGAATAATCTGGTTAGTCATGTTGGACTGCTATTATTTTGAACACTACTGTATGTTTGCTTTTGTGTTTTGTTAGGTGTGCTTGTGCGAATAATAGATGGAATTGTTTTGTTCTCTGACTTTCTTTGTACAGTTTTTATTTACTATTATTATGTGAAGTATTAGCTTCAATCTTTACAGTATGTTGCCATAAAGTGGTTTGTAGCCACATAGACCCACTCATTATACAGTAATTAGGAGTCGACCGTTGCTGACCCCTTGTGGCAAGAGCAAGTACTTAGATGCGGGTCACACACAAACCGTTTGTTGCAAACTGGGATAATGTTGTAATTACATTTCTGTCAAATAGAGTAAAAAAGAAGAAAAAAACTGGGATAAATAAAATAATAATAATAAATAATACAAAATAATAATAGCTTAAAAAAAGATCTAATGTTGTTACTGATGTCTTTTTGTGATGTGTCAAGTAGAATAATATTTTGTATCATGCTTTAGTGGAAACTTATGATGATTATGAAAATAATGATTTAAATGTATGGGCCTACTTGCAAATAAAGTCTTATAGAAGTGAAACACAAGCAGGTCTTCGCAGAGGGTTAACAAAAACACTCATCTTTGGAAATTATTACCCTGTAACTGTAACCTTTTCTTTAGCATTGATTTGTATTTGTCGCACATTGTATCAGTCTATTTCAAGACATTTCTGCATGTAACAGATATTCTTGATACAATATTTGCTTTTCCTCTGTAAAAAAATAAATAAATAAATAATATATATATATATATACTGTATATATATGTATATATATATGTATTATATATATATATATATATATATATATATATATATATAATATATATATCAAGTTGATCTGTTGCATTACGTATAGCTCTTTTAAATGTGTCTGCATTTTGCTCCTTGGAGTAATTTTCAAAGTAAATACATTGTGACATTACAAATCCATTTAAAGTGAATGCCTTGTGACATTTAATTTACCTGCTAGCTCCTGACGTGATTAGTGTTTGCTCCTTCAATCTCGCCTTTGTGGAAGACTTACAGTGATGCACTTTTGCAAGTTGCAAAAGTTTTCAAAAACCTGTCAACTGGATGGAGTTATTAACTGAAGACACATCCAAGAGGTTTTCTCAAATCTTGATTGGTCTGGAAACTGGATTCATTCCTCTTCAGTCGTATACAGGCTACCACAAGTTAGGCTCTAAGGATGAATGCATAAATAATTTAGTTTCAGCTGATTGAACATGTTCAATTCTGAATTAACCCAGTCCAGATAACTTTTATTTATTTATTTATTTATTTACAATGAAAAACATCTGGACGACTGAGGCAGATACAAGCGTGTCGCCTCAACACTTATTCCTTATACGCGTGGGTCTCATTCTGCTTTCTGATTGGATAATTGTTCTCAGAACCAATGCAGTTTGCTCTGTCCAATCCCGTCAGATCTCGGAAGCCGAGCAGGGTGGGGCCTGGTCGGTACATGGTTGGTACTTGGATGGGAGACCGTTTAGGAACAGCAGGAAGCCTGAGTGAGTGGTTAGTGGTGGTCGGAGGAGCTGATGGCGCAGATTGGCAGGCTCGCTTCCGTCAGCCTACTCCCCAGAGCATCTGTGGCTATGTAACTATGTAATTATTTTTACAGTCTATGTAGTAACTAACCACCACCAAGCGAAATTGTAAAGTGACTTTGAGCATACAGTAAGTCTGATGCAGTATCATTATCATGTAAAATGTGTTTGTTTTCCTAATTTTGCAGATTTATTCACAATATGTAAAACCAACATTTGATTTGACATGTTGACTGGGGACATAAATATATATATATATATATATATATATATATATATATATATATATATATATATAATATATCCTACATTTAAGCGAAGTTTCTAAGTCACATCCAAATGTGAGTAGGAAATTAGTAATTACAGTACATAAAAAAAACCATAATGCATAATTTTATAGAATACCAGAGTACAGGATTAAACATACTGTATTTTGGAGGTAGTAGGCACAGTGGCTGGGTCATGCGGATGCCAGTATTGTATTAGTGTTGGAGTTTAAAGGGGCGGGCTAAGGGTGGATTCAGTTTAAGGACAGAAGAACGGAGCAGTGGATGAGCAGAGAGACAAGTGTCTGCTGCTACCATGAGGCTAACATGGATGGGAGCAGTGCTTATATTTGGTGAGCATATTTTTTTTAATGTATGTCATTTGTGTGTTAGATTTTATTTAAACTTTTTTGTGTATGTGTAAAATGCTGTACTCTATATAGGCCTACTGGGATGGGATAAATGTGCTCATCAGGACCTAACTGGTCTTTGTAACATCAAATCAGCCACATGGTTGTTTTTACTGGCCTCTATTTTGGTAGCTGTGAAGTTTTAGCCATATATATTTTTAAAAGTATCATAGTAGGATTCAAGCATGTGTGTTATCCAGTCTTATTATTGGACCAATGACCCACAAGAAGCCTCTATTGAGAGTTGAAATATTCTCAACTCTTGTTCAGTTGACAAATTTGAAATCCTTTACTACAATGAACAACTGCTGGACGACTTAGAGCTTACACAAATATGTGGGGTGTCCCTTGTGCAGAAGAGTGTCATATCCGAACAGAACAATTTCAGATCTAGACCGAACTCACCAGGCCTGTTCAAAAAAATGAAATGTTTAGTTTTGGCCCTCAAAGTGCCACTTTGGTGGTATTGTAGAATGTCACTAATTTAGATTCGACTTCTATCTTCCATCGCTCAGTAAAAATGTGGGTGAAGACAATGCAACAAGATCTGTTTTTTGCTGTGTTTACAACACACTCTGCGATTGCAAAAATAAATTTACTCTACAACAACAAAAAGTCAGGTAGGCCAGCTTTAAAGATTTACCAGCCAAAATGAAACTGAAACAGCCCATGGCAACAGTCAGTGTCTGGCTCTGGTGCTCCTTGCTTCTGGATGGTAAAAAAAACCTTTAGCACGTTAAAATGATGCAAATCCTGTGGGATATATCTATACACTCTAAGCCACTGAAAGAACTGTTAACTATTGAATCCACAGACCTCATAAATACATGCGTTTATATGATCTTTATAAATGTTTGTATTTTAGGTATTCTTATACCTCAAATCTGTGGCCTCACTCGTCCCACTCCTGACTGTTTGTCTACTGTGGACCTCTGCATGTCTGATTTATGCTCGGCAACAAAAGAAGGCAGGTTATGTGAAGAAAATGGTAAAAATTTCCTTTTTTTTATTGGTGTGTGCAATAATTGACGTTATGTAACACGATTTCCGCAAATAGCCCATGTCTCAATTGAATTGTGCGTCTTGGCCCATTGCTTCAATTTAATAACAAGCCTATAGCCAGCAGCAGATAATGTGATTGTGAGGGAACTGGCAGTTTTTGAAGGTGAAACACAAAAGGTAAAAACAAAACACTGATAGATAGATTTTTTTTCTTTCATACAGAGGTTATTTTGAAAAGCAAATTAGCATCTATGTTGGCTTACAAGAACTCAGTGGTATGTTTACCCTTCATTGATTGTAGTTTTTACTTCACTTGTTATGATCAAAAACGTATTATTGAATTGTTTTGTGTGTCTTAGTATTTATTATCTAAAGTTAGACATGATGCCCGAACTGATATGCATGTTCTATTGTGATGGAATATGTTTTTCTTTGCCCCAAAACATCAGATTCTTTAAAACATTTTAAAAGCCTTAAATTTACTCTATAGCAATAATAGCAGGTGTGCAGGAACACCTGCTGGGCACACAGCCTCAAGGGAAATCTTTTTTTTCACCTGTCATTTTAGCTGAAGGGTGCCAAGTGAGCGAGAGGACGGTGTGTAACATGAGCCTGGCCAGTGTCCTGGGGCAGTTCCCCTCTCTCAGAGCCTGTGTGTGTGAGCAGGAGGCTGACTTGTGTGACTCTATACCAGCGCTGCTCGCACAATGCCATCAAAAGCCAGGTGCAGTCTTCTTACTGTTCTATGGACCGGCTTTCAGAGCTGAAATTACATTTGTGTTTGCCAAAGATATCAGATGAATGGGAATGGGAAGAATGTATTTGCGTTTGTTTGGGCTTATTAGGTTTTATTTATTTGTGCAGCAGTTCAATGGCAGAGAATCTCCAAGAACGACTGGCAATTAAGCACGTTACTGGACATGGGTATATATTGTCATAATAATTAAAATTACATAATTGTGAAGAATATGTTCTTTCAGGAGCATAATTAGACTCTTCTCAAAAATTGCTCATACTGTATTTGCACATTGTCTGTATTTTTTGTATCATATTCACAATTATCAAATATTTACTAATGGGCAACTCCACATTATTCCGTAGATCATGATGCATCTGAATCCTGTCTGGAGAGCATAAGGCGGTGCCTTGGCGATAGTGTGTGCAACAGGTTGATGGCACCAGTTCTACAGCAGTGTATGGGCTTGAACTGTGAGCACCATAGATGTCAAGAAGCCACTGTGAGTTTCTACCGGAGCATGCCTCTCCACATTGCCCAGCTGTTGGTCATGTGCCAGTGCCAGGACTCAGATGAGGCATGTGTGAGGATGAGCTCTGCCCTGCACAGCGGGACGTGTGGCGCAGAGAGACGGAGCTGCCTGCACACTGCCAGACAATGTGTTGGAGACACAGGCTGCAGGTACTTAAACACAACATATGGAAATTGATTAAATCTTATGCTAAAAAAAATTATAAAAGTGGATGGATGGATGGATGGATGGAGGTCTATGCCATGCAGCTGCCCTTCCAAGCAACTCTAAAACAGAGTATATTTTATTGATATGTAAATACAGTGAGAACTAGGGCTGCACAATTTTGAGAAAAAACCTAATTGCGGTTTTTCTGACAAATATTGCGATTGCGATGCGATTTTCGATTTTTCTGTTCAATACTTTTAAGTGCGTAAAACTAAAATTATGAATTAAATATTTTGTTACTTTTATGAAACAAAGGGTTAAATAAACTACATACATAGTGATTAAGGTAATGAGATTGTTCGATGCTTCGTGATTATTAATTGTTCCCCTTAATGTCCAAAATTACTGAAACTACTGGGATTTTACACATGAAACAAAAACTATACATTACAAAACTAATCTGTGGATTTTACATTTCGAGATTTCCATCAAAAACTCAACGTGAATGTTGAGACGAGTGGTGCTGCTTATCACACATCGGTTTCTGAATGTCTGGCTCTAAAGAGGAGAATTTCAGTCTCACACTGGAAAACCTAACTTAACAGGTATTGGGAAGGGCATGAGCACTTTGAGGGCAGACTCTGTAAGCTTTGGATGTTAGGTAACGCAAACTCGTGCACAGACGCACATGCCGTGGAAAATACCAGACATTTGGTTCCACAAAAGCGTTCTCTGGAACACAAGCAACAAAACGCTGCTTATTCTATGAAAATCAGCCGCATATTGACGTCAAACACCTGCTGTAAAGATGGTAGAATGAGTCGTGGCTGAATACAGTGGACGCGCGTACGGCGGCGGCGCGCAGCAGCAGGCCGGGATTGTTCGACCCGCCACAACCAGACCCGCCATCAAAGGAGAATTTATGACCCGATCCGCGAGCATGGCTGCGGAGACCGCGGGGGAACCCGCAACCCGCGCATCAGGTGCGCTAATGCCCCCAGCCATGTGTGAAATCCTGCGCGTTTTACAATAGCTACATATTGACAAACGGGATGAAGAAAAATTACGCACGGTTCTGAGAAGTGCCCTCCGTGCGCATCAGCTGCTTTGCTGTAGACAGAGAAAGCCGGTGTACTGCATACAAGCTTGTTTCCATTGCCATTTGTGATTGGCCACCAAGCCAGGAACGCGAGATTCGACCATTTTGATTGGCTAATAGGTTTGTCAATCAAATGTCAGGGGCGGGGGAAAAAACCTCAGTCTCCTGAGGTTAGGTTATCGCAGGAGTTAAAACCTCAATATCGATGCGATAAAGGTTAATCGTGCAGCCCTAGTGAGAAGCATTATGTTTACATACACTTCATAAAAAGAGACATTTGCATTTTTTTCTCACTGTCAGACATGAAACCAGAATGATTTTTTTTTAGGACAATTAAAAATTATTTCAATTTGTCAAATTCCAGAAGAATGAAAGATAGCATTTTCACACACAATTTTTTATTACTTTTTACAAAACCAAAAGTTTACATACAGTAAGATTACTATACCTTAGAACAATTTGGGAAAGCTCAGATGACAATGTCATGTCCTTGGAAGCACAAGTCTAGTTAATTCTTGGGTGCAATTTCAATACGCTTGAAGGTTTTTTTTAATGTATTTTTTAAATTGGTTTATTAGGTAGGGACAGTGCAAGTTAATGAACAAGCCACACCGGATTGTAGCCTTGGGCTAATTTCCATCCGTCATCCCCCATGCGCACTCTCAAACACACTCTCATTCATCCTGTACATTGTACATGTTTTTAGTGGTAGGGGAAACCGGAGTACCCGGAGGAAACCTACGCAGACACGGGGAGAACATGCAAACTCAGAAAGGCCCCGGCCTTGGTGGGAATCAAACCCGGACCCGGTCAGGATAAAGCCCTTACTCAAAAAGAAACATGAAAAAGACAGATTGGAGTTTGTAAATAATAAAAGGATAGACTTTAATTTTTGGAGACATATCCTGTGGTCTGACGGGAAAAAATAATCCAAATTTGGCCATAATGACCATCGTCACATTTGGAGGAAAAAGGGGGGAATCTGTATCAACAGTTTCATTATATTGTGCGGCTCATCTTCCTCCATAGATGAATGAACTGTAGCTGTATATTTCCAGGAGGCAGCTGAGTGTATTGCAGTCCAGATGCTGGAGATCAGTGGAGCCACACTGCCTGAATAACCTCCACACAGACGAGTGCTTCAGTCAGATGAAGCCCGCTCTCATCCTCGGAGCTTACACAGAATGTCAATCAGCCTTTTTGGACACTGTGGGTACCACTCTTCATTTTCCCTGCACTTGTGAGGGTCTGCTGAGTCCTGACCTGCAGACATGCGCCATTATTCATGAGGTTTTCCACAATAGAACACCCTTCAGTAAGTCCTATATCCATTCCTATTGAATCCATGTTGCCATTATTGATGCAGTGTTTGTAACAGTCTTTGTGTTTTGTTCAAACGCCCTCACAGTAAAACAGTGGAAGGACAGCAAGGCCCCAACCAAACCTCCTGATCGATCAGATGATATTCTTTTTGATTGGAGTGGTAAAAAGGATAATAAAAGACACTGTTAACACTTTGTAAATTCATTATTAATCTATGATCCATTCTGTTTTTAACAGATTATCTCCTGTCTGGGTTCGCCTGCCTGCTGCTTATGGGAATCACTGTCTCAGCTACTGTGATTATAATATGGTGAGTATTCAGTGCAAATGTCATCCAGAACTTACATTTAGAAAGACATCTTGCTCTACAATCATTAAGGACAGCATATCATACCATCAAGTTCAGCCGAAAGTGTGGTCTCTTCGTACCAGTCCCAAACCTGGATAAATTGATGTGCCAAATCCAAACCACTGCACAGCAAGCCCTAACAAGACCAAAAAAACCAAAAAAAAACGTAATAAGTATTAATCTGCTAAACACACCTCTGATAGCCCAGTAAATCTTTAATATAACTTTAATATACCAAACAGTTCTTTCCCTTTTGTCTTACAGGTTGGCTAGGAGACAGAAGAAAAATAAGTTGACTTCTTTTCAAAAAAGCCATACTGTTATTCTGTGAAAATCAATGGTTATTTCTGACACCACTCAGTGGAAAAGTAACACCGATCTTATGTCACGAGTAAAATATGACAGATCGTGCGTTGTGTATTGATCAAAGAGTTTCGCATCAATCAAAACAGACAGCGCAGTGCTTTTGCCTATGACATTTCAGTCTTGAGTTCAGTCAATCAAAATGTTTCTTCTTGTTCTGACATTCTCTGTCTGATGTTGGGATATTTTTAAAAATAAAATAAAATTCTATCACTGCTGTTTTATCAGCGCAGGTACAGAGTTTGTGAGGGTTGTAAATATTTCTCTGATATTTTTTAGATACAGGGCAAGAAGGGCACGAAATGATTTCAATTGCCTGGTTTAATAACAACCCATGGGCTGAATGCATCACTCCACATCACACTGTCATTATACTTTGATTGCTATGACAGCACTTGACGTGTTATTTTGAGCTGTGAGTGCTCTCGATTGGCCTTAGTCTTGTGTTGTTTGCTAATACACACGCGTCTGCTCCACTTTGTCTTTGTCATGGTGCTCTGGAACACATACTTTATCTTGTCTGAATCCTCAGCTTTTCTCAAATAATGTGACACATGCGTCATGCTTTCAAAACATCAGCATAGTCAATTACATCTGAAGGAGCTCTTTTTCTCACCACACCACAGTTGTTTAAGGACATAATCCAGTTATTTTTCTTGTCAGTTTGAACTTTTAATTAAGTAAGCCAGTCAAAATGAATAAATAAAGCTTTGCATATAATACTGACCATATGAATGTGTGGATAACTGACATGGCACCTGTTAGTGGGGGAGAAATATTATACAGTGAAATATGTTTGTGTAGGCTTTAGGTTGTGCATGAGTATCCATCGTAGTAGAGATTTCAAATGCAGTCGACTAGACTGGGTAGTCAATAATTGAGATCTCTATTAGGATCAGACATTAAATATTTTCAAAGCTTAAGTGTTAGAAGCCGGACATTAAGCAAGGACGCCCTGCGTCAGAGAATTTCCAAAGCAGGTGGTCACACTGCGATGCCTTTATTTGTATTCACAGCCGACAAAATATAGCATGAAAAAGAGTAAAGAGCAGGAAGAGACATTCAGCAAAACGTCAGAACTGGGGCTTGAACCCACAGCACTGAGGAGGACTTTGTGATTGAGCACTAGCTTGTTTCTTTTGTATAGCTTAGTAATTGCATACATACCAAGTCCCTATTCCTTATATGAATTTCTAAATTAGCTGTCAGGACTTCATTTGAAGTACTGTATACCACTGAATGCTTCCACATAAATGTTAAAAAAATGTTTAAAAAGTTGCAAGGCATTGATTTAAAAAACATATTTTTGTTTGGAAACCTTACCATAGGCAGTTTGAGTCAAGGTCTCTCTTTAATATCGGAAGTGGAAGAAGGAAGCAGACAACAACCACACCCATTTTGAGACAAACATTTTGAAGTCCAAACAAATGTTTTTTATAAAAGACAGAAAAAGCTTATAAATATGTGTGAAGAATATGATCAATCATGCATAATTATGTATTAGTATCATAGCATAATAGCAATACAAAACCTTTAGGTTAAAATATAGTACGCCTCTGCAGCACTTCTGTTTACAATAGTTGATTTTTCATATTCAGCTCACACTAAACAATAGATGCAAATGCAATATTTACTATTTTTAATCATTAAGCTTATTGAAAACAAGATGTCACACAGTATGGAAGACGAACAGCAGCAAAGGGCACAGGTTTGAAGGCAGCGACAGTTTGGGAAGCACTCAAAGAAGGAACCAGGATATGTTTAGTTGATCAGAATTTCACGCTTTGGGCCTGTGCCACCTTTGAGTTTGTCCGTCGATGTAAAGCAGTGCAGATGAATTCACCAGCCTCTATCACCTTAGGAAGACTCACCCCCTGAAAAGAAATACAAAATACTTACACTGAGCAAAATGAACACTAATGTGTTAATATGTATGTAATGTTATGGCAGACTCAAGAGTATGGGGCTGCAGATTAGGCCCGTGGCCATTTTAATATATACGTATAATGTACTTCTAGAGAATACCTAGTTTATCATGTTATGAGTAGTGCATTACTATTCATTGACAGCGTGTTCTTACAGCACTTAAGCACTGACAATGAGTTAGACTAAGAACAGTAAGTTGCAGTAAGAGGGTATTGCCAGCAGGGGTAGAGATTGTTAAATAAATTGCCTCTGTAAGGGCCCATGTTATCCTTGGCTGTGGGCTACCTACTCTGACCACAGACTTACATCCCTGATATTATAAAATAAACAGACCTGTATGTTTGCAGAGTGGTGTGTTTATGTACATAGCTGGAAATGACTGTATAGCTTGCCCTTGATAAATCCATAAATTACATCCCGGTGTCAAAGTGCACACTGCAGCGGACTTACGGTCTCGATGCCCATGCCGTGGAGCATATAGAGAACATCCTCTGTTGAAACATTTCCAGATGAACCCTGAGCATACGGGCAACCTCCAAGACCAGCAACGGCCGAGTCCACCACACTCACTCCCATCTGCAGGACACACAGAGACACATATCAAACACACTCACACAAGGATCACATTTGAGAACATCTGTGGAAGTCTAAACTACAGGGATAGCAGGCTTTTTATGACTATCAATATTGTTTATTGTTTGCAAAGGACATTGTATTACCTTTGCTAATTGCTTGTTGTGTCCCACATCCACAAGGGGGCCCACTAACACTTATCCTCTGCTTTGTGGAGAAATTGTTGTAAATAATAGATAACTGTAGGCCTAGGTCTTTAATTAAAAGTGAGTAACCATTTCAAGAATGTTTTGATAATTGCTTTTAAACATTTACATGTGCAGTATCTATTCATTTATCCATTCTGTGAGTGTATCAATTGTACATTAGTGTCTTTTATCTGTTTACCAAAGAATCACTCCATTGTACCATGGAAAACAGTCTATAGGACAGATCTTTGTAGAATATTAATTGGAGGCTTTTGGACAGACTTTAAGTGGCCTTTGAGCTGGAAATAGCAAGTTCCATCTGGCAACACTGATTATAGACCTAATAATACCAGAAGTATTGGTAGTTTAGTAGCAGCTGCTTATATAAAATGCTGTAATGCATAAATTAAAATTGTCCCTGAAGATAATATTCATAAAATGTTGTGAAAATATATATTAGTCCTATAGTATATGCTGGTAGAGCTTGCCATTCTCTCAGACCGAGAAAAATTGGTGACTACTGGCCTAGGACCTGCGGATTTTTGCACCGTGCCCCCACGAACGAAGAAATGGCTCTGACCTCAGCTAAAATCCAACAACGAGGATCACTGTTCGGTCACAACGTGATGCCAAGGCTGCGGCCGTTTTTATGAAAAGTCCCACAGCTTGTCTTAGTCATCCCCTTTGTCAGCTCAAACCACCGGTCTAATTATAGCCATGTCCATATGAATAGTGCATTAGGGAGCACATTTCACATGTTTCTGATTCCCCTGCTTACTGCTGTTATTACAGTGCTACCCCGCTCTTAACCATGGGGGATTCACTTTCTTGCCACACTGGGTAGTATCTTCTTACATCACGCCAACAATATGGGAATTGTATACAACAGAAAAGTGCAGGTGCTGCTTATGACAATTATGGCTGTCATAAAATACCTCAGTGATGTTTTTGATTAAAATACTCTTAGGGGGTCATTGTTCACAGACACAGACCTTGTGTGAGAACTTTTATATAATTTACCTTGCCTGTTTTCAATCACAGTGACTTTCTCATTGGCTTACTTGAACATAGCATCATGCTTTTGAAATCATTCCCCAAAGCTACACAGAATATATTTTTGCATTCCTATTAGCCTTTCTACTTGGGGTTGAAAATGTCTATATATCTGTTCACTCAATTAACTTTTATGGTCTATCACGTTATTTAAGACTTGCTATCTGCACTTTACTGTGTAAGAGCTATAATAACAAGAATTCCTCCACTTTGAAATAAAGAAAGTTCCATCTCCTCCATCTTATTAAACCTGGAAAACATGACTTTTTAAAAGCACCTAACTATCGGGGCAACAAAAAAGGAACGATGTACCCTTCTCATTGAAACCTGGTTCTATTTTTTCACACCAAAGCAGAGAGCAAAGAGAGCCTGACTTGTGAGCCATTACAGATGAAAGTCTCGGGATGTTTTCCACATGTCCCAGGGATTGTCATGAGAATATTAAGATGTTTTCCAGCTTCTATGGTAGAGCCAGATGTCAGAGGATCCCACTGCGAGACATAATTAACACGCATCCTTATGGCTCTGGAAGAATTTAAATGCATTCTGCACAGCAAAAGCGATAAAAAAAAGAGGAAAAACGTGATTATGAACAATGCAGTTAATTAGTTTGCCCAATACAAGAGCCTGCTTCTTTCAAGCGCCGGTGTGCGAGCCAGCTGTAATTGGTGTTTGTGTTGGCAGGGGTGAGAGCGGGAGGTGGGGTGGAAGCAAGGGGATCTAACTCTGGTCGTGCATAAGATTTCCAGACCTTGGTCAGAGCCTGTGCAGGATATTGTATTAGGCAGGCTTTTTCGTTGTAAAAATAAGGCTTGTAATCTGTAATACTGGTCTTCTCACTTTCAGGTGCTAACCAGGGGAGATCAGGGGTCTTCAGCGCACTGCTTCCTGGAGGACCTGAATAAGCCCTTCAGCCGTGTGCCCTGCTCCTCCAGGCTAATCACACAGGAACTGGTGGTTGGCCGCCTCAGCTTGCCAATGCTAAGTTAGCTTCACATTGCCAAGAACCCAGATGTGCGTGCGCTTACTGTTATAATGTTGAATTCAGGCTGTGGCTTTAGCAAAATCAATACATTCCTCGGTAAAGACACAGTGCATTTTGTAATTGTCAAGATTAGGAATAAGCTCAATGACATTCTATACAGGTCGTACAATGGACGCGCTCCCATTACAGTCTTTGGACTGCGTCAAACAGGGAGAGAAAGCTTGTATTCAGTGATGCTCTGCTGAGTGCTACATAAACTAAAGTTTAGACTCGAAACCAAAGAAAATGTCACGCAGCCACTGCTGACACATATACAACGTGTTACTAGAAGCTCACGGCCAGCTGCAGCTATGTAAACTATCACTATGTAAACTAATAGTTATATTTCTGCATTTCAATCTATGAAAACACAGAGAGGTACAGTCCAGCAAGTAGTGATCAGACAAATATGCTCATTTTCACTGGCTACGCAATTAATCACAATCACAACACAATTGAAATTTCAGTTGTTGCGATCATCAAATTACAAAGATTGCAATAGTTTTGGCAGTACAAAAAGCTGATAACCCCGTACATCAACAAACATGTTCTGAAAAGCATGTAATTCCTCTATTAGTTTGGCAGTTTAAATTTCACTCGAATGTTAATGCTCCTGCAATTGGTCAATACAGGCAGAGTCAATACAAACATTGTGCAGCCTTAAATTCCAGTTAAATATTTTGGAAAATAGTAAGTTTCTTTTTGTTGTGCTTGAAAAATCACATTCATGGTGACCCATTTTACATTAAGTACAAACCATGTAGTTACATAATATAATGTTAATAAGTCTCAACTAAGGCATACAGTAAAGATCATATTTGCCATAGCTGCAAAAGGGTCAAAAGACAGACAGGACCACGGACAGAACTCACAAACAGGTCCACCCCAGCTGCACCTCTTGCACTAAAATTGCATGCAAGAGTAAACAATTTTCCTTGCCAAGCCAGTGTAATCTAAGCACATACATTGTCATTGTGTGAGCTGCCAGGAGACCCCAGACCTCCTGAGAAAAAAAAAAGGTACAAAGAGCCAGGAATGTTTTCATCAGGAACAAAAGGGGTGACTCAGGTCTGACAGCGCTGGGGGAATTCATTTGTGTCCCAGTTGGTGGTGTGGACTTCGGGCAACCCAACATAAAGACATGATAAATTCTTGCATTTTTATGTTTTTATTGTTTTTGAGTAGGAAATGGCAACTGCTAAATGATATTGCTGACAACCAACATTTTCAGTGCCAATCGGGCAGTTAAGTGAGGAAAATGCTGAATGCTGAAAACGTCAACAGAATGAGAGAACATATGTTTTTCTACAGAATACCTACACTTAATTTTGTTGATTGTATCCATATTTGTATCTTTTATTAGTGACTCATGAGAAGCCACTGTCTTATATTAACTTCTTACAAAGTTGTTCAATGAGTTATACAAGCCTGTTAACCATCAAGACAGGGTAGTTTAGTTTTTGCAGTTTTATTAGGTTGTAAATACCAGAATATTTGTAAAACTTGGACTGTTCCCACACTATTTTACAGTGCATGTGTGACTGCTTAACGTAAACATTTAGTCTCTTGTAAACTCAAGTGCTTGGATAATTTTCTTTCTGATGAAGTTAGTCCTTCAGCGTCGGATCCTGTTCATCACATATTCCAAACTGAAGGATCATTTTTCAGAGGACTTTAAACGCAGCATTGTCAGAGTTCAAGAGCCAAGCGACAGATGAGTTAGGATACCCCCGGGGCCCTGCTATCCGCCTCCATGTCTTTGTCTGACAGACAGTGGATAGGTGAGCCTTTGTACTGACCCCTTCACATCTGCTGACCCGCCCAGCCCCCATAGGCTGACTATGCGCCTCAGAGAACTGATACGCCATATCTTTATCACCGGGATTTATGTCAATTTACATAAACGGCAGGCAAATGTAGAATAAAAACAAACAACAAAAACAAACTTTGTGAAGAAAGCTTTGCATCAGGAGTTGACAACATGATTATATACTGTGTTGGCAAAGACGTTACTATTGCCTTGGAAATACTGCATTTCATGCCAATTAAAATACATTTTCTTATTGCACTGAGCAAGAAATCCTATGGCTTTAAGCTACAGTAAAACTTTAATAAAGTTTTCTTTACTTAAATTTAGCAGAGGATACATTCATCGAGCAAAGCCATTACATTTCAATTTGATTGGGATAAGTTAACATTGAAACTGTCGATCTTCTGTTAAACCCAGAGAGATGCTCAACATACAATTATCTCATGCAAGACAAGTCATTTGAGGTATTCTCAAAAAAGTATAACTCTCTTGACAACTGTGAAAGTCTACTCCTGTCTTGATAGCCTAGTTGCTGTCAGCTGAAAGCTGGCTTATATCCTAATGTTCACAAGAAAAGTATTCAAGATAATTTGAGTGAATGTTGTCAAGTTTCTTGACAAATAAATGAACCTTGTAATATATGGTATCAGTCTGTCTTAACAATTGAATATAAAGGCACACTGCGTAGCATTTTGGACTATACTGTTATACATATATACACACAGAAAATGCTATCACTGCAGTGGGTAATCAAAGAATGGATTTGGATGAAGACCTAACCTGTTTAAATCTCAAATTCTGCTGACTTTGTTCAACATCTCCATGGAGACGAGCAGGAGACGTACCCACTCCCGGTAAAGTTACAGTCATGTCTTAGGGGAGGTGAGCCGCTCACAGCAAAAGCACATGTTTGTTTGTACATTTATGAGGTATTTTTCAATGATGAAAAAAATCTGTCATAAAATAAATGCTTGTATTTCAATTGTATTTATTGAGTCAATTCTACGCGGTGTGGCTTTAAAGTGTTTCATTCGTTATATTTGAGTATGTTCATACAAAGGGGGAGAGAAAGTATTTTAGAGCAGTTCAATCTTTTAATAATGTGTCCAACAAACCTGCATGTTAAGAATGTATGCACTTTCAGCATGGAGTGAATGAACCCCCCTCCCTTTCATGTGTGAAGCGCTTTGGGTGTGACTAGTGTCATACAAAAAGCTCTATACAAATAAGATTCCCTT
Organism: Neogobius melanostomus; assembly: GCA_007210695.1. NCBI lineage: Eukaryota > Metazoa > Chordata > Actinopteri > Gobiiformes > Gobiidae > Neogobius > Neogobius melanostomus. The sequence continues at coordinate 277,453 of VHKM01000273.1, forward strand.
CCCTTCCCTTCCCTTCCCTTCTACAGAAAATGCATTACAATACATTTGAAACAACACCTTGCAAAAACAAGAGAAATATAACTTCATGTAGATTTTTTTAGTACCTGAAGTGCTGTGAGGATGTTGGCCAGTGCTTGCCCGTAAGTGTCATGGCAGTGAACGGCTAAAGCTTGAGGAGGCACTTCTTTGACCACACTCTGCAGCATTTTGGATGTGGAGCCTGGAGTCCCCACTCCGATAGTATCCCCCAGAGAGATCTCATAGCAGCCCAGCTCATACAGTCGTCTTGCCACCTAAAGAACAAAGGCTTATTTTAAACGTTTCATACCTCACTGCTTTTCACTTCTTTTCAGTCCTTATGTCTCATACTGAACCCCATACAATTCAAATGAGACATTTCTGTCGTAATGATAGGATACAATTTGTAACAGCAGGGGGGGAAAAAGTAATTCATAAAATGCAACAAAAAACGTTGAGCATTATAGGGACTCACCTCTGCGACTTTCGCAGGCTCAATATATCCCTCATGGGGACAACCCAGAACACAAGACACATACCTGGAAAAGACAAAGCATTTTTACGTACTGTACTGGCCAAAAATTCAAAGCTTAAGGTTTTTGTAGTTAATAGCTGCAGGGTTAAAATATAATTGTCTGTAACTGTAATTATAGTGGGGTATTTTGCCAATAAAAATGAACTTTTGGATGTAACGAAATACATAGGTCATTTCAGGAAAAGATATAGAAAATCTAATTTTAGAAAGCACACATTTGCATTGGCTCAAACACAAACAGAGTTTTCTTCAATGTACAGTCGGGCCTGTGGTACACTACTGGATAGCTATAACCTGGTGAACATCTGGCAGTTTCATGAAATATGTCATTACGGTATTGTGTGTTTCACCATTCCTACAACTGCAGACTAAGAGGAAAGTGTATAAATACATATCATATTTGCAGTACACACCCTCGGACTGGAATATGCTTCTCCAGAGCGCTGTTAATTACATCCTCAAATCTCACCATGCTTTCATCTATAGAGCAGTTTATATTCTTTTGGCTGAAGGTTTCTGATGCTGAGCCAAATACTGCAACTTCAGAGGCACCAGCAGCCACCTTTAGTATAGAAGGAATGATTTCTACATATTTACCATTTTCACAGAAAATAATTGATAAACCCAATATAAAGTATTGCTCACAGCATCCTGAAATCCTTGTAGGTTTGGTGTTAACACTGGGTACCGGACATGAGGGGCCCTCTGGATTCCCCTCAGTACATCACTGTGGTCTGCCATCTAAATATAGACATGGAAACATATAATTCAAAATAATCCTTTCACTTCCATTGTTTACATTTCAGCAGATAAATCAGCCTGTGTTATAATTTCAGGGAAATGACCATGACTAGAGAATAACATCTTCATCAAACAAAGCAGTGGAAATAGACCCACTTGTGCTTTCTTTTTTAAAAGTAGGTGTCCAGAGATTGGAGCTTGTCCAAACTGTCATGGTAGTTGTACATTGCACTTTTCAGATTTTATTTTTCCTATGCCCAAAGAGTAATTATTACCTGAGGTACCCACTTTGAAGAGACAAAGCTTGTAGCCTCGATCACAGACAGTCCTGTTCCAGAGAGCATGTTGATTAGCTGGATTTTAACCTCTGTCGGAACAATTTCCTGATACAAAACAGAACCAGAGACTTAAGGGATTAATTTTGCTCAACATGGGAGGTATTGTATACACTAGTTTCACAGATTGTTCAAAGCTGATCTTGGGAATGCTATAAAAATCAGTGTTAGATTATTATAAAACGGTACAATGCTAAATAGGCAAAACGAAGAACACACCAATTATTTGGCTAAGGACAGAACAGAAATTTAAATAAAAAAATGAAAAATAAACACATTTTGAATGAATTGTTCATTAAAAAAAAAGATACATATGGCAGATACAATTGCCATATTTTTGACATGGCACATTCAAAAATATAGAGACCAAGCTGAGGCAGGCCTGCCACCTTTTCATTTTGAAGTCCATCTCTCGGACCAACCTCAACAATTTTAACACATTCAGGATATCCATGTGTGGTAGTGTCCTGTAAAAATAGAAAGGGACCCAAAAAAAGGTTAAAAACAGTTTAACAGAGAACAGACAGTCAAAATATGATTGTATATCTAGTCTGTAACTTTCTTCAAAGTAGTGCTTTGAGCAACAAACCCAACCCCCTAGCGAATCTGTTGCTGAGAAACATCAGAAACATCAGCTCCTCAACTTCAGATGTGAGTCAATCAACTGTGCACACAACCTACTGTACAGTAAGTTAGATTCTTGTTTTTATTAAAACTGAAAATAATTCATATCAACATTTTAGGCAACATGCACTAAATGTTTTGTGCTAATGTTAAGCTAATAAAATATAGTCGCGAGCGACTGCAGACATTCTCCATGAATACAGCCAATAAATGTTTGATAAATTCACGTAACTTTGGTTATTTTCTCGTAAATACGGTAATAACAGTTAGCTAACCATCTGTATTCATTTACTGAAGCTGCAGTACATCAACATGACAGCGCAGCCTCCTCCGATCACTCCCGTCATGTGGCGGTGGCGGACCGTGGCACGTGCACCGTGTAAACCGTGCAAACAGAAAAAGACCCACCTTCTTTTCCAGCAGCCAGCTTTTCAACCATGGGTAGTCGAGTAACAGTTGTTCAGAGCTCAGACAGTGCTTTACTGTACTAGGTACGTTACCCATCTGATGACATGGGCAGCAGCCTGCTCCACAACCTACATAGGGACACTACAGTGAGCAAAAATCAATTGGCTAATGTGTCCTGTGATGAATGCTCTTGCTGCAGGAGAAAATGGGATTAGGTTGTTGCTGGTTGTGGGATGAATCAGCAGTTGCTATGGCAGCCACATCCTCACAGGGAGGGAATCAGAGCTAAGGCGCTGATAGGACAGGACTGATGCACTGAGAGTCAATGAGGTAGAAAAACAGTGACAAAAAGGCTATCTGTTAGTGTTACACATAAACTGGAGGTAGCCTACTATTGATAAACCCAAGCCTCTCTACACAGCATATGTTACGTTTTGATTGAAGTAGGTACATTCTTAAACTTAGCCTTATTATAGTTTGTGAATCAGCTGAGTCAACAATTATTTGCTTGTTTCTCTCACAAATGGGAAAATGCAGAGCTTGTTACATTTTGATTGATATAAATTCCCTTCCAATTGATCTTCTGTTGAATTTGAAGAGGTCTGTTGGCAGCAGTGACATGGCTGCCAATGTCCATCCCATGTGTAAGAAAATCCCTTGTTAGGCCAGGGTAAACTTTACCAGAGAAAGAGCCATTCTTCTGAACCCAGATGTTAACAATAGAGGTCTTAATGAAGTCCTAGCATTCAACCGTCCCACCACGCTAAACTGCTCTGTGATGAGAGACCCTTTCTCTCAGGGGACACGGGCTACTCATGTGATACTGTATGCCCTGAAAAAGCCTTTTTGTGTCTCCCTTCAAGGTTGATAAGTTCTAAATTTCTAAACAGTTGCAACAGAAAGTGCACTGATTGTTGGTAGGTCATCAATGTATGTGTTTTTTCCATATGGAAATATATGGCAAATTTAATGAATGACCCGTTACCAGTGTTTCTTCTTTTCTGCTTTCAGGAAAATTCAGCAGTTTATCTTGACAAGTACCAGATGCAGAGGGTCACTGAAAAGAAGTGGCCTCTGGGGCTTTCCAGCATTGACAAAGCAATATGATGCAGGTGAGTACACACAAGTTTAAAGGCTTACGCATGGAAAGAGAGACATAAAAGGGATCAGAAACAGTCGAACCATCTGAAAAACAATTTTACATTATATACTTTATTTGTATACTTTGTCTATGTTTTTAAGCAACATAATATTAAGTGCAACTATAGAGATTATGAGAGTGACATCAACGTGTTGTTATTTAAGTTTTATAAGTTTGCAGATCAGGCAAACTATTATGACAGAAAAACGGATGCCTGTGTTGCTCCCTGAGCAATTTATTTTACACATAAAGAGTTGGGAAACTGAGCAGAACTGCCTTGAATTATTCAATAAAAATCAAAGGGCTTAAAGTCACAACATATTTCCAGGCTGAAACATTACATTTAAAAGAATAAATGTTAATATTTTTTGATGCAAGGCAGAAACAGATGGGAGTAAAGGACTTTACAGAGGGCGGGTTTCGGAAAGACAGTGAATTGAACAACAAGCGGCTGATGTTTATCGTAAAATTGTCTTTAAATTGTTTTGTTAGGCCTAGTATGATACATTTGATTCATTATGTATTTTAAACATATAACATGAATCCTGTACAACAAGGCTTTCATTAAACATAACCTGGCTCTCTATTTCCTAAAGAAGGTGGGATTCTCTTAGCCAACTTTCCACAGTTTCCCTCTGAGACAGCATGTGTGTTAAAGATTATCCTCGTGCAAATCACACCACACAGCGCCCTGTGGACTGAAGTCACAAAAGTCACTGACCTGTGTTCAAGCGATCCACACTAAACATTCTTCCAAACCAGGATTTATTTCAATTCTCCTCCATAATTTCAGAATAACTTGAACCCACCTCCACAAAGTGGTGGCTAGCACAGATTCTGTGCATCCAGGTGGAGATGTAAGCAGCTTGATATTTATTATGCACATTGTTATATTTTACCTTGGAGGTCTTCATGGCTGGATTGGATTTCCAACCGGATCATAAAGTCAGAGATTTCCTTAAGAGTGTCCATGTCCTCAGAGGGACGGACAGGATTTCACAGCAGAATTTATTGCAGCCACAATGCACATGAACTGGGTTAAGTGGTGACTGTTGACATCTCTGCTTGGCTTTTCAACGGCTTTTATATATTGCCTCAGAAGCAAAGGCCTGGTCAAAGCCAAAATGAAACATAATAATAGTGCTCCTTTATTTTCCTCTTCCGCTTCAATTTACTATTTTGTAAATAGATACAATGTGTGAAGCTTATCACAAGAAAATATACAGTATTTTCAATAAAAAACATCAGGATTCTGCTTTTTCTTGTATTGTGCTGCTTCTATCAAATTCATAACTACAGTAGATATTGTTTCACTCTTAATTGTATTAATGTTTGCGTATTTTATGTATTATTAATTATGTGTAATTCACTCCTTTCATTCTACACCTCCATGGTCCCATTGTTCTGAAATAAAGGCAGTGACACAAGACATCCTTAGCAAAAAAGTCATATTTTTCATGTACCACATTTGGGACCGGCTGAAGCTGAAAAGAGCCTAAACTGAGTAGTCCATTGTCTCTTCCCGTCTGTATGGAACAAGATACAGTACAGAGCTTACAAAGCATTACGTTCAATCTACAGAATAAACACAGGGAGATACGACGTGTGATTGTGTTGGCAGTGATTATGATTAACTCAATATGTTTGGTATGGACCAGGAGGTTTCTTTTGAGTCTTTCCAATTTAAAGAAATGGACTTAGCATGCTTTAATAACATTTTACATCATTGTTACTGTATGTCTAAAGACTGTAATTGAGCACAGGTAGACAATGGAATCCCTCTGATGTTGTCTGTTTAGTTGCACATTAAAGACCTCTTTGAAAGTTCAGCCACATACAGTAGTAAATCTCTGTGATTAATTCAGAAGACGTTCTTGGCCTGAGATTGTCCTGGTTAATATCATAGTGTTTTTCATTTAAATCCTTTCATTTTAAGTATAAATTGCAGGCAACAGGCAGAATGTTGGGTCATAATAACGATAAATGTATGAGTATTTATATCACACAAGTCCCCATGAGACTGAGAGGCATTAGCTGTGTGCATATGGGAAAATACATTTTGAATTAAATGTTCTTGAGCAGAAGATTATTTACGATTCCAGTAATTTATTAAATGAAATACAGTTCGGTGCCAGTTTGATGCCAGCATTTGAAATAAAGCTGTATGTCAAGTCTGCACAAACACATTAACTTTCCAAAATATATATACACTCGCGCAGGTGCCATCACTTATGTTAATGCAGAATGACAGCTGAGTTCACAGTCTGCTCTAACTCCGAATCCTAAAAGGTTTTTTTTTTTTTTTTTTTGTGGGGGGGGGAACATGCCCAGAGAAAAACAAACAAACAAACCAAACACACGCTACACCATTGCCCCTGTAAGGACACATACAATGGTGGGTCTACGGCAGCCTTGTCACACCAAACAGCATGTAAAAATCTGACCCATGTGTTCCCCCTCTTTTCAACAGGGGACTGATTGAGCTGCGTGGAAGTCGCGGGCCACCCACAAAACACAAATAAGAAGAACCATATGTGCGGAGATGAATTGGGTAAACTGCATAACATTTTTATTAGATACAATTTCACTTGCCTGGTGGATGGACTGCAAGGTGACACTGAGAAAATAAACGTTGAGCCACGGGAAGAAAAAACAGCGAGTTAACACGGGGGGAAATCGGTGTAACCAGAAATGACCAAAGCAAGTGAATAGTAAATGTTGGTTTTTGCAGTTGCAACTGAAACATAATTAGAATGAATGGTTACCAAAAGTAAATCATGTAATATTAGTACATTAAAACACGGATTAATATTGGAAAATTCTTGTTTGGAAAATTAAAATAATTGTTCTCAAATTAATTCTAGTTGTCATTCCCAAGGCCAAGGTCATAATTACTCATGTAAAAGCTTAATGAACATGATTAACATTTGAAAAGATCCATGGTAGATTTTACCGTTTAAACAGTATAACAAAGAAACCCATTGTCTGTAATTTGAAATTTAGCACTTGTCTGCATGCAAGGTTCTGTGTGAGCGTTCAATCTTCCTTGCTTAGCAAAGTCCTCTCTGACCAGGACTGCCCTGAGGAAAGTAATTTGACTCTCCTGGTTATTTATTATGTATTTATTTTTGTTATTCATTCTTTGTGTATAGAATTAAATAAAGGTAAAATAATGACATTTACCAAGTGTTTTAAATGGTAAATGGTCTCAACTTATATAGCGCCTTTCCACCTACATTAGGCACTCAAAGCGCTTTACAGCAGGGAACCTCTCACCCATTCATACACCAATGTACCACACACTGGAAATAGGTTTGAAACAACTACATATAATAAAAAAACATTCCTGTTTATCCCACCTGATGCTCTTTGGTTTAGCACATGGAGGAGTACTGGTTTAGAATGACTCCCAGCTTTTTGTCACTGCTTTACGTGGAGTGAGATTTTTATTATCAACCTGTACGTCCAACAGGTTGCTGTTAGACACGGAGTAGTGTAGGCTTACTTAAGGAGTTCATTCATGGCAGCTCCTGTGTTAGCGCAATAAGAAATGTAGTTAAATGGAAGGAATCCATGATATTCAACAGTCGATGGGATTGTGAAGTGCTCTGAGCAATCGTGCCAGGCAACAGGCCACAGGAATTCAAATCATCCCTAATGCCAGGAGGTGGGTTAGCAGGTGGCCATTCCTATTCACCGAATGTCAACACTCCTCTTAGATGGAAGCCACATAACATGTGGACAGTCCGGCCACTGCTTTTAATTAAGTGAAATACAGTCACTGAATGTTCCCCCGTGTTTGAGAGAAAAAAGTTATAAAAATGGTTGGGCAGGAGGAGAAAGGTGCAACAGTACGTATCCTGTGTGCAGCAAAAGGTCAGCACACTTGTGCAAATAAATTATAATCCTAAACCTAATCTCTACATTTCCAAGGCCATTGATAATCCCAGTGTAACTAATACGCTTGCGTGAAAAAAGTCAGTTTTCACATTCTGGATACACACTGGGGAAAAGGTATGTTTGAAATAGTGGTTTCTGTGACAGCTTAATCAAAATATGACCGCAGAGTTAGCAGAAATGTATCTTTCTGTATTATAAATTATCGCATGGACTTCAACACTTTTTCAGAAAGATTGCTCTGTAAATGATGTAGCTTTCACTGATGGGAGTCTTGGGAAACAGCTATTTCGAGTTGCTGTAGGATTTAGAGCACTGATCTATAGACACAGAAACATTTACATTACTGCCTCCCCAGAGCATGTCAACAAGTTCCGGCTAGTTTGTGATAAATGTCAAAAACAAAACAAATATTTATACATTATGACAGCACTGGATGCCAAAATACAAAAGGACAACTCAGATGTGTTAGGCTTGCTGATAGAGAGCTGTGTGGTCTAATACGTATACTCTGTAGGTTGAGATAAGAATGGAACACAAACACCTTTTCTTTTGAAATTTAATAAAAATAAAACACTCTACATTATGATGTCTTATATAAACTATACAAACACATTGGGAACATTTCAGAGGAGCAAAGATTTTCGCTTGAAAATAGTTAAGGGCATCAGTGAGGAAAAAAATACAGATTCTGGCCAACTTAATCATAGATGAGAATATACGTAGGTCCAGACTGTCGGAATTGAGGCTTGAACCTTCTGTAGTTTCCCTACGTATACTGTACGTTTGTGCTGCAACAGTACTGCTGGAAAGTAACATGCAAGTTCACCATTATTTCCCATTAGCTAAAGATAACGATTCAATACTGTATTACTATTTTGGCCAGTACTCACATATGCAATAAAAGGAAATGTTTGCTTTCATTTTAAATTTCCAGGGAGAAGGAAAAGTATGCTTGAAACTAAAGGGGTATATGCCATCGGACAAAACATGTGATAAGAAAAACTCAACATATATTATTCATTTTGATAGAACAATGATCAGTGCTATTAAATCTTAATAAATTATCAAACAAAACATTATATACATTGTCACACTGTACATAACATCACACCCACAGCAGATGTGTTTTCCTGCGAGTCCAACCAAAAAGCATAAATAACGTCCAACTGTATGCTAATGGCAACCGCACGATCTCACCACCATGTTCCTGTATTTTTTAAGAATGACATTGGAGCTGTCATCAAAGTAAAGGACTGATATCGCATTGAGTTTGGTCGGAGCGCAGCACGGCTTTGGCACATTGTTGGGAAACATTAAGTGTACCTGGACAAACAGATCAAACAGTGATATTAGGAAAACAAGTCAGAAGCGCTAGTAACTTAAACTTGGAGTTTACTTACAAGAGTTTGGACAATGGCATGATTGGTCGCATTCATGTGTGCATTAAGAGGAAATGCACATTCACCATCACAGTAAAAAGCAGCGTACCCCTCTGGAGCGATGATCCAGTCCTGACCAAAACCACACTTAGTACTTTTGTTAAGTGAAGTAAATAGTTTACAGTCGGCTATGACAAAGTTCATATTTTAATTTACCTGCCAACCCAAGTCCCTGAAGCTCACATAAAGTTCATGTTTTTTGCAGGCTTGCTTCTGTTCACTTGTGTTATAGTCTGAAAACATCATATTAAATTAACACCCAATTACAGTGGTTGAAACTAAAGTACGTAAATGCAAGTACCTCCATTCTTTGGTGCTCGTGACGACTCTTGTTGATTGTTAGATTTATTGCGATTGTGGCTCTTTTTCTTCCCACCAGTAGCTCTCACAGAGCGAAGCAACACCCCACTGGCCTTAAAGAAAGCAACCAGGAATGGCTGTTTGGATTGGGGCCCATTCCTCCCAATGACTCCTGCAGACTTGGTGTTGATGCTGCGCCCTTTCAGAAGTAAACATCGTTAGTAATCACCTTTTAATACAGATGTCTAAAGTAGTGCATTCATATGGTCTAATCTGATATTTATAGTATTATGAGGCCTTGTTTGCTATAGTGTTTATCAAATGTGAAACAGCAACTGAGATAATAAAGAGAAATATTTAACTTGCCATCTCCAGCCTCCACACAGAGCTGCAGGCCCAGGTTTTGCTGAGGGTTCATGACCCAGTGGTTACTGGTGGCTGTGATGTCAAAGACGAGCCAACCACCGTCTAACGCCTGCACCTTTTTGGAATCCAGCAGGAAAGTGTCTGCATCTCTGTAAGTAAGAGGTCAAAAATAAACACAGATTATCAGAACACAACATTGCAGGAAGCACTCATATTCAAAATACAACCATTTTCTCGTTGACATATATTCTGCAGAACACAATGACCCCCTAAAATACTGTGACAAAAAACTTTAAAAATTACATGACCAAAACAAGTGTAAATTTTTTGTGTATGTGTGTGTGTGTGTGTGTGTGTGTGTGCGTGTATGCGTGTGTGTATATATGTGTGTGCTTTTTGCAAGAAATGGGGTTTGAAAACAGAAGAGTTTTGCCAATAAAAATATATGTGGGGAAGGAACAGTCTTGCTCTTTAAAATGGCAGAGACCATTGAGTTGGACCAAAACTAGTGGGTCATATCTCCCTTTCAATCACCCACACACACTTCTGGCAAGCAAATGTGGGCCCACTTTTAAGTGTACCCTTGTGTGTTGTGCTATGTCATGGTTTGAACTTCCGGGATATTGTTAAGACAGGCAGGTGGTGGGCATAACAGTGACCAGAGCAGCACCCAAGGGAGCCCTCCTCCCCCCCTTATAATGGCCCTTGTGGTTTCATCTGGGATGTGGCCAGCACTTGACAAGTGATAGCTGATAAAAGGACCAAGTCTTGTCAACTAGCTAATGGACTTCTCTTTATCCGAGAACTATATTTGTAAGACGGACGTTACTGAGAATGAGGGGACAAGAGAAGAGCCCCCCCCCCCCCCAATGTATGTTTTAGTACTTACTTATTTTGATGTTCTTTGATGACTTGATATATGGAGATCTTCAGAGTAATATTGTCATATCGGGAATGACTGCGATCCTTGTAGATGCGAAACTCTGCCGCAGTCACGGCCTCTCCGTCGGGAATCTGAGTGAGATCAAACCGGAACTCCTTGTAGTGTCGTCTTTGGTGAGAGAAGTCTTTATCTTTCTCCACTTGCAAAAAAAAATTAAGCAAATTCTCTCTCACTTTTTGCGAAGCTTAGTTGTAAAATATGCACTGACCCCCTAAACCACTAAAGTAAGTAAAAACACATGTCAGCAATATCACACAGAAAAAGTAATTTATAATATCTTCTTTTACATTCCACATGAAATGTAAACATTGGGAATACCAACAAAAGCACTTTCCAGTTCATTAAATCAGTCAACTGAGTACAGGTAGCCGCTCCTAGACAGGCCTCCACTGTGTGCCTAACTGCGTTCTGCGCCATGATGAATGGGCTGTCAGTTAAGAAAAACAGGCTGATTTCAATTAAAGACACTTTTGCCCACTCCTCAAGCGAAAGAAAAGAGCAGCCGCAGTCCTTCCACGTCATGGGAGCGTCTGTCCTGACCTCATTTATGACCTTTTGATGACCTCCTGCTGCAGACGTACAATAGGCAGCGAGTGTTGAGTGACCTTTACCATGAGGCACTAAAATATCGAATGTAATAATGAATACACTGACAGACAGGATTACATTTCCATTATGTCAGGCTTTGCTGCCATGGGAGATTGTTGAAATACGTTACAATTTCCAACATGAATCCCCTGTCTTGTATGTGATGAGGAAGTCTTTTAACGCCGATATCAGGAAGTACATTTGCAGGTATTTTATCGCGAGTCAGTGATTGTAGTGTACTTACTTACACACAGAGGTCAGAGGCCGGTTTTCACTTATACCATGAGTGTGTTCTATTAAGTTAGTCACAGGAAGTAACGTGAATATTACAGTTTAAGTTGTAGCTGAAGACAACACAATGAACTATATAAAGTTTGGTCCCAATGCTTATTTTTTAAATGTTGAAAAAAGTTAGTAAAGGGAGCGTATCTTATATTCTTTTTCTTAACATACATTTAATTTACTGCGAATTATGTGCGATGTACGGTTAACTTGCTTGCTTTTTAGTCCCGCACCATCCTAAATGACATTTTAAATATTATTATTCACTAGAACCCATTACTAAGGTGGAGAGAACTTGCTATATTTATACTGTAATAAGACAGAGGCCCATTGAACACTTCACTGACAGTGGCAGGACTGAGCGGGCCTTTCAGGGGTGACAGTATACATGCCCTGGTCTTTGCTAAGTGGAAACAGATGGGCACACAGACAGATTAGACCCCTAATGGTCCTTTTTTTTTTTGCAGAAAGATATAAACAAATAACTACATTGGGCTCCACTAAATACAGTTACATTTCTCTGTTATTACCATACAAAACAATTCTGCCTCATAACCTAACTTAACTACATTTCTGCTCAAAGTATCAGTCAATATAACACTCCCCTAACAACAGGAAATAATCTAAGCCAATTTTCTCAAGGTCAGACAGTCATCTGATAGTAAAATGGAGGGTTATGGGTCACGGCTACTGCACAGAACATTAGAGATCTGCTTAATTTAGAGACGCCAATTTTAAAACCACGGTCGTGCTATTAGTGCTTCAGCCTGGATGATAAAATGATAAAGTAAAAAAGACAAAACTTTGTATTTACGCATTTAAGTTGCAAGATATTTGAGCATGAAGGCCAAACTAAAACAGGCCTGTCAAAGATTAGTTAATCATTAGGTAATATTGAAATTAATATTTCATTTGACTATTTTGTTGTTTTAATGTAAAGAGCACTTACCTAAATTTACAAAACTCATGACCATATCTGCGTCGTTGAGAAAGTTGGTTTCATGTGATGTGGGGAGCGCGGGGCTGTGGCCCAATAGAGGAGCCGCGCGGTAGGGCTGTGCCACACGGGAGTAACCCGCGCTCTGGGGGCTGTAGTATGCTTTCCGAGAGTAGCCCGCAGTCTTGGCACCGATGCTCTTCCCTGTGCCATGATGCGCGCTCTCCTCTTCCTCCACGGCCATGGCATTGTACAGGTCGAGCATGAAGAGCGGCGCAGAGGAGGACTGCTTCCCGGGAGAAAAGGGCCTCGGCCGGTGAGGCAGACCCAGGATGGACAGGATTTCTCTCTGGATCTCCCTGCGTTCGTGATTGCGCAACCTCCTGTATATGAAACTGGAGTGCACATGATTGTCACCAAACCCACAATGAGCGCACGACAAAAAGCTCAGGGTCCACGCAATTCCAAGTAGCCGGTTCAAAGATGTAATCGTTGTCATCTTGACAAACTGCTGCACTTTGAGCTCTGAAACGTAACTACATTGCCGTCTCTGAATAGTTTAGAACTGTTTATATCCCTACAACTGGGTTTCCTCATCCGCCAAAAGGCGCCACAACTTTCTCAGATGTTTCTTAAGTGAGGCATTTATCAAGCGCCCTTTGCATAAATATTGTTCAAGGTAATAATTGGCATTCAAGTTGCGTATCTGCTCGCTGTTGCTCCATGTATCCACTCAGGTTCATCCAAAGTCATTGCAGAGCCAAGTATTTATGGAGCGGTGACCCCGTCCCTCACCTAGCCGAACTCCTCTGAGACGAAAAAAGTCTACGCCCACGCGCTGAAGGATAAGCGTGCGTTTTTCTAGTGGTGAAGTGAAGACGCCGGTCAATGTGCTCCGAGGAGAACCGCTGTGTGCGCGTATCCCTGACTCCTGTTGCTCAAGTCCGTGTGCATGTTTAAAAAAACTGTTTATAAAGCGTCCACCTCTAGCAGCTGCAATAAAACGAGGAGTAGTCCCATGATGATGATGAATGCCCAGTGTAAAAGGAGACACTTGAAATCCGAGAGGCCGCGTTTTAACGAGTGAAAGAATAATGACTGGTCTTTTAATCACTTTAACTTATTGAAGTCTGCGAATCCGTCAGAATTCAGTCTAAACAACCACGACCAACTCAGAATATTCGTTTTTAACAGTAAAGGACTGGAGCCATGTGGACCACTCCAGGCCATTGTCAAGAGAACAATAGGTCTAATAATAATAATTAGCTAACCGTATGCTTAAATTAGAATAAACTTTATTTCTGAGCTATAGCTTTTCACTAAATTATATTAGGGCTACTTGCTTTAGCCTAATATCTGGATGTTCACATCAGTAGTCGATCATGAAAGTACATTATGAAAGTTCCTCAAACCAGAAAAGCGCGACACAATGTCACGAGTAGAGTCAATAAGCGAAAAAGAAAACAAGAAGTTGTCAAATAGCGCCATCTAGTGAACACTGACAGTCAGACCTCTCAGACGCTGAGCCAAAAAGCTTTGTCTTTTTACATTCATTACTTTTTCAGCTGTGTGCTGTATAAGACTGTTGTGGTGACCCATTTTGTTTCATACTTGATTGTGTTTGTTGTGTGTGTGTGTTTTTGTATTTTCTTTCGGGAAATTGAGATCAATACAAGTGAAGTCTCTAAAAAAAAGTGTACTGTGCAGAGAAAGAAACAAAATGTCACAGATGTATAATTTCAAGTTTGTTTTATACAAAAGTTTTTTTTGTCACAAAAATAAAATTACCTAAATGATTTTAAACCTAGTACACAATAACATAGACTCACTTATAAATAACAATGAAATACCTGCTACCATAATTCAAATGCAACATAATACGACTGTAAACTTATTGACGGATGTTCATATGAAAACCCTAAACTTTGTCCTTCTCCATGGAATAGTGTCAAATTCAGTAACATTGTCCAAAACAGTTTCAGATGAGACTATGTGCACAGAAGGTGCAATATGTCACACCGATCCTGCCCCAGAGAGGTCCAGGAATCACAGTTTTCTTAAGACAAAATAAAGTAAAGAACATTATGGCTAAGCCTGTGTTTAACAGAGACAATACTTTAGCCATAAGATAGCACCAGTGGTGTCCTTAAACTCATCATTATAATAACCTCCAAATCAGACTATATTGAGCTGATTGTTTGATGTGCAGCCCCTGAAGGATGTGAATAAGAAACTCGAATTTCTTCCTGAGAAGGCTGTTCCTCTTCACTTGGTGCCTGCACTGGGATCACTGTGTCAATAGTTGGGCCCTTTACTGTAAGGATCTCGCCTCCTCATGGTGCCATAGCACATAGACAGGTCACACACACCAGGCTGGCCCGGGATGCCAGGGTTACCACTTTTACCCTCTGCTCCGTTGAGACCTGGATATCCAGGCTTTCCCGGAGGACCTGGTTTGCCGTAGCCTGGGGGACCCATTGGGCCTAGAAGTTTAGCAGCAGTTAGTCAATCTGAAGTGCATTGGAGGTATCAGTGTAAAATCTGTAATGAGGCAATATTAGTGTTACCTATAGGCCCAGGTGGACCCGGATCTCCATCAGTTGTTCGACCAGGACTGCCCTTTTCCCCTTTAAACCCAGGCTCTCCTGTAGAATTAATAATCTGTGTTCATGTGGGATCTGCTTTATTTAATGGCTCATTGCTGCAGTTACCTTTATGACCATTGACCCCTGGGTGTCCCGGCTGACCAGGATGTCCTGGGTGTCCCCTTGCACCACTGAAACCTGGAAGACCTCTCAGTCCCTGTGGTCCTATTGGACCTGGTGGACCAGGGGATCCTGGCTGACTGTGGCATGAAGAGCAACTTTGTTGTTTGCTTATCAAAAGTCCCGGTAGTTCAGCTATGGACAGAAATACTTAAAGTTAGTGAAAAATTAAAGCAGTCATAGAATACAAAGTATTGAATGCATAATATTCAAAGATCAATTTACACATACACTGCAAAATGTCTCTGCAAATTTGTCGAATATGTGATTCTGATAATTCATTGATCTGTAAACAGCAGTAAAATATTATTGTTACACTTTGCAACTATGAAGGATTTAGGTGTGAGGATCAGTCTCTGCACTTACTGCTTGTACTGAAGGGCCTGGTGGTCCTGGGGCTCCTGTGTCACCTTGTAACCCGCGGGGACCGGGTGACCCCACCTGACCAGGCTGTCCAGGATGCCCCAACTGACCATCGTGACCCCTCTGCCCTGCCTCTCCTGGTGCCCCACGCTGGGAAAAGTGCATTTTAAAGCATACAGATTGCAAATAATACTAATACTATTAATGTCTTACCTCTCCTTTTACTCCAGTGGGACCAGTCATGCCCTGTGAATTCAAACTTGACTTTGATGACATATCTTAACAACCTTACAGTGTCATTTAATCACAGGGAGATGGTGTTATGACACCATGCTCCAGCAGAGTGTTTTCTACTAGAAATAAAAGTGTCTTTAAATTAAAAGTTCACCCTGTCCCCAAACGAATTAAAGGGCCTATCTTACTGGCCTGGAGACTAGTTGGAGACTCGAGTTGCTGCTGGTCAAGGAGATGTCTCCGAGATGTCCCCTGGAGATAAGGCGAGTCTCCAGGTAGTCTCAGTGAAAACAAACAGGAGACTGCATAGAGACTTGAAAAGGTCTCCATGCCATCTCCATGTGCGTGTGGTTTCAAGCAGTTGTGTCACAAATACTATTTGTTGTTCTCAACCTGTGAGACGTTTCTGTGATGCCCCTGCAATGTCTCCATTCTGAGACTCCGCTGAAATAGAACCTTTTCGTTTTCACCCGAGACTACCCAGAAACTCGCCTTATTGCTTATTTTACACATGTTTGCGCTGTAATGTCAGAATAATGTCAGGGACCAGTGGACAACACTATGAGACACCCATTGAGACAGTTTATCAGTAAAAAAAACTTGATTTGGTGTTTAGTTACTCTTTAAAGTGGAGCAATCCCATTTTGATATCAGTGCTAATGTGATTGGCACTGTAATGTCAATCTGGCTCTCGCTAGGTTAAGTTATTTCTAGTTGAAACACTTTTAGTAAAGTAAGTAAGTAGTACAGTATTTAAAACTTACATGAGTGCCTGGTGTTCCATGCTCTCCCTTTTCACCTCGCATCCCCTGGTGATAAAATACACTTTAGTAGTGGATAATTATTTGCATTTTTATAATTTAGAGCAAACATCACAATTGGTTGGAATCTTACCATCTCACCTCTATCACCAGAATTTCCTTTTTGTCCCTGTAAAAACAAATAAAGCTCAAAATGTTTTCTTATTTTTGCCACATTCTTTACTTAAAGCAGACAGACAGACCTTGCTGCCCTTTATTCCATGCATGCCTGGGTGCCCTGGTTGACCTGGTCTTCCTGGGGCACCTGTACTCCCCTGTGAAGATATAAAATTAACATGTTTAGACCTAAATGATTATTTTTACAAAGTGTAACATCTATAATGTAAGTAAAAAGCAAACAAACCATTGATCCTGGGACACCCTGTATCCCTGGATTTCCATTTTCTCCCTTGGTCCCCTGTTACAAAAACAAAACATATGACGCTGTGTATTAATAATGTTAACCCATCTTTAGTGTTGAAATTTTAAAATAAATGATATACACTACAATCAACTACTTTTACTTCCATGCAGTACACTGCAACTCCCTACAGATGGAGCCAGTTCTCAAGCCATACGTTTTCTGTTGGAATAATCTCCTGTGAAAGTGAGGACTGAAGAGTGTTAAAACATACACACAAAAACAATTTACCTTGTGTCCCAATAGTCCTTGTAAACCAGGGGGCCCAGGCAAACCCATCTCGCCCTGTAGGAGGACACACACAGATATACCATAGATTTAAAAGCAGATGCACTTCACAAAGAAGTACAGATTTCAACTCACTGGTTGTCCAGCTAAACCTTGAAAACCCCTTGGACCAGGTGAACCAGCTTCTCCCTTAAAACAGAAACATTATTTAACAAGAACATGCATTTAATGCCTAACACAACAGCTCTCGGAAAAAGGAAACTAACCTTTTGTCCATTCTGGCCTGCATTCCCTGGCAATCCAGGCATCCCCTAACAACAAAAGCTGTTACTAGACATAAGTAGTAGTAGCAATTTTAAAATTGTTAATAGTGAGCTAACAAATCAGTTGTGAGATTCAACTTTAAACCACTAACACAACCACTCTCATTTTCAATAAAAAAATAAAATAATAAAACAATGAATTATGTGATTGTAGCTAATTATTGTAATTTAATAATGCTTGTGGTTCATATATGACTTTCTTTTGTGGATTGGAGCGTAGACAAAAAGCAATTATATGCAAAGAAACAGTATAGAGTAACTGTTGGGAAAGAATTGCATGCCTTTTCACAGACGGTGTTCAGTTCTATTGTATATATTTTTGCCTTTTAGGCAAATGTACATGCTTGCTAAATGGTGTGAGTTTGAGTAACTTTAAATATGGAGTAGACTGGTTATATAAGAAGAAAATCTCTATTTATTGCACTCATGATGTGACGCTCTTTTTAAGAGTGGACAAGTGCCGACTGGATATATCACCTCTGTGGGAGAGACAGCTCACAGTTGTGTCATCTTATGTAGGCTTTTTTTTAAATTGGGATAAACACAAACATAAGCTGTCTGAACAGTAATCTTAGAGAGTAGTGCCGCTGAATGAGGGCCGTAGTCGCTCAAACAATAGCTCTCACTGCATTTGATTACTGCCTGAAGTGATGTGTTGCATAACAGGGCTATCCTGAGCTGAACTACAGGGAAATGTTTTGTGGCTCTCGAGGGTCATCTTAGTTGTGCTTTTGTTAACACTTTGTAGACCCATAACTACTAAATATAGATGGTACAGCAATTTGTTTCATGAGGCTGACAGTTTGACAGTTTTAAACTTTGTATGGATGGCATGAAGAATTGTATGGATGGCATGGCTTAATTTAATGTAAAACACTTAAAAAGTTGAAATGGCACAAGCCAAGGACTGTTTTAGTGTGAGATGACAGCAGTAACTTACAGGATGGCCCTGTCTGCCATCAGCTCCAGGGATGCCACTGACCCCAGCTCCTCCCTTTAGGCAGAAATGATATAACAATGAACAAAGATTAATAAACAAGCAAACAAAGAGTACATTTTACAAAGTAAACCAACCTTTTCTCCAGGCCTTCCTGGAAGTCCATCCTTCCTTCTCTCCCTGGTGGGCCCTGAGGAATCACAATTAAATATGATATTTTTGTATGATTATAAATCTATTTGTGACTGCTCTGAACTCACGGTTCCCCCTGGGTAACCTGGTTGACCAGAGAGTCCTATGCTTCCTTTTTCTCCCTGGAAAAAAAATCCACATTTTATATTGTTTGATGTATTTCATTCACTACAACCAATACGTAGAGAGTGCACTTTTACCATTTGGCCGGTCTTTCCTGGAAACCCAGCAATTCCAGGAGATCCAGTTGAGCCCTAACAGAAACAAACAGTCATACAGTATGTTAAGGCATTAGCTGACCTGCACTCAGCACTTGCTTTTGTTGTGAATCAAGCCATATTTTTTCAGGCTTTCATTTCAAAACATTAGATTTATTGTGCATTTATTTAAACCACATTTTTGATAGGCCCTGACTGGGTAGATAAGATAAGATAAGATAGTAATTACGGCAGAGGGATTTTGCATGTTTGTCTGTGCTTGATTCATGATGTTCTTCTGTCATAGAACGCGGACATCTTGTATTACTGCTTCTTGCCATGAAAGTAAGATTACACCATTAGGTGGTCTTTCAATGTAGGGACCATTTGAAAGGTAGAGGTTTCATAGGGTTTCTTGTAGTGCATGTGTGACATGCACATGTAACATGTAGGTGAATATTATGCATCAGATCTGGAATTGACATTAAACATAGTCACATTTGTTTTGTGGATTTCAATGGTCACATTCACATATTACAGTCATTTTATAGGTTATGTCCCCAGCTCTTGTGATGATTTGCATTGTACAAGTAGGAAACTTTGGTTGGCATTGCCATTATGGTGTAAGACCAGGCAGTTTGAAGTCACGGTTTGATCTCACTTCTTAAGCGCAAGTTTGTTTCTTTTTGTACATTCATAGCAATACTGTATAAAATGCTTTATCTCATTTGAGTAGACAACACACTTGGCAGAGACTTCAATATAGTACAAAGGATTACTCATGTTTTTAATCCTTTTATGTAGAAGATAGTCAACGGAAATGTTTACACATCCATTTGACTTAAGAAAAAAAGATGGAGGTGGAAAGGCTAAAGTCAGAAAACATGAATACATTTAAGAAGACCCAGATGACTCCTGTGCTGTCTTTTCACAACTCTTTCCCTCGGAGCATGTTACACTTCCCTGTGGAGACGGCATTATATCTGCAGCATATGGCTGCTCTGATTGACGCCATTGATGTATATAACAGGATCTATCATGGGAGTCTTTTAGATCATAACAAACATGTTATAGGTTGGATTCAGCTGACATTTAAGCTTTGTAAAGAGCCCGTGACAAATAAAGCACATACTTACTTACTTACTGCAGACTTGGTTTTATTAAAAAAGGGCCTTTCCACATTAAACAGAATGTGGCACAACGTTAAGTGCCTTCTCTATCAAGATAAATGAACTAAAGAGAAATTATTTTCTCACTGTAGTTAAAAGCTGTGATTTTATTCAAACACACAGGTACAGTTTTTGTCAAATGAAAAAATGTTTAGCCATAATGTGAACCAAACCTATTAAATCATTAATTGCATACCTCTATCTTTTATGTGGGTGTTGCAAGAGAATGAGATGAATGAACACCAGTATCTGCACTGTTGGACTAGAAGTCTACAACAGTAAAAAAAAAAAAAGAAAAGAAGAAGAAAAAAGTTTGCTTTGCTGGTTTTTGGGTGGAGTTTTATTGGGCGTGTCACTAGGATCCAGTCATAGCTTGTCAACGAATGCATGGTGAGCAATTGTAAATAATAAGCGAGTCTTGGGTTTGTTTAACAGTTGAACAAAACCACTATAAATGGAGCAGACATTTGTATAAAAGAAAAGAAAAAGTGAATAAAAGTGAAAAAAGTTGCAGAATAATGGGTTAGATGCTGACCTTTTGTCCTGGTTTTCCGGGTTGGCCTGGTTGCCCAGGAATTCCCCTCTCCCCCTGAAACATTTCATAGGAGATATACATTTTCATTCGCAATGCTCCTGATCACATCCGACTTATTGACTCTTTCCTACCATAACACCTGGACTTCCTGGTTCCCCTTTGTACCCTGCTAGCCCACGTTGTCCCTGGGGAATGACAAACTGTTTAGTTCCTACACAGTCTGTGAATTTTTACTTTGATTTTGTGATCTGAATTTGCACGATACACTTACCCCTGCCCCTGGAGGACCAGGCAGCCCGGGACTCCCTCTAACACCAGGAACCCCCTTCACATTGTGAGAAGATGGAAGACAGACAGTCTCTGTTAAATGCTTTATTCTGCTCAGCTGTGTGCATGCTCTGTGGATTATCTCAAAGCGTAGTGTACAAACGCCATGTGTTTTGATCATTCACTGAACTACAGTATGTAGTTGGCTCCAGGATGTTTATACTATCCCTAATCACCATTGTGCAGCCTCTGTCACTATAATCAGAGATGCTTCTTATTTACTCATTGCAAAACAAAGTAACATATGTGAGAGTTTGAAAAAGCTCAAACCACAGTGCCCGTCATGACCTAATGGACGGCTTAACTTAATTGTGGACAAGCCTCAGATGCATTCTAGGGCCCTGGGACTCTTGTGTGTGCTGTATGCTTGTATATTGAACTATAGTACTCACAGGCTTACCATCAGCACCAGCAGGTCCACGCTGACCAGGATCACCCACAGCTCCTCGTTCACCCTATTAAAAAATAATCACACAGCATCACACTACATGTTAACAAAAAATACAATCGTATGTAGGGTAAGCTATTCACTGCTACAAAAAACATTTATTTTATGATTCATGACTGAAACATATTCAATTTACCCACTAGTTATTCAGATATGAGCGAACTATTGTATGTCGTGACTAGATTTGAGTTCTTAAGTTCAGACTGTTGTCTGCTGGAACGTCTGAAAGTTAAGCAGACTATTAGTCCTAGGTCACAGTAAAATGTTTCTGCTTCTACCATAGATAGTAGAGATTAAACATAAACGACTGCAGAGGTTTCAGCAAAGTATCAGAGTCACTGCGCAATGGTGTGTGCTGAGCATCACAGTAAATAGACTATGAGTAGGACAAGTGTGGCCCTATGAGTCTGTAAACGAGTCTATGTTATTATTTCTCCTATTGGCGGCACGGTAGCGCAGCGGTTATCGCTTTTTCTTATTATTTATTTACTATTAAATTATTTACAGCTACACTAGGATAAGGTGCAAGTGTGGTTCGCAACAAGTCCATCTGACCTTTGAGCCCATAAGTCCAGGTGGGCCGGGGGGCAGACACATGGCTCTTCAGTTGGCTCGGCATAATTGGAACACTGTATCAATCAAATATGAGAAAAATAGTTACATTAGGCTAAGTTACCCCCGATAAATTACCCCTAACCCTGTCTATTTTTAGGAGAGTGCTCTCTGTAAATAAAACTCTGAGAAGGAAAAAGGGAGAGTCAAAATTTGTAACAGTGGTGTTTGGCATCTGTAAGTGTAGGCGTATAAACTGGCCTGTTTTTATATGTATTCCAGTGGGCTTGTATTAAATCCATTAGGCAGTAACTGTGTGGTCGTACTAATCTCCAAGTCATCATAACAACGGACCAGTGCTTAACACAAACAGGACTGAGGCCAAGAGCCGTGAAAAAAATGTACTGAAGCTGCTCCAACAGTTCCCCTCACTGGAGCAGAATCAATATGCTGAGATAGCACAAATGGTGCAATAATATACTGCAGGCGTGAAATTAAAACCAGTGCAGGGTTAAAGCCTTTTGAGATAGGTTCAATAGAAAGATTATATCTCATTATCTTCAACATAAGCAGCAGATGAGCAGAGGACATGATAAGCCAAAATAAAAGTTTTCGTGCTTACTACTCCAGGTATTTCACAAGCCGTTTCTCTGCTGTTCTGCTCTGGGTCACAGTAGATCCGTAGCTTCTGGATTTCAAACTGGATAAAGAAGTAAAAAAGGGGGAAATTCATCTTTTCACAAAAAATATTATATTCTGTGCATGAGAACACGTGGCAACTTCATAACAAGGGTTTCTACTGTAATTGAAATAGATCAGATAATTCATCAATGTATTTGCTAATTAGGACTTCAACATCAATCAATCAATCAATGGTTTTGTATAGCCCAATATCACAACAGGAGTGGCCTCATAGGGCTGCACCGAACATTAAGGCAATAAAACAGAGCAGTAAATAAGACAATGTAAAGTTCATTAAGTATCCAGACATAATGTCCAATTAAGCGTCGGCAGCAGGTGGCGACGAGCGGCACGGTGTCCCTGTCCTTAGACTCTCCAGCATGGCAAGGAAAAACTCAAAAACCCAGGGGGAGAAAGGAGAAACCTTGGGGCAAACCACAGAAGGAGAGATCCACTCTCATGGACGGACAGAACCATAGAGACCCAGGGCCAATGGGAACATTAATCACAGTTTAAACGGTCACAATGGTCAAATCGCAAAAAAACTTAAATTACATAAGCTATTTAATTTCCTCCCCAAACAACAAAATGTCCTCCCTCTGTGGGGTCTGATGGTTAATAACCCTGTCATCTTCAAAAATCATCTGAAATACATGTGATCCTTGTATAAGTTTAGCAATTTTTTTAGATTCAGTCAAATGTTATTGATCCTGCATGTATTAATGTGCCCTATAATTGGAATCTGATCACAAAACGTATTGTAATTAGACACTTTTGCTAAATATTGCTTAGCTCGTTGGTTTTAGCATGAATTCATGTAATTCATTCAATGTAATGTAATAATTTGGTCAGAAAATGATTTACAACTTGACTGGATATACAGGGATTCTTCCATTTCCAATTTAGGTTTGGAGCCGTGAATCTTTTTCCATGTTCTAGAAATGGCACATTTTTGTCACGTAACATAGCTCAATTATGATTTATTATAAATTAAGAGAGGCCTTTTCAGGAGCAACGTGCCAAAGCAGACAAATAAAACAGAAAATTATAAGGCCCTGTGGAGTAAAATGCTAGTGCTGCCAAAGATTTACTACCAACTCAGTGAGACATGTCCCTGAGGGCGCTGCCGTAAACTGTGTGATCTGTGACCGACTTTTACTGTAACTGTACCAAGTGTAAACTGCACATTGCACAAATTGCTTCCTGTTTTTTACGGTGCATTTACAGCCAGTTTATTTGTCGAACTACATCAATCAAAAGAAAACACTTATTGAATACATGGCTGTCAGTGAGGCTAAACTTACTGGCACGGTAGTCTCTTTCTGGACGTATTTTCCCACTTGTGTTTTTCCGTTGATGAAGATGCCAACCGGGGGCTGTAAGGGGAGCGTTTCGATTTCCAGATCATCAACGTAAAGAGTCACATCCTCCTCAGTGACCAGCAGGCGCATCTGGTGCCATTTCTCATCAAACAGTTTCTGTTTTCAAAAACACAGAATTACAAGTTAGGACAAACATGAGCTTGTGTAACATGTCAGGATCTGGAAAAGATGGCCTATTGTTTTAATCCAGTGAAGTAATATTATAAGTTGTATGTTTTCAATTGTTGCCACTGGCCTATAGACTGAGTTGGAGCCAGGGACAAATTGGAAAAGTGTCATGGCAGAGTGTTAAGATATTTTTCTTCTCTCAATTGCAAAACCCTCAGATGTATAAAGTGTTTTGATGATATGAACTCAGTTGACAAATGAAATACTTAAGTTATCAGTACAGTGCTTAATATTAGTAGCTGCTTCCCTTATCAGGCTTGACTCACCGCATCCGAACATGGCTTGGCTTTCCAATGAATCTGAGTTTGAGCAATATGCTTTCAAATATTTGGTCTATGTGTCAGAATTCCCAAGAAGGGCCTGAGGCAGAGCTGCAGTATGAGTAGGAGGCTTTTGTAACAAAGTTACATAGCGCACAAATGTGTTTGATGTCAGTTTGGAAATGTAGGACAAAGGCTGTAAGAAACTGTGGTTACCCAAGCGGTCTGCAAAGAGAATGTAACAGTTTGAGTCCCGCTCGGGGCTTCACTGGTTGTTGTGAACGAAACGGTGCGTTCATATCCATTTAAGGTTACAGCCATCTGAGGTCTTCCATCTCGAGTCTGGATTCTCCACAAGTCCCACTCCTCCTTTGTGACTGATCCTTTGTATCTCAGTGTGGACACAAAGACGTAGGAAGGTGGAAGTCCATCAGGAAACAGGGTCCTGAACAAGCAGATAAGTTTATATATAAACTAGACTCAACATTATGACCAACTCCATGCGACATTTAGAAACCTTGCTCACATCATAAAAGTGATGAACAAAACACCTGCAAAATGATATTAATTGTACAAATTATTTGTTAGTTCTTCATGTAAGTGAATTTATTAGTTTACTGTGTATGTGTTTTGAGTTCATAATAGAGCAGAAATTACTCTTATAATCATAGGTTTTACTACAAAATACCAATAACAACATTCCTTTGTAATTGATATTCAAATAGTAATCAGTTTCACCATAAATTTTAATTATTCCTCGTACTCCCTGCTAAATTCTCGCATACCCCATACCATTGGGTGTCAACCACACGGTGAAAATATAATGCATGCACCTATCTATTTCAACACTTAGAATACTTGATCTTGTAATAGGTTGCATTCTGTTCATTGAAGTTACCTTGTAGCTGTACTGAGGTCATCTCGGGATGTTACTTCATAGGCCTTCGAACCATAAAACGCCCCCTGGGTCTTCTTGGCCTTTTTGGCCAGATTTAAATGCAAGAGAATATCAAAGCCCTTTTCATCTCGTGAATCAATAGGGATCTTTATTGGACACACAGTCTCTGTGAAAGTCAGATAAAGGGGATGGGGTGGAGACGATCCAGAAAAGATGACACATGAGATTGAGAAACATACTTTTCCACAAAGGTTTGAACATACCTTATATCTGTTTTCAGTCTCACTAAAACCAACGCATAAATAAATACAATTGCAAAATCAAATAACAAACAAGACGGTATTATTTTTTTATTTCATTTAGCAATTTTATGTATGTATTTTCATACATAAACTACATGTAATACATGTAAAGTTCATATGAAATCTAGTTCTGGGTTTAGTCATCACCCTTAAACTCATAATAGTAAAACATTTACTAATGTTTGATCAATTGAAAAGTTCGAATACTTTCCCATCTGTCTAAAATGTATAGCTCTGTGTATATTTTAATAGAGTAGAGTTGCTTGTTCACCTTCACACAGTTTCTGCCTGATGACCTGTATGATCCTGGAAATGGCCTTGTAGTCCTCCACAGAAAAAACATATGTTGACGAAGGCTTGTTAGCAATGTCTCTTAACTGCGCCTCCTCCGTCTCTAAGCCCACTCCGATCGCAAACAGAATCACACCCTTTTTTCTTGCAGCTTCTGCTGCTTTCAGAACCTCATCTTGTGACTTCCCGTCAGTGAGTACAACTGCAATCCTGGAGACACCAGCAGGGCCACGCTCCGAGAGGCCAAACAGTTTATCTGTGGCAAACTTGATGGCTGTGCCTGTCCTTGTGTTACCGCCCATATACTCGATATCCTCCATTGCCTTTAGAACTTCTTTGTTAGAGGAGTACTTCCCGAGTGGTATCTCCAAAACAGGGTCATCACTGTACTGAACCACACCAACCTGTGTGAACCTCTGTCCGATATGGAAGGTGGAGGTTATGTTGACCAGCCATTTTTTCACAATTTCAAAGTTTAGATCTTCTACGCTCCAAGATCCATCTAAAATAAAGACCAAGTCACAAGGGGCGGTCCTACAGCCTGAAGAAGACAAGTAGCTCAGTCAGTTCATTGTTCCATGAAAACATGTAGTTACAGATCAATGACTAAGATTTTAGTGCGACCAGCAAGACTAGTGTGAGAAATGAAGACAGCATTCTTACTTCTTATGTCTTCATCTTGTGCTGAGCTAAGTAAATGGAGAAGCGTGAAGCACAGGAATCTTAAGGCACAGTGCACTGATGTTGCTTTGTAACCCATTATGCAGCAGTACCAAGATCCACCTGAACACCTACAGAAAAGGAAAAGACATGCATTGTTTGACAGTGGTAAGAAAGACAATGGCAAGCATGTTTAATACTGGTAATCTGTGGTTGTTTCACAAAGTTGTCTTAGATTGGCCTATAGTGTCACAGGACCCTAATCATTTGAAAACACACCATTCCTCTCTTGTCTAATTGTTTGGTGTCTGTAATCGATTCTTATTTAGACCAATAATAACTAGCCCATATTGAAGTGTGTCTGGATTCTGGGATTAATTGGAAGAAGATGTAGTACAACACAGAAATCTGAAGCATTGCATAAAGTCTCTCCCAGTGGGATAGTTACTTGAATGAATTCCAGACCCTTTTGATGAATTGGGTATAAATGGTACATTTACATGTATTTGACAGATGTCAAAATACTGAACCATAGTCAGTGAATTCAAGAAAAAGATTGGGCCAAGGCCCTGGCAGAGGTCTGCCCTCTCGGTATGCATCTAGTTCAACAGATTTCGACACCTCAACACATATTTATACCTGAAATGTTTTCGTAAAACTTGAAGTTGTTTAGAGTCTGGCTGAACTATTCTTTATGATCGTCAGTAACATTTACATTATAGGCCATCTAAAGTCATTTGTGAAATCAACTGCTGCATTAATATTGACAACATCTCATGCAGAGTTTCCCAAAACACAGACAAATATTTAGCAGTGGATATGCACCTTACCATTGTCAAAGCATTTATTACACAGTGTGTAAAGTATATATCTTTCAGCAGGTTAAGTACTTAGTGGTTTTTGGTTGTTAAATGACACAGCCTCTCCTGCTGAGATACATTAACTCCCGTCTTTCCAGCGGCCACAGATTCTACTACATGTAATTCTGCCCAAAGCCTAATACTCTTTTACCACTAATTCCCCACACAGTCCACAAGTACCTCTCCATCTTTCCAAAGCCACTCCAACTACACCTAAACCTCATCCACCACATCCTCACATGGCACCACAAGCTGAACCAAACAAGCAATTGACTGAACTCAGTATTTCCGTTAGGATCTTCCTCAGCTCTCTTCTCTTATCCTCTTTCACTTGCCAATAATTGCCTGCCTTTGGCTTCGCTACTGGACAGACTCTGTAAAAAAACAAAACAAAACAAAGCAAAAAACAACTGTCACCTTACTTCACACTAGACGCTTTGACAAAAGTTTTATAAGCAGGTGTGGAGTTATTTTACACCTTTTCTGAAAAAAACATGCCTGAAGGGACACAGTAAACTGACATTTGGATACAGGTTAATGAAACAAAATATGATTCATATCTTTTGGTATCTTCCCTGGTCTTGGTATCTTCCAAGAGCTTTTCATGTACTCTGCCAACTCTTCTAAGACCATGCTTGTTCTGGCTGTTAGCCCCCGAGCCGTCACTCAAGTGTCTGATTCACTCATTCTCAGGCCGCTCAGAGTGCACCTGCCCAGCCCCATTGAGATTGTTGTGTCAAATTACCCAGCTGTTACAAGAAGCCCCACTGTTCAGGATTGGGTGGGAAAGTAATTTAAGATGTCCCCTATAGGCTACAAATGGCTTTCCCATTCATTGCTACTGTATACTCTGGAGATGCCAAGCTTCTCTGAAGACAGTGAATGTCCCGGTGTGACCTTCCTGCTGGCAATTATGTTATAACCATTATCGGCTTAATCTCTTTGGTATCTGAGCTGGATATCACATGATTACACCCAGGTGACCCCGCTCTTCCTTACATTTTGCCAAGGAGCTTTGGCCATAAATTTGAAAACAAGATGTTCACTTTTCTGCTCTATTTTTTAAGGTTGCAGAGGACTTGAGCATCTATTGTATGGAGGGCTGATGTAGCTGATGAAATTGCAAATGTTCCTGTCAGTAATAAAGGTTTGGCAATACTACCGTCATACTCTGCCCCTTTTTCTCTCAAAAGATTTCATTTTTTGGTTTGTTGCAAAGCAATCACCAACGCAGGACGGCATTATGTTAAGGAATATGACACGTGAGAAAGACACTTCACCCAACTTTCCTCCTGTGTCTGTGTACACTGGTGTATGAATGAATGTGAATGGTTCCCTGATGGAAAAGTGCTTTGAGTGACTGATTTAGGTGGAAATGCACTTTGTAAAACAGGACCATCTAGGATATATGCTTAACGTGATTGGGCAGTACAATATATGGGCAAAATGTGTTATATTTATAATGTTGAATTTGGCAGTTTGTGATTGTATATGTAACTTTTTTGAAGAGAGCTTTTGTCTAGCTAGCTTTTGTGCAAATTTGGTAAGATGCAGAATTTTGAGTTTATCCTCAAGTGTTTGGCAGCTGTTTCACTGCTGGTAATTCAAAAATGCTTTTGAGGTTCAGTCATTTTTGCCACATGGTGAACTCAGAAGTATTAACATAAACACAAAATATTATTGTTATGATTTATGTATTTGTTTAGTTGGTCAGGGTCGTGCATGTTGAATGAATACATACCTATGTTTGATACATGCGAGTACATAGGTTGTGCTTGAGTATAGTCATGAGCTATTTTCCACCATGTTCCGCATTCTCACAAAGACACATTAATACACCAGTGTACATAGACACAGGAGGCAAGGCAGATAAGGTGTCTTGCCCAAGTACACAGCAACAGTATGCATAGGCAGGAACTGGGATTTCACTGCCAACCTTTGGAGTGGATAAGCAAACATTGCTTTTCCACTCCTTTTTACTTATTTGTCACATGACAGAGTCTCTTAAAGATACATACAAGCATGATTTTATTTTTTACCGGCACTTCTAATTTATAACGAATTTGGTACTAATTCGGTAAAATGCTTAGCTTTTGCATCTGCAGCATCTCTTCCCCAGTTTGAGTGGCAGCTTTGCTGTATAATCTTTTACTGTATTTTCCAACACGTGAAGGCAGAGAGGTGGCGGACATCTTGAAAGCTTGTAAAGGAGGTCCAGATCTGTAGCGGATCAGAGGCAAGACAGTTGGAAGGAATTTCGATAAGAGCCCACTGATTGTGCACTTTACTCTTAGCTTAGTCTGGGAGACCTGAAGGTCAGCGTATTCAGAGCAAGGATGTAACCTTTGACATTTAGAGCTGTGAAGCTCTAAATAAAGACTTTAATAGTGACTGAGTTTTTCCAGCATGTAAACGTGAGTTGAAGTAACGTGAGGGAAGGAGGCGCTGGTTTTGTTGCAGACTTTCCCTCACTAGAGAGCTGGAGGAGGCCACTGGAAAACCCCTCGCTGTTCTGCTGTAGCCAGAATGACTTTCCCCTCGACTGACTTTGTCCAAGCGCACCATATCTACACCTCAGCTCAAGCCACATGGAATTCATTTACACCATCAGACAGTGAAATTCCACCGATGGACAGTGAGCAGATACATTTAGACTTAAAGAAGAGCAATCTACGTTTATCTGGACAAAAACATGTCAACATTACAATTATGCTACATGTGTAAGACATCAAACCATTATGGAGTGGGTGTACTCGCAGTTTCAGTCCAACAATGTTGACTGTGTCCTGAGATTACACAGTGAAAGTACTGTATCTTTTATTAAATATGCCGTTCATTAAACATTTGATTCCATTTGACTGTGCCAATTCTAAGTCTGGATAAGTGGAGTACTGGTATGTTGTGCTAATAATCTCAGTTAATTACTTCATTTACAGAGATGGCTGGAGTGCAAGACAACAGGCCTGCCTTTGTGTGTCCATAGTAAAGTAGGGACACGAATTACCAGTATACTTTATGCGTGTCATGCCCAAGGACACATATATGGATTTGAGATTGAACTATCAACCTTTCAGTTATTTGGAAATGCATTTTGCACAGACTATATTCAGGAAATATGATATGTACAGCACAAACTTGTTTACCCCATGCACACATGTGAACTAATGTTCACATGTGTCTAATCTGCGACATATCTCTTGTAAATTTGGCGAAAGGAAGCCAGTCCGGTCCAGAAATAACAAGTGCGTCTCATGTAGGACAGAGGTTGCCAAGTTGAGGGGGATTTATCGCTGCCAAATTCTTCAAGAACAAGAGGAAGCCAACCTCTATCACTGTTTCTGCGTAAATCTGTTCTGTGCTAATGCAAATGGCCAAAGCAGCTCTTGTAAAACAGCACCTTCTCGAGCCAACATGCCACTAACAAGTGATTTATAATTCACTTCTCTTAACGGTTGTCCTGCAGAGACATGAGCTTTATGTAAACGATGCATGGAGCTCAGTGGATGCATCATATGGTATTCCACTGTGGCATTATGACAGAAACATTTTTATGAGAAGCAATAAAAAAAACAAGGACACTTTTTGACACTAGTCCATTCATTCTTTGCATGACGGTAACACAAACAAGGGACTGATAACTGAAGCCGAATCTCTTCAATTTGTGACCGCAGCCAAGTGAGAAACTTGAAAATGCAGATGCAGTTTTAATGAATCCTAAGCAATGCAATGTCATTGACAAATCATTTAATGTATGGTTAAAATTGTGTGATCATGCACATATAACTGCTAACCACATACAAATTAATGAGTAGAGAAAAATAATAATAACAATAAGAAAGTTACCAGATAGCATCCAAGTTGTTGTCTGAATATTTGTAAATCCTTACAGTGAAGCCCGTGATCAATAGCAGTATCACAGATGGTGGTTTAAACCTGACGAGCACATGTCTCTCCAGTGAGTGGAAGTCTGCCTTTTCTTGCTCTGCTCTTTTTCTGTCCCTCGTCTCCTCGTCTCCCTCTCCACACCCCCACCAGCCAGCCCCCTCTCAGACTGGACTTTTACTGGCCTACATCCACTCTCAATTACCATGGGTGGAAAGAGAGGCAGATAAGGAGAGCATGAAATAGTGAAAAAGACAGCCCATCTCAGTGACAGTCCAAAGGGGAAAATAACAGTAATGAAATCAGGATCGGTCCAAGTGTCGAGGGTTTGGACGCCAGCTTGGGTTGCTGGGGCACAACCAGAAAACATGAAGTTACCTGGAGAAGTGACAAATTCCAAATGAGCTTATTATACTATTGTCAACACACATTTGTGAATTCTGCCATGATTTAAATTATATCCCTCATCAAAAAACTAATTATTTACTTGAATGAGCTGCAAACAAGGTGTGAAATGCTGCCGCTGTCCTTCTCCTGAACTGACAGCTGGGAGTCATTAGAATTGCAGCGTTGCATCTGTATCTGTAGAGCAGGCCACTGCAGAGATGCACTCAAACAGGTTTTATCACGCTTTATGCAGAGCAGGCACTTTGCATTCACCCTCAACAGACTGACACCCACATGTGGAGCACAACAGTTCTGCTGAACAAGCTACTTTATCTCCTCAATGTTTTAATTAGTGATAAGACTTTAGAACATTTTGTTGTTGGAGAACTATGAAGTATGTACTCAATGAGGCATGTACAGTGTACATCCACTGTTGAGCAAAGAATAACAACTTGTAAACATTTGTCATTTTTGATATTAGGAATGTTTGTAAAATGATGCTTTTCACACAGACCAAACACTAAATTCTCAGACTGAGTCTGACTTGTAAAGCAGGACCATTTGTAATGAGTGAGAGGGGTGTCATGGCTGAGTGGCAGCACACTCTGCTGGACTTCAGAAGTATGTACTGTACTGAGGGGAGCTTTTGGATGGAGTCTTCATTTACTCTATGTTTCTCATTGATGGGATTTCTTTTTCAACAAACAACAAGTGACGGCATTGGTTAGCATTCGCAAAGCACGAAACTTAATCCGTTTCATGTTTGTCACAACTTAAGAATGCAACACTTCACTGGAAGAAATTGCAGCCATAAATTAATGTTGTAATAATTGTCTTCTGGAGTCATACTATGTGACTGCATGAACACAAGTCAATATAAAAGTAATGATAAATCATTTTTAATTAGAGACAATACCATTTATGTCTCATGAGGCTCCACCATGCAGAAATTTGAATTCTATGGGGCATGGTGGAGTAATTTGCAGCTCATCAAAGCCAAGTGAGCTGCAAATCTAAACAAATAGTTTTATTTTATTCAAACAAGGAGACACACAGGGTACATGGAAACATTTATTTGCTGTACCTAGTGAGACATGCAGTTTTTTATTTTTATTTTGGATAAACAAGTCTGTCCTAAATGCAGCAAATGTAATTAAGTGAATGCTCTGCCTGTTTTAACATAACAACATGTTAAACCCATTATGCTACATTATGCTCACATATGCATTGCTGCCTGGAGACACTGTAAAACTCTCTCTAAAATTCACAAATTTGATTATGTGTCATCACACTGAAGCGTAACCATTACTGGGATGATTTCATTAAGTCACATGCTCCAAATCATATATGGCCTGTATGGTCAACCACTAAGATAGATATCAAACACAAAGGAAGTGGTAAGAGTGCTGAAAAGGATGGAGGATAATTGTCTTTCGTAAGAGTTTCCATGACAGAAGTGGCCTCCGCATCCTTTGTTGGAACAAACTAGAGCAACATGGCACACAGGATGCAATGAATGGGCGGGGCTTGGTACTATACAGTTTGAAGGCATGAGCCAGGAAAGAGCCACTCTCTAGTATCAAGTGTTCTCTTGTTCAGCTTTCAATGTGGAAACCTCTGAATCATTTTCTCTCCATTATAAGACCTTTTTAGAACCAGTGAAGCATTATTTTGAAGAGGCATTAGCTCATTATGATAATACCGATTGACAAACCAACACCTCCCAATTATGTAATGTCTCCACTGCACTGAAGAGACGGGACTAAGGCTGGAAAGTCCACGCAGAGAATGTCCAGACAAATACAGTTTAAGAAGAGCGGAATACTCTAAATTAAGCTGTGATGTATACAGAGAAACGTTTATACTCTCCTAAATGCCACATTGCACTATATGTGCATAGGAGCAAGCAGCTGAAGATGAGGTGTCCACGTAAACCACAGTGAAAATCTCACACATTACAATTGTCACATTATTATTTCTTTTCTTTTTTTATTAGAAAGAACAGACAGTTCATTGTAATCATTTTAAATAAAACTATCATCACTTTTTATAGAAATATATACTGTATTTTTACCAGACTCCTTTTTAGCTTTGTTGGCCATTTTCCAGTCATTTATTTACCGTAGTTCTTGCTGTGGATGCATTTTTACATACAGTTCAAATTGAATGATGTAAACTTATATTAACAATTGTAATCCCTGTTAGTTGTGTCTCAGGGACGAGTCCTCCTGCGAGCTCCTGGCCGTGCTCCTGGACGGGGGCCTGTTCTTGTCGTTAGTCTGGAGGCAGGTGTCCCGATGGTGGAGTTCAGAGGAGTGCACCCTGAGGTGACACAGACACCCGGAGGTCCTCGCAGACCAGCGTGACCCCTGAGTCCCGGCTGGCCCACATGACCTCTTTCACCAGGCTTCCCAGGCTGACCGTTAAAGGCTCTGCCCTGGCGCCCGCGCTGCCCTGTGTGCCCATGCAACAGAGCTTCAGAATGAGGTCTTTGCAGATACACTCAAATACAAATTTACGTTCAAAAGATCAATACCTTTAGGTCCTTGGTCTCCTGGATGTCCCAGTGGTCCATGGCCTTTAGGTCCTTTGTCACCATTTCCCCCTATTTCACCTAAACACACACAATTTGCAAAGACAGGTCATAGAGTGTTCCCGTTGTCCTTATGGTTTTCACACTGCTCTGTCTTCTAGCATTGTGAAAAACGTTCTTCAAATCCCTGTAAATATTGTTGATATATTTATTGGTAGATTGTAGTCGAAGGTGACATCGTTTTTGTATGATTTGCCCTAAGAAGTCTTGCTGAGGACCAGCGTGTTTCTCATGTGAGTTTTACAGCTCTGTGCTGCACTTTTATATGTACTGTGGTACATGATAAATCATGTTCATGGTCTTGTGGTAAGGACCCGTGGTGAAAGTTAACTGGCACTTTTAAAGGCCTCTTGATTTTCACATTGTTGAATTTTCTTTACGCAGTTATTGTTATTCTGTATATTT
The DNA here is from genome assembly GCA_007210695.1 of Neogobius melanostomus. NCBI lineage: Eukaryota > Metazoa > Chordata > Actinopteri > Gobiiformes > Gobiidae > Neogobius > Neogobius melanostomus. The sequence continues at coordinate 312,270 of VHKM01000273.1, forward strand.
TTTTATTATGTCTTAAAGGAGTTACTTCTACTCACACGTTGAACTGAACTATTGCACAGCAAAAGCATGATAATGTGATTAAAAAAAGGAAATGGCATGGCACCTAAATAATGGTATTTATGGTATTAATTTGATAACATGAAAACACACATCATTTATTTTATGATTAATTACAAGACTGAATTACCACAACATGGCTAGTGTTTTCTCTGTAATAATATGGAAATAAGGTTGTAAAATGCATTATCCATCCCCTTGTTGTCCTTACTTTGTTACTTCCATCTTATTACTGCTTTAAAGTAAGGTGCAACAGTTAGACTTGTTTGCATGTTTTGATTATTTATAGACTTATTGTCCTGAAGAGGAAATGCGTCCTCTGTATTTGTGACATATTCTTATATCAATGCCCCAGGCCAAACTTCCGGAGCTCATTGTGTGTGTTTTGGGGGATGATGAGAGAAACTGGAGTTCTCAGTGGAAACATACTCAGACACATTGAAACTCTGAAATGCCCCACCGGCCTGTGGAATCAGATGTGGGACCCTCTTGCTGTGAAGTGAGAGTGCAAGCCACTCAGCCACTGAGTTTTACGTACCTTTTCCTCCTTTCCGACCTGGATCTCCAGCTTCTCCATAGAATCCTGGAAGTCCTGTTTCACCTTCTGCTCCATTGTGACCAGGGTCACCCTGATAACAGATGTATATAAAAGCATAGTCCTGTTGTAACTATAAACAGGACATTTTCCTCTTCCAGAGGTATTAACAAACTTTACGGTCACCTCTAACAGCTCATAGCCCAATGTCCGAGATTGATTGGCTTCATCGTTGATCTTGTTATGGGAAATGATTGTAGAGTTTGCAGTCAAGGCCGTTCATGGTTTGGCATACCAAGCCAGAACCCAATATAATGGAAATATAATGTAATATTTTGAAATAATCAGGGCTTTAGGAGCATTTATCAGGCCACAAGTCATGATTAAAGAAGTTGTGGAACATGATTGGTTGTACACTGTTTAATAATAATGTGGAAAAGGCATTCCAATCTGAAAACAGCCTTGATACTCTCCAAAACCATTGAACTCATACAGAGTCTGGTGTGGGACTCTGTATTTGTCCTCATGGAGACGTGGAAAATTGTCATGTTTTCATTCCAAGCTTTTCTGCCAAATACTTGAGCTCTTATAGTCTTGTCCAGACCCTTACAGTCTGTGTGTGTTTTAAGCAGCCGTTCAGACAAATGTATGTGTAGATGTGTAGAGACTGTACAGTGTAGCTCTCCAGCAATATGTCTGCAATGAAGGTCTACTGGAGGTGAGATGAAACCCAAACCAGGCACCATGAAACATACAGTCTCTTACGTATTGTGGAAACTCCATAGAACCCTTGAGTAGCACTCACAGGAGGTCCAGGGGTTCCTTGGGGACCTGGGGGACCAGGAGCACCCATGGGCACATCTCCATAGAGCGGGCAGACTGCGGCACACGTCCTCTTGACAGAGTTGGCAAAGGTGGACATCTGCTCCAGGACCACTCTCTTACAAACTTCAATGACGTGTTGCGGCGGCAGGCTCGGGCCCTGTGCAACAAATCACAAGCATCACTGGACCAGCACCAGGACCACCTAATGAAAACTCTTTAATAATAATAATAATAATAATAATGCATCAGTTTTATAAAGCGCTTTGCTGGACACTCAAAGACGCTTTACATTGCACTATTAATTCACTCCATACTTGGTGGTGGTAAGCTACTATTGTAGCCACAGCTGCCCTGGGTCAGACTGACAGAAGCGAGGCAACCAGTCTGTGCCATCGGCCCCTCCGACCACCACCAACCACTCACTACATTCGCTAAGCTTCCTGGTGTTACTAAACGGTCTCCCATCCAAGTACCGACCAGGCCCTTCCCTGCTTGGCTTCCTAGCAAAGGCGGTATGGCCACATACCTTTAAGCATGTTCTTCACACCAATGCTGTTGGCAGGCGCTGCATGAAAGCAACTTATTTATTCTACCTGTGCAATCATCACTGATGATAGGCGCTAGTCCTGGTACATGCCAGCTCCAGTAAAGATTAAACAGCAGTGGTTTTCATCTTAATGGCTCTGTTAATACTATTATATTACTCTGATGTCAAGTAAAGTCTGAGAGTGTCGTGTTTTAAAGTCTTGTATTTTACTTACTGGAGGACCTGGAGGCCCCCGAAATCCATCTGGCCCACTCTCCCCCCGGACACCCTTCAGTCCTCTGGGACCGGCCCCTCCAGGTGGGCCCGCTGGACCACGCTTCCCCCGAGCTCCCTGAGGACCCACCTCTCCATTCTGTCCAACCTGTACAGAGCACACAGTGAGCTCAAAGGTCAACAAGATCACTGTATGTCTATCACAGCAGGTGAACGCAGAACGCAAAATGAGAGCATCTAACAAATATCTTGAAAAAGTACAATTTAAATTGCTTACCTTTCCTTTGGGTCCCTTGACCCCTTTTGCACCCTGTAAATGATAAAGTTGTGCTTAAAGATGTCCAATAACCTACACTTTAGAGATAATAAATATTAAAGCTATACCTGTGCACCCTTCTTGCCGGGATTTCCTTGGATTCCTGTGTCACCCTGTGCAAAATACACATTTTAGGCTTTAAAACATATCTTATCTTATAGTGCTGAACACTGTGGGATGGTTCTTGTGTATTATTAAAACTCATTATAATATTTAAGTGAAATTAATGTTATGGTAATTTAGTTGAAAACCACTCACTCAGCACAAATATTACCCTGGTGTGTTTTTTTCCATGAATGCATGATGGAAAAATAAGCATGCTTTAACAGGTGTAGTTTTTGCTCTCGTAGTTGCTTACTCGTCTTTTCACTTTGCCTTGACTTTCATCACTTTCCTCTGTAGATTAGGACTCATTTGATCTGATTTGTTTGCGCTACTACACACCACAGAAACACAAATATCTGCCTGAATAATCAACATATGCAGATGTGTAATCACTGCGCACAGGTCCCCAGGGAGAGCTTAGACCTGGCCTCAACTCCTGGCCCCACTGCCCCAGCCAGCATGAAGTAAACAATGATGATTGTATGTTGTGATTGCTCCTGCTGGTTTACTGCTAGCCTGTCGACAAATGATAGATCTGAGCTGAAATGATTTACTTTAAACTAACAAATGTCTGAAAAGTTCTGCCTTCAGAGAATCATGATACTCTTTCATATTATGAAGGAATTAAATCATTAAATACTCATTGAGGCTCATTGTCAGCTCAGGAAAGAGGGGATGCTTTACCTCGGCCCCTGGTTTTCCAGGCACACCCACATGTCCCTGTGACAAAAACATATGTTTAAATGATGGCAGGAAAATGAACTTGTTTTGGACATTTTTTTAATGTTCATCCGGAGCACTTACCACAGGTCCTGGCGGGCCGATAAATCCTGGTCGTCCTGGCTTCCCCGCAGAGCCTTTGTAACCTCTTGGGCCCTCAATAGGAAAGCATTTATTAAACTTCCTGAAAGGAACTTGCTTATTTTTTTCATTTCACATCACATGGCCTAACTTCTGTATAAGTATAAGTGTCTTACAATTTGACCTTGGGGGCCCATCTCTCCTGGTGGGCCCTGGACACCTTTCTCTCCCTGAAAATGAAAAAATAAAAAAGGTTTTGAAAACCCATTTCACTGTACGTGGGACTGTTTCCAGACAGAAATCATACCTTGGGCCCAACTTTTCCCACTTTCCCTGTGTTTCCTTGGGGTCCTTGATAGGCCTGTCAATACATCCAGTTGTACATTAAGATTATTGTTGTCACAGTCCACATAATTACTGGTGGCTTCAGTAGACATTACCTCTACACCCGAATCGCCATCTCTTCCTGGTAACCCTGGATCTCCAACAATGCCCTGTCAAAAACCGCTGTCTGCACATTACTGTTTTTACACTGTATAAGTGTGAAGGTGAGGGTGTATCTGGCGATACGCACCTTCTGCCCCGTTCCTCCAAGTCTGCCAACAGGTCCTTGAACTCCCTGGTTTTGTACAAGTTCAGACAACATACCACATTAGTGCACTGGAGCTCTGATTTATTTCCGGTAAATGTGAAAATATATTGTTCTAAAACATACAGGCTTGCCCTTCTGCCCTGAAGAACCTCTGTCACCAGGATCCCCAACAATTCCCTGCCGAATCACAATAAATAGGTTATCATTGTGGTCACAGCTCTGTTTTCACCGACTCATCAAAAGCATGTTCCTGGGACCCAGGTCTCTCACGTCGAGGCCAAGCTCCCGCCACACAAATTAATGTTGTTTATGGAGAGGGCCCATATGCCAGAAGCATTGCTGTATTTCAGCCTTTTACCACATTCAAATGATTTACAGGTTTTCCTTGTCGCCACATAAAGGGAACTCTGACGGAAAAGAGGCAGAAACTGAAGATGGATGATTGCAACTTATCAGAGGGAATCCCCACCTGCTGTCCTCGTGGTCCAGGCTGCCCGACTACACCCATCGTCCCCTTTTCTCCCTACGAATATCGGAAAGGTATAAGTTAGTCACTCTTTTGTGATCATAAAAACACACAGTTCAGGTTCACATGAGTTTTTTAAATATATTACTATTTTATTAGACAGACACTATCCATTGCCAATCATAGTTGTGCTGCCTTTGAACATTCGCAAACGTTTCGTTTTTAGTCAATTTCATTCATGGTCCTTGATGCAGAAAAGTGCAGCTCCTTTATAAACCTGCGTGTATATTTCTAATAAAAAATATAAATAAAAGTACAAATTTGAACATTTTCAGTATCAGAGTTCAACATGACATGAGAATAAATAGAGTTGTGTGAAGACTCCCCAAACCCACTATGTTTGTGAATATGAGTGGATACCTTGACTCCTTGATAGCCAGGGATACCCTCGAATCCTTTTCCCCCTTTAGCGCCCTATAGAGACATTACATTACTAAAGAGATAATGCATTTCTTTTGCTATTGTGCTGAACACAAACCTACCACTTCTCCTTGTTTTCCAGTCTCTCCCATGGCCCCCGGTGGTCCACGAACCCCCTGCAATTATCGTCACAATGCGGACATTACGATCTGTAAGTTCTCTATAAAGTTACACAACAGGCTGTGCAGAAATCCAATGAGAAGCCCATAACTTTGGCTAATTGTCTAATTAAACTGAGCTAAAAGGGCGAGATTTACCTTAAAGCCAGCTGCGCCTTTTAATCCCTTCAACCCCTCAGGACCTCGGTCTCCCTGTAAATATAACAATGACTTGTTACACTGAACATGCTCTTAAGACACTGATTATATGACGTTCATAAATACCGCTTGGCCCCAAAGTCCCCTCATTCCTTTCTCGCCTTTGATTCCTTGTTCACCCTGAGGACGCAGACGAAAGATTTCACCCGTGCATTTTCAAAACAAGTCAAAAGAAGAATTGATAGCATTGCAAGTATTATACCTTTTGCCCTGGTTCACCAATATTCCCATATTCTCCTGTGGCGCCTCTGATGCCCTGAAAGATAAATGCAGCATAGTTCGAATTCATACCATATACAACAACCATAGACCCCATTCTATTGAACTCAACCGTAATTGTGCAAAAGGTTAATGTTTGTGTTTAAAGGCACACTGCGTAACATTTTGGATTATGCTGTTGCCATCAACACAAAACATGTTCCTAGTGACTGGCTAGACACAGAAAATGCTATGTTTGCAGTGGGTAATCAAAGAATGGATTTGGATGAGGACCTAACCTATTCAAATCTCGCATTTGGCTGTGTTCAGCGTACATCTCCAGGGAGACGAACTGGAGACGTACCCACTCCCAGTAAAGTTAGTCAGATCTGAGATGAGGTGAGCCGCTCACAGCAAAGACACATGTTTATTTGTTCATATTTTAAACATATATTTCAACAATAAAAATGTGTGTAATAAAAATAAATGCTTGTATTTTATTCTATTTATTGGGTAAAATGTTACACAGTGTAGCTTTAAGTGCATTGGTGCCCCATGGTGCAGCTTCTACACAAGCTAAGTTGAAAAATACTTTCCCCACAAGGCAACGGCCTTGTTTCCTTCTAAATGTTTGAACTCGTGCCTCTGTCTGTTTATTTGTCCACCTAAAACACACTGCTGGTTTTTTTCCCCCTTTTTTTAAGCCGTGTCAACTTGGCCAGAGGTTTAGGATTAAAGCTGGTGAAGGCCCTGACCGTGAATTTTACAACATTTCTATAGTTCCGACGCGTCTTGGACCACCCACAACACAAGGCAAGGCGGACACTAATGCTATCTGTGCCAGGAAATGCCCTCCTCAGATGCCAGCAGGAGAGGAGATAAACATATTGGGGCTCCATGATTCACAAGCTGGCAGGAGATCCGAACTCCAAAACTTATACAAGACAGATGTGTTGTGCCAGATGAGCTACAGCTGCTCCCATGAATATGTAGCATGTATGACTGCGGACATGTGCTGTGACTAAAGAGCAGTGAGGGGGCCCGAATGTTAATTATAAAACAAGGCATAATACCACTGTTTTGGTACGCAGTAACACAACTGGAATAGATTAGCAAGTGATAAATTCAAAGTGGAAATTAACACAGCTGCAGCTCAGTGGAGGATGAAACAAAAGTATATTTCTTATTCAGTGATCATGGAAAACAGACTTTCTGGACAATTAGCTGCTCCTTTTCCACTTTTGTGTGTGAATTATATCTATACATCATTACGAGTGAAAACATTCAGCTAATTTCACACCATAGTTTTGCGGACTGGTGCCTTTCATTAGGAGACTCTTGGAGGATTTGGGCACAGTCAGCCCCGCATTGGTTTTCCTGTGTATGTGGGATTCATTACATTTGGCTCTGTTTCTGCCAAATGGAAAAGCAAAAACCATTACAAAATGCTGTGATCCTGTGCCAGCGTTTGAATTGGGTCCTATATCGTCAACCACGCTCAGAGATGCAAATTGAGATTTCCGAAACGATGCACAATTTATGGTAACATCCGCATTTGGTTTATGTTTCCCTCGGATTTGCCGCATAAATCTTTTGCAGCGCCGACACAAGTAGTGAAACTATAAAAAGAACCCCAGTGTTTACTATCGCTAAGTGCTGCTGTTCCCAGGTTTGTTTCCATCTTGTCCGCTCTGTGTTGTACAAGCCATTTTCCACAGCTCACTGCAGTTTTACAATATAATCCACCACAGATGAGGAGATGTTACTTTTTTCCCCTTAAATTTTGCAACACAATGCTCAGCGGCGGAGCCTCTCAGACTGAGGCGCTGATCCCCAAAGGAGCACACAGGGTTCTACTGGTGGGTGGTACGTTCGTCTTTTGTGGGCATGTACTATTTTGGGACAGTCACAGTTTTAGTCCTGGTCTTGTTTTTTAACCCTGGTTCGGGCCCGGTTTGGTCCTGGTTTAAAATTGCTATATCGGTGTGTAAATCCAACTTGGACCTGCTTCAGAGCTTGCTTAGTTCTGTGAAAACTAACTTTCCTCATTAGTCCCAGTGTAGTCCTGATTGTTTTAGTGCAGCGCTATTATGCTAGTTGGATAAGGATGTTTATGTTAGGTAATTAAAGTAGTCTTTTCTAAAGCCAAAGATTTTTTATTGTGGAGGGCCTTGCTGTGAAAGGTTTTTGTAACTGCTGCGCTCAGTATACTTTTTTTCATTAGTATGTTTTCTTTATTTACCCAGTTCCCCAGTCGTCCTCGGTCTCCTGGCTCTCCGGGAAGCCCTCTGTGACCCTGTACAAAATAAAAACATAAATCTAACAAACTCAAGCGCAAATCTGCAGGCGCGCCCATGTTTCAGCTGAGACATACACTCACCTTTGGCCCCGGAGGCCCCTGGGTTCCAGGTTGCCCATGCATACATTTGCACGACGCTCCTCCAGCTGTCAAACCTATCTCGGCGTAGCCTCCGCACTGACATGAGAACAACTGTTACAACAAAAGGCACTGAAAACACAATGTTGTTCAGTACTTAGCGCACGCACGAGCTCACAGCAGCCCTCTGTGTAGGCTTTCTCGGGGTCACATGACACCTCCATATGCTGAAGGTCCACCTGCGAAACACAACCGCGTACAGTCCCAATTTGAAATCCCAAACAGGAGTACCGTATTTTCCGGACTATAAGTCGCTCCGGACGAAAAAAATGCAAAATGAAGAAGAAAAAAAAACATATATAAGTCGCTCCGGAGAATAAGTCGCACCAGCTATGGCAACTACCTCGGCACGGAAGCGTAACTGCACCGTTGACAAGCCTCTCCCGGCAGCACGTTGTTCAAGCACTCATTTGCGAACTCGTTCCTCTAGCTGTGGCCATCTAGCTTTTAGCTTGCGATTAACTTTTTTGTTTTCTTCATTGCAGTATGAGTGACCTCCGCTAGGCCCTCACAAGTTTCTCGCTCACTCCAAACTTTCTTCCTGCTGCTCGATTAGCGTTTTTGAAATCTTCAGTGGTACAGGAATATAAGTCGCACCCCAAGCAAAACTATGGAAAAAAAGTGTGACTTATAGAATAGCTGTTGACGATGGCCATAGTGGAAATGGTAGTTGGATGTAATAGTACGAGCTGCAGTGTATATAGCAGCAATATTTAGGGTTAGGTGTATATGAGCGTCCCTATCTAGCTCAGTAGGTGGAGCGTTCGTCCTCTGACTTGAAATTTTGTGGCATTTTGCTTTCCTTAACCTCAAGCGTCTATGTACACTGCCGTATGAAGGTGCCAAATGTGAATAGATGAGTGGCTCTTTGATGTAAAAAGCTTTGAATGCCCATTAATAGTATAGTCTCGAGTTGGTGCAGCTCAGTCCATGTTTTGGTGCAACAAAAGAAGGATAGTAATGTTCTTAGTAATTCTGATAGCCATGGATTATAGAAGATATAGTAGATTATGCAACAGTTGGTGTGAATGAATAGTAAAAATAATGTAAAAAATGTGTATTCACTATTATTGGTACTATCAGCATTAACATAATTTAACCTAAAGTGATTTATGTATGTCTCCAACCATGTAATTTTGAATCAGCACATACAGACACGGAGCGGTCCTCTGCGGCCCGTTTGGCGATGGACGTGTATCCCCTGTGTATGACCGGCCTGTCTTCATCTATGGCCTCCACGCTGACCTCGTCACAGTCTATCAGCAGCTTGGCCTGGCCTCCCTTCACACTCAGAGCCAGTTTGTGCCACGCTCCGTCGAACAGCCTGTCCACCCCGGAGAAGGTCCGCAGCATCTGGCCTCCATGAGGGCTGGTGTAGAAGAAGTCCAGTGAGCGCGTCCCGGGGTGGAAGCGAAGCCCTACCTGGTCTTGGCCTTTGGGGTCGCTCACCTGCCATAGATTCCAGGATTTTTTGGCAGTGTCTTTGGTCACCTTGAATGTGGCGATGACGGAGTAGTCCGCGGGGAGCCCATCGGGATATACATCACTGTGCATGAGTGAGAAGTAGCAAGAAAAAGAGAGTACTGTCAGAGGAAGCTTTGGGGGATTGGGAATAGATTTGCTCGATGTGAGGAGGAATAAGTAGACATGTTTAAACAACATCGACACTTGTTTCTCAATGTGGTTGGTTTGTATTTTTTTGAATGCTTTATGGTCAACAATAGAAATAGGAACAATATCATGATTCAAAAGGTAACCGCATGACACACACGACACATTTCGCAACATAGCAAGAAGCAACATCTGGGAGCTGCTTGAGCCAAAGTTTACCTTGTGGTTTTTCGCAGGTTGATGGAGGGGTTGATGCGGTAGGCCACTGCTTCTGGTTTGGAACCGTCTACTCTCCTCACTCCTCTGGACTGAGACACACGGAACTCCTCCAGCAAGTCGAAACCTCATAGCAGCAAGGTCAGTGTCACAGTGAGATGTCTCATTGATCAGATAATCAGCAGCCTGCTTATTCTTGCTTAATTAATATACAGTCATGTTGGTCTAGGGGATAAACTGTACCGATATACCCAGAGCTCAAAGCCTTTAGTGATGCCTAAAATTATACTGAACCTTAATTGTGGGCTCACCGAGATAGTTTGCACCTATAGGGACCATTACTTAGAGCTACACCCCGTGAACATATGCACACTTAACATTTACAGCATATTCACAGCAGAATGGTTTACTGTTGAATCCAGGTCATGTAACTTTAGACGATATGTAACCTATTTATACCTTGCCAATACTAAAACATATCAGTCACCCTGCTTACTCTAACAGTTCATGTAGATGCATACATTTATTGCTGTCTAAGATTGACATAAAGTCATACAATGTTAAAGGTTCAGACAACATAACAGCAAATATTGTAAAGAAGCATGGAAGCTAAATTTCCTCAAATATGACTGAAACATGAGTGTATCATCTGCTTTACATCAACTACAGCATGCACATAGTTGGATTACTGTATACAGTGTATTATTAAAAGGAATATTATGTTTATTTATATTTTTGTTATAGTTTTATGTTTTCCTCAAAAAGAATCATGATCAACTGCTTAGTTAAGTTGAATTAAAATTATATAGTGGCTATTGTTTTCTGTGACTTATTCATTAATGTATTGAAATGATGAGGCGTTGACTCTCAGGGAATTTCCAATTGTGTTCATGATGGTTTTACAAAAAAACCTTGTAAAGTCCTAAGTGTGCAATAACACTGGGCCGGGTATAAGCTTAACCTCTCGTGACCTCTTGAACTTTAGCAGTTCCCATGAGACTCAACAGGAAGCTTTAATAGATGTGCTGCTGTGAGGGAGAATAATCGGCCAATAGTGGCAAACAGTGATATCTGCTGGTACAGCTCAGATACTGCAATATTTGACTAGACTATATATAATTGCAGCAGTCATACTGTCTCTGCGCCAATAGTGTTAATATTGAAAATAAATACACAAATAAATAAATGTACATCATATTGGTAATAGAAACTTACTTGGTAATTTTTGACAGTGGCTCAATCCAAAGATGACAAAAAGTGCTGCAAACACCAGCAAGTTTTTAGAAGCTGGCATTTTCAAAAGTCAGTCAGGCTATAAGTGCCTGCAATACAGCAAAAAAGTGGAAATTAATAATAATAATAATGCATTGGTTTTATATAGCGCTTTTCTGCACACTCAAAGACGCTTTACATTGCATTATTCATTCACTCCATGCTTGGTGGTGGTAAGCTACTATTGTAGCCACAGCTGCCCTGGGGTAGACTGATGGAAGCGAGGCAACTAGCCCCTTAATTATTATTTGTTATAAAAAACAAAATGTAAGCCATGTTGTTTTTGAACCTGTAAATGAAATTTGGTACTACATAAAGCGATTTGTCCTTTGACTCAAATGTACACCACCTTGCTGTACATGACGATGATAAAACACGGTGACAGAGGGTTACTTACATATTCCTGAAATAGAAAATCCTGGTCGCTGCACATTGAGTTTCCCTTTCCCAGGGTAAGGATATATTCCCAGTCTAAAGTGCCATCCCGGGCCTGTGTCTGAGCTGAAAAGGAAAACCATTCAAACTAAACTGTCTAAGTTTTGGGGCCGTGACCCCTGTGCTCCACTCCACCGGTGGTCCCAAGGGATCGGCCTGCTCCCATAGGCTGTTGGGACGTCCAACAGTACCCCTTATTCACAGCAAACGTGGCTGTGAATAAGTTACGAATAACTGCATTGCATCTTTTTTTAAATTAAAAACTTCAGCTTCAAATCTGACATTGTGTGTTTAATTTAAAAAAACAAAAATTTTAAAAATGAATAACTTGTTGGCTCCGGTTAACTGACACATTTTTATTGTGTGCAGTGTTTCAGTATCCACAGAGCCCCACTAAGAGACAGGTGTAATATGTCACAGCTAAACTCCAGATCCTCTGCAAACATACCACCAGAGTGCACTGGCCTCTCTCCCTATCCATCCATGCTCCAGTCCAACCAGGCTGAGGGCTGCAAATCAATGAAAACACAGTGTAATAATAATCAGGGGCACTGGCCTGTTGAAAATAAAAAAGGCAAAGGTTGAGAATAGTATCAAGTCTGATAAAGAAGGATTTCAAATTGCTTCTTCAACTTGATAAAACGTAGTAAAATCCGCCAACAATCGTCACACAACGCTGAACCAAAATGCTATAATAACATCCACTAAAATAACATTAGCCATAAAATCAAAAGACACACGTGCTGCTGGTTTTCTATGGTAGCTTGGTGCAAGCAATTTATTACAAATAAATTTTACAAGAACAATTTCAGTTCTACCGAAATTAAAATTACACTGACAAATTGATGCACACAGAATGTTAAATAAAGTGTCCCAGGCCACACTGAATGGGGCGGCAGCTGCTGACAGGACATGAAGCGCTGTGGTTACAGGGATTATGTGACTTGGTTTAGGTTTTTTGCAGTGTTTAATGTGTAGTTATATTGCATTATCCATAAATACGTGTTGGCAGTTTAGCAAAGCACTTAAACAGTTAACTGCGATGCCTTGAATGGTTCCATAATGCACCACTCAGTCACATATGAGCATATACATAAATACAGTACATTCAGTAACTCTCAGAGCACTATTCTCACATTGCCTTCATTAGTGTACAAACAATAGTTAAGTCTTCGTTTTTCTCTAGCGTCCATCAAACCTCTACAGGGTATCAATAAAATAAAATACCTTAAAACAATCCGGCTTTTTCACAAAAATAAAAATACATACAACCAAAAACAAAGGCCATAATCTTTTCATTTGCACTTAATATTAAAACATATTGCCTCTTAACAGAATAATTTACATCTTTGCAACAGTTTAAATAACACTCAACTTGTTTGCAGTCTTTAAGTATCAGTTTTTCCAGTGTCGGTTTCATGTTTGGATGTAGCTAAGTTCTTGCCATCCATTTTCAAGGCCTATCGTTTTGAGAACTTTGCCAGTTTACTTGTGGGAGTGCTTCTCTTCTGGGGCGTGGGGATCTTGGAGGGTTTCGCCCCATGTTGACGAACAGTAGATCGGGGCGTCACTCGGCTCGAGTCGCCCACTGTCTCTGAAGCTTCCGAACAGACGGACTGAATATCAGAGATGTCAAAATCTGAAGCGTCGCTTCCTCTGCGACTGCTGCCTCTGCTTCCTGCTTTACTTCCAGGTCGGCTTGAGTTTTTCTTGAACTCTGTAAAGACATTTTGATCAACTGCTGCAGTTTTTCTCGATTGATTAGACGCTGTTCCTGACAAACAGTTTTCTTTATTAGGACAGTTCACAAAGCACTGCACTCTTATCAAAAATGTAAAGACACTGTACAGCAAAACACTAAACCTGTTATATGAATGTGTTCTGTAAGAAACTGCAAATACAACCCTAAAGAGGTTGTATTTGGTCCATGGGAGAGCTGAGAGTTACTCAATACTCAATAGAATACTCTTTGATTCATTTGCGCTTGGAGTAAACACATACATATACCACTCTGTACAATCATGATCAATATTATAAGATTTACTTTTTGAGAACTGGCTTCAGAGTTTGTTTGTTAGTTTTGAGAATTGTGTTGGAGCAGTGTCCTAATTCTGACTTGTGTGTCCACCTTCCAGTCTTTTGAAAAACAAGTGCAGGAGTTTTGGGAACTGTGTTCAAACCATGAATTGTGTTGAAAGTATTGACAGCAGAGTCCTCTTTTTGAGAAATGTGTGCAGTCAGCCGGTGGAATGTTGTGTCTTACAAAAACTGCAATAACTTGGACGTCAGATTTCACTGGCTGTACTCACCGCCTGCAGCCTGGGCACGTGCTTTTAGTACTGCAGCATTGATGAGAGTTCCCTCTTCACCGGACTGAAATCCTTTCCCTGACAAGTACCCAGGGAGACGTAACTTGCTCCCTTGAACTGGAGTATTCTGTAAAAGACAAACACACATTGCAGATAAACACTTCCATAGCAACATTTGTCTAAAAAATTAGTAAAAAGAAAATATAGAATAGAAAAACTTTATTGTCTACCATGCATAATGATGGCAGAAATTTGCTGTTGGCTCGCACATTCACAAGTACATTTGCCCAGCAAATATAATAAAACACATAATAATACAAACATATATATAGCATGCAGTGATTTATGACACAGCCTCAATTGCAGAAAATTAGTTGTGGGAAAATGTTAAAGCCAATTAGCCAAATATGGAGTTAAAAGCAATAGACCCAACCAAAACACGACAATAGCATTAAAAAAAGAAAACAAAAATTGTAAGTGAAATGTTTTGAGTTCAAATGTTTTTTGTCAGAAGTTTGAGTTGGGTCAATCAGATAGTAGATTGACAGTAGACTGCATCACACATGACTATACCTCTGCAGGTGAACTCCCAGAGGAGTCCGACGATTTAAGAGGAGTGGAAGGTTTGCTGTTTGTAAGCCATGGCTTATCATAATTGCGGGTTAAGTGTTGGGGAGTCTGGGAAACAATGGCAAATCAAATCACACAAATGGATTTTCAAATCAAAAAGCATGATAAACACAATGAAGCAAAACAATATGATGAGATACTCAAATGAAACAGACAAATAATCGTGTAGACATGATTAGATGAGTTTGTTTGCGGAGGCCTTGTACCTTAGCTGCCCCGGTCACAGGCTGATGTGCGGGACAGCTCTGACTGGACATAGATCTGTTGGGTGATGCGCCTCTGGACGACGGCCGAGACCTGCGTCCTCTGTAGCGGAAACTGGCCATGACCTGAGTGGTGCCCTCAGGGAGGATGAACTTCTCTCGCAGCTCAATGTTGGTCCGGCCTTTAGCTGGGAAACATCCAAACAAGTATGTGAGCCAAAGAACATTAAACATTCTATTCTGGCTGTGGTGATGATGATGATGATGGATGGTGGCGACGGAGCTTTTAAATACAGCAAAATTCTTATTGTCTGTATAATAATAAACAGATGTGCTCTTTTAATGGACAAACATTTCGGAATTGTCCAAGAAGTAGCACACAGCGCTTCTAAAAACTAAAGTAATAATAAATCCATCAAATGAGTCAATTAAAAATAACAACAATGCCCCAAAACAGAATGACAAACTGCATTTAAAACAAAGGTCATGCAGCTAAACCTGAGTCAAACAAACGCTTTCATTTTTAGTAGCCATCCGTTTAAATACTATTGTCAGTTTGTACTTTAATTTTGTACTGTTTGTTTGAATGATTGTCAAGCAACACCTGTAAAGATATGGAGGATTGAAAGTGCCACAATTAAATAAATAAATAGACCATTAAATAATTAAATAAATGTGTCATTAATTAATTAAATGTTTCATTCATTCATTAAATATGGAATTAAATAAATAAATGCACCATTAAATAATTAAATAAATGTGTCATTCATTAATTAAACATGGAATAAATCAATCAATGTATTATTAAATGTGTAATTAATTAATTAAATTACCAATGATTCTGTGTAAAAATATATAATTGTTTATCTATTTAATTAATTATTTCATGGTCATGTGTTGCAGTGTTTCATGAATTAATTTTATCTGTCAAACTCGCCCATCACAGTTTGAGGGGTTGGTCCTAACACCTGATTGGTCACCCTGCTCATCGAGTCAAGGCAAATCAACCCCAGAATAACGGATTGACGCAGACTAGTGAACTAAACTAAACACAAGCCTCAGGCAAGTAGACCCGGTTCTGTTTGAGCAAAGCATCGGAACCGTACGTCTGCTTCATTATCGATCCCTCTTATAAATTATTATATATACATTTTTACACAGAATCACTGGTAATTTAATTAATTAATTAATTACACATTTAATAATACATTGATTTATTTATTCCATATTTAATTAATTAATGACACATTTATTTAATTATTTAATGGTGCATTTATTTATTTAATTCCATATTTAATTAATGAATGAAACATTTAATTAATTAATGACACATTTATTTAATTATTTAATGGTGTATTTATTTATTTAATTGTGGCACTTTCAATCCTCCATATAAAGAAGCTGGACCTATCATCGCACGCTACATGCTAAATGCTCAGAGACAAAGCTGCATGCAGGAACACCATGTGATTATGAATGAACATGAGTCACACACAGTGCAACAGTTCACCCCAAAGCACAAACAGCCACACTCGATGCACACATACCACTTGTGGATTCATGGTGGAGCGAGATAAAGTTTGAGATTTGCCAACCTATAGGAGACTGAGTAATTGAGGAGTTTGATTCCGAGCGCAACATTTTGCTCCCGTGGTGATGAACTAGAAGAAACGATATTGTTCAAGAGAGTTTTAGGGATTAGTAGGAAAAGTAGCACGCTACAGGGAAGAAGAAGCTAACCATTGCACAGTACATAAAGTACAAAAAACATTCAAACCAAGTATTTACATTTGCCTTATTAGATCATGTTCTGTCATCCTGAAAGTAACTTTAAACAGCAGTTAAAAAACAGTTGTCAGAGGTGAATTAAACCTTTGTTTGTGTCATAAATTTACCTCTGCAAGGGTCATTCTTGACCAGGAACTCATCCAGAGCCATCCACCCTCCTCCGACACGAACCATGACAGTGCTGCGCAGGATACGCACCAGACGCAGCTGCTGGGAGTCTCCGAACTAGAGCAAAAACACACAGTAAATGCATGACTTTTATCAAGCCCTTGAGCTTCATAGGATTGGACTGACTGTAGGTAATTTTACACAGCAGCACAAATGTGTCACAATCAAGAATCACACGAGAAGACACAGAAGGCTTAATCCAGGTGACTTGCATCTGTTTGTGTATGGTATATGTGGCAGTACAAATCTCTTTTTGCTGACACTTAAAAATAAATTTAGATTACCGTGATCAATTTGGTTCAGTTATTTTGTGATGATCTTTAGCACTAAATGCATTTTACCACTAGTGGGCGGTAATGCACTATTTTGGCTTTGCTCTGAAGATGAACGGTAGCTTTCTGTTTCTACTCCGCTGAGTCAAGCCAGATGTCAGCCAGTTGGATGTTACAAAAGTTTAGCTAAATAACAATAATCACAGCCGCATGCTTTCTGCCATTTCACATCACAGTCAAACACACATCACAGCAGTCTCCAGTCCAGCACAGTGTAGCAGTCTACAATTACGGAAAATGTGCAGGTGCATTGACAGTGATGCAGAGCCAATGCAGCTGACGACACACAATATGAGCAATGGTTTGTATCGTTTGTGCAATTCATGACGGAGTAACACGCAAACATGACCATACACTGATGACCCCTGTTGACTCAATATGGCTCAGACAGCTAAAAATGTTGCATTGCTTTATCATTAATATGATTTAATGGTGAACTTGGTGATTAAGTTACACATTACAGTGATGGATTTTATAAAAATGAACATGAAACATTTTAAAATTAACCAGTTTAAAAGTTACCAGTATACAGCTTTCCAATACTGCAACGTGTAGGTGTGGGGTATGATTGTGATTTTCCCTGTTTGCTATTGTCTCATCGCCGATAATGGAGTCATGTAAGCAGTGAACGAGACCAAACTGTCAAAAGAGTTACTTGGGTTCAATGTTGTGTTATACAGGTCTTAAAATGTATCTTTAAGGTGCCACAATCCCATCACTCACATCTCCCACCAGCCTTACTGCTACAAGCTTCAGAAAGCATGTGACCCCATTCATTAGAAATGAATCATTATGCTGCAACAATTGCGTCATGCAGGCTTTAAACATTTGCAAAGTAAAAGTAACAGAGTGTAGCTTTGAAATGCCCAACTATAAAGATAAAAGAAACTTAGCCAGCCAATATTGAGCTCAATAAAAGGCGAGGCAAGCACACAGAAAGCACTTTTTAAACGGCCCAGCTGATGAATAAATGTGCCATGGACCATCAAAAACATGTGTTTAAAAGTGTCCTAACAAATTAAAGTGTGATTTTCTGAAACTCAAAAGCAGATCTCAACTGCTAATTGTATTTTCTACTTTCAGAAAAAAAATGGCTAGAGACAAGTTTTGTCTTTAAGAAATAACAAAAACAAACAAAACTTATTAAACTTTTTTTCTACTTCTGAGTTCCAGTTTCTAAACATCAGCCAGGAATCTGGGCTGAGAGCGTTAACAGCAGAGCAAATATGGCCAGTGAAGAGCTTGACAAAACAAATCAAAAAGAGACAAGGAGAAGGGCAGTGTACCTGGTTTCCAAGGTAAAACTGGTGATATGAGAAACAGAAATGGTAAAGATTAGACTTGTGATGAATGTGGACATAATTGCTCAATATGGAGGACAGTAACTTTAAATAAAAGGTTAGAAGCGAAGTCTGCTCACCCGATATTTGTTGGCCCCAATTTGTTCAACTTGGAAACGTTTTGGGCATTTGCATTTTGCAACTTGACGTGTAACCTAAAAAGTAAAAAGTAAAGTAAAAGTACAACGATGTACAGTATATGCTACATTTTCACACACAGTGCAGACTTATTTTTACCTCATCTTCAATTTTATCTGCATCTGTCAAGGGTTTGTATGCATCTTTGTTGGGATGAAGAGCTGCAACAAATTCATAGTAGTCTATGTAGCCGTCGCCGTCTCTGTCAAATATGTCTGCCACAGCACTCATCTCCAGTCGGCTGGTGGGGAATCCTGACATAAACACATGAGATGGTTAGGATCATGTCACTGATTGGGACTCTTCACACAAAAGCCTGGAGACTCACTGGAGGACAGGATGCCCTCGATGAACTCCTGCCGTGTCACTTTGCCGTCTTGATCTTTGTCCATGCGGCGGAAGAAATCCATGACTCTGGACTTTTTGTGGTTCATCCATCGCATGTAGTGCTTCCTCCACACATCGAAGTCAAAGTTGGCAAATTCTTTCAGCTGTGTAAATAATAATTATGGATGACATGTATACTCTGAAGGAGCACATTTGCAGACATAATCATTCTTGTAATACTGTTCTGATGGTAGGTTACCTCCTCTAGTCTGTCCAAAGCATCATTTAGTTTCCTCCTCCTTTCCAAAGCCAACAGCCAGACGTGCTGCCACTTGCTGACCAGCAGGTTAACCTGTGGGTTTTTGGTCTCAATAGGAGCCTGCGTGGCTGATGTAAACATAGTTTGTGTGGGAGAGCGTTTTCCTGTAAGTAAAAGAAAAGCCTTCAGCAAGCAATAATCTCCTAGTGTCTTTCATCACCAAACAACTGCAGACTGCAGTCACATGCATTGACATCATGCCAGGTGCTTCACTGTGACTAACACTGGACCAGCTGGCTCTGAACACAACCTTTTATAGGTATTATAGAGAACTTACTTCCTGTTCTGCCCTTTTCAAGCACTGGAATCTGCGACTGGACATTAAGCTCCATTGTTGCCTTCCTCTTGTGTGTCTTAGTAATCTTATCCACATCTGGTTGCTTCCTGGTCATTTCCTCCATAAATGCCTTCAGGTAAAACAATGATTTAACATGATCACATGTCACATTCACTTGCCATTGGTTTTGTGAAAATCAATTCAAGCTGGAAGTTCTTAGAAGAATATTGATTCTGAAAATACTGAATGAAAAATCTATGATTACCTGATGTTCTGCAATAAGCTTCTTTATTTCCTCTATTTCCTCTGGCAGAGTTTCTTTGTCCTTGTCGTTGAGGCTTGTTTCAGCCCATTGTAGCCATATCAACAGATTGTCCAGCAAATCCAAAGTGGCTAACTGCTCTGTTAGGGCCGTGGACAGTCGCTGCTGGTACTGTCTGCTCCAGGCTTGCACCTGTCACAAAATATTACAACCCATAGTCAGTATTTAAAGTTATATAATTGAACTGCAGACTGAATTAGAATTGTTCCAGTTGATTTTTGGTTATCACTTCCTTCCCTTCCTTCCTTCCTATCACTGACCTCTTCAAACCGGGCTTTGATGATGGTGTTCCAGTGTTTGATGGTTGTGATAGAGTCAGGATGGCATATGCTCAGAATAGCATCCCCCATAGCCGTGGCTTTATTGAGGGACATTCGCTTTTCCTCCAGTTTTCTCATAAAGTCCTGCACAGCAAAAGACACATTATATACTCTCTATATATAAATACTAACTAAGAGCTGAGGCAAATGCCAGAGCAAGTGAAAGTCTTGCCTTGTGCTGCTCAATCAGGGCCCTTAGTGCTTCTTCATCATCAGGTGAAGTGCCATGAAAGCGCAGGCTTTGCTCTGCCTCTGCCAGCCACTCCAGCAGGATATGGACCGTGGAGTGAAACTCTTCTGCCTGAAAGATGCAAAGCACATGAGCCTTGTGTCTAGAGTTGTCTCATTGGGTTTGGAATCTGGTGTTACCTGAGATAGCGCTTGCTCCAGCCGAGCCTGCTTGGACACTGACAAATTGCACACAGTATCCCATCTTGTGCTCAGTTCCTGCATTTGAGCTTTGACCCATGAAGTGTCATCATGGCTGCTGTCCACCAGCTCTCGCGCTGAACGTTTGAGCGCCTGCACACTGACTGTCCTTTTACCCATCTCCTTCTGGAAAACCTGAAACACAAGATTACTGGTGTTTTCCACTTCATATTCCCAGTGTCTTCTGTATGCACCAAATGGTTTCTTGGACTGGTTCCTTTAGTTCACAAATAGATGCTATTGCTTGGTGTGTGTGTTTTTTGTAAATGGTTAATATAAACAATAAGTGATAAAAAGAAATGTTTTCTTTTAATTGCTTGTAAAATTACCTCATAAAAGAATATAAGCAGGAGTTTTATTGTGTGTTCAGTTGGTGCGTTTTACCTTGTGGCTGTCGGTCAGGTTGAGCACCAGGTCAATGTCTCCATGAACGGGCTGGTCCTCAGCCAGCTGCGGCTCCACTCTGTAAAGCCAGTCAATAAGAGCCTGCAGAGCGTCTGTGAACTGGCCCGAGAACAGGAGCGCCTCCTCCAGTTTGTTTTGTCTATAGGAGCACAGATCAGAGTGTGATCCAATGTCTGGTTGTATATCCAAAAGTGTGACCAGTAGTCACTGTAATAGAAAACAAAAGCATCTTACCTCTCAACAGACTTCCCACAAACAGTGTCCCATTTGTCCCTGAGTTCACTCAACATGTCGTCTAGTTTCTGATTATCGTCCTGCAGGGAGGTCTTGTCTTTTAAGGCACGGCCCGTTCGAGACGTAGTGTCATAAACAGAGTGTTTGCTTCCAAGAGCTTTTTGAAAGTCCTGCATGACAAGTCAAATTATACACATCAAGAAAGGATCATATTTGCAAACACAATTTTCAAGATACAGTATTTAGTGACCACAAAAATGTCCAAAGTGAAGAGTCACCCTATCCCAAAGTAAGCAAGGTTACTATAAATACATTTGTATTAGTTCATGGCCTGGATTGGATTAACACAATGTTATTTTACAACACGACTGGACAGTCTGTAACCAGGGCATGACTATTCCACTATGTACAGCCATTGAAGAGTCTCAACTGTTTATATGCCCAAATACAGCTCTAGACATTGGGGCAATAGATCATAGTCTGGGTGTTTGTACTGTCACAGTTACCTTGTGCTGAGCCAGCTGAATTTTGATTTTGTCCGGTTCATTAGCAATTTCCACCTCTGAGTCCAGACTTTTCTCAGACTCTTCGAGCCACTCCATTAGTTTGTTCCAGCTTTCATGGAACTGGTGGTTGATAGAGAGATAAATTGTTCAGTTGTCAATGTTTTCTGATGCAAAAATAGTGTTTGGCTAAAATTGTTGTACCTGTTTAGCTCTTTTCCTTGCATCATCTAGAACTCGGCCTCTCTCCACTGACTTCTGAACCAGCTTCTCCCAGCGGCCTTGTACACTGAGCAGCAGGTTTTTTATTAGGACCACATCCTGTTTCTGGCTAAAGTACTTGAGCTGTGTCCCACTCTTGTCCAGTTCAATGATGTGGTCTCGATGTGCGTTTACATCGGTTACAAACATCTGAGGAAAATAAAAATCTAAATCATTGCTTGTTTTGCATTTAATCAACACTTTGTGATTGAGGACGTACCTTGTGTTCGTCGATCTGAAACAAAGTGGTCTCTAAAATGAGTGATGCCGTTGGCACCATGTTCAGAGTCTGCTCGGCCTGGGTGAGCCAGTTTATGAAGTCCTGCAGCGAGTTGTGGAAATCTGTGGCCAGAGTCAGCGCTTCCTCTAGTTTAATCTGTAAGAAAGAGGTCATTATCATTTAGAAAATCATTTAATATTCAATTAAAAAAATAATATTCAGTTTAACTCTGCAAGAGTATTTTTTGTAATCTATGACCTGTTAAAATTCACATTCTAAATAAAGGAGGTTAATGTCTCCGGACAAGGTAATGGGGAAGCAATGAGGTTTTAATTTAATGAGAAAACAGCAGCACTGGACAACATCCGTTTGCTAGAGCCAAGATGGGTGGTTCAGCCTTGTTACATGGCACTAATTCAGTGTTGATGACATTACAAATCTAATGTTTTAATTACAGATCACATGCATCTTTGATCCATTTTACTGCACAAAGGCTGTGCACTCTTTTTGGGGAATAGAGTTTGCTCATAACAATGTTTATATGTCACATTGCAGTAGGCCAGCTGCAGCTGATCTAAGATTTACCAGACAATACCTGGGAATAGGACCAAGCTAAATAGGGAATGTTACAGGCAAAAAGCACCAAATCTGGAGCTTAACTATTTTAATTGTCTATATTCAGTGTCTTGTTAAAGCTAAAAAAATGTATTGACCTGGCAGATAGAACACAGTTGTTTGAGAGTGACTCAGAAAACACACATGCTCCTCTGTAACCATATCCTGTGGTTACAGGGTATTGTTACAGTTTACAGGGTATGGTATGGGCACTTAGACATTACTAGACATTACTAGCATTGGCACTTAGACATTACTAGCATTGTGATGTATGGTTTCAATCACAAGATATTCTAACCTTTCGATCAGCAATCTTAGCCTTCACACTTTCCCATTTCTCTGTGAGATTGGCGAGGTCTTGCTCTGTGTTGCTGTCTGGCCCTTCAGGCATCACGGACAGAAGCTGATGGCCCTTATTGATCAGCTCATGGTACAGCTCCTCCTTTGTCTCAAAGGCAGAGCACAGTTCCTGCATAAAGACACATTGTTAGTGATCAAGTGCATTTTTTTTAAATGTTCCTTTATTTATTCAGGTTTGCCACTGTCTCATTTGCAATCGAGACCTTACCCTTACCCCATTAGGGTTGGGGTTAGGGTTTTGACAGAGCCCGTTTTGAAAGCTTCATATCAAATGTGACGTGTGAATTCATACCAAAAATGGAAAAGAAATGAACAATGTGAAGCACACGGAGATCTTCTGAAACATGTTGTTATAATCTTTTGTCAAACTTGTTTACGCTTCATGGGCTTTATAATTATCTTACATGTTTTAAACATCCCCTATTGTTTTGAAAAATCCCTCACAGCTAAAGTGATTAGGAAGAATAAAGACAAAAGGCAAAGACATTCTTACATTTATTACACTTAGGCTTTTTGTTTGTTTATGCATAGTTGATAGACATAGTGTATTAAGCGATGTCAGTTGATTTTCACACTTGAGTCTGAACACAGAAAAGACATAGTTGTCTGCTTACGAGGCTGCCATCTGCATGAAGCCTTTCATATTGTTAAAAACGTACCAGATGGGCGTTAAGCTGCTCCCGGGCCGTGTCTGGTAAGCCTCCCGCTGCCTTTGATGCTAACAGCTGACGCTCGGTGTCTTTGAGCCACTGCTGCATATCTTCTATCTCTCCATGGAAACCTTGAGCCTGCAACACAATACAACCTGAGTCAGGAGAAAGTGTGTCACTCAGACGCATTGTTAGGGCCACAGAGAAGGATGTCCCAGTCATTATACTCAATAAATTCATTTATCATTCAATAATACAGTATGAAATAAAGAATGAATATATGAGTTTGAAAACTAAGCACACAAGTGTCAAGTGAAACATTTGAGGGATTTTATTACTTATTTCCTCACGTCAGTATTGAGATTAAAATTAGCAATATTTAATGACGCTCTTGAATAATGCAATAACTTTTTTCTTTCTTTTTTTGTGTGAAAATTTTATAAACCATTTCAACGCATCCTTTTCCATTTCTTTTTTTGTACAACACAGCACAGTGCAAATGGGGTTGGGACCCTGAACCCACAATGATGAGGTTGAATCAGAATTCCATGCACATGGCAAAGCCTTAATTACTTGACACACTGGTTCACACAGGCTCTTAAAAAAGCAACAACTGATATTTTGGATTCTTGTGATATAAATATTGCGTCACCTATTGTAATAGAGCCATCCATCCATCATGGATGGATGTGCAGCCCAACCAATCAGTAGTTTTATACCTGGAGCAGAGAACTTTTTAGCTGTTGCTTCCTCTGCTCGGCCTTCTCGATGATCATCTTCCACCTCTTATTCAAGTTTTCGAGCTTACTCTGCAGGGCTGAAGCTTCTTCTCCTGCGCTCGACGCCACTAATTCATTACCAGCTTTATTCACCGTCTCAACTGTTGTCTGATGAGCCAAAACATCTATTTGGAGAACCTGCAAAATGGCAAAGAAGAAGGAAGCGTGTAAACTACTCATGTAGTACAATGGCCACTTTCTTTTCTTTATTGACTAGGGATTATCTATTGCTGCTGGCTAGATAATCCGAACATACTTCTTCTAATGAGAATGAAAATAGTGTTTCGTACATTATGCTTGGCAAGCTCTATCTCCATGGCTTTGGGGTCTCCTCCGGTCTTCCTCTGTTCGTTCAGGAGCTCCTCTGTGTGGCTCATCCAGGCCAACAGTTCATCCAAAGCATGCTGGAACTGCCCCAGGGCCAAAAGGCCGGCCTCCAGTTTGTGCTGGATTAATGACAGATTGCGGCATGATTATGAGTATTGAAAAGCATAACACTTGCTTGACAAGCTGTGAGGCATTTAACAGGCCACAACATTAAAGCCTGCAATAAAGATTTAACAACCTTATGCTGCTGTCATAAGGTTGTCTGGGGTTTTTGTCCAGTGAGCCTCACTGAGCCTTGACTTTAACTGGATATTGCATATTAGAGGACTAGTGGATAAATCCAGCCGTTTTGCATGCTCAGAAATGTGGACTGACCTCTTTTCAAATACTGAATGAATCGTGAAACCTAAAATGTTGTATATTTGTCACTCACCTGTCTGCCGATGATCTTCTCATCCAGGTTGTCCCAGAGCATCTTCAGCTCAGACATGGGCTCCTGGATGGCACAGCGGTCGGCCTCCTCTGTTGTCTTTTTGAGCAGTAGTCCAGCTTGGTAATTTAGGCGCTCCATCTCAATCTGCAGCTGGTAGGACTCTGCTTTGAACTCCTGGCGCAAAGAGAGGCACACCCAGTCAGTAAACAACAAGCACAAAGACGTAGTATGTAAAAGAAAAGACAGAGTCTCCATTGTGAGATCAATTATCTTATCTATCATAGCTTATCTTATCTTACAAACAAGTAAATTAAAGTACATTGCTGGATATTTAGTTGATGGCACTTTTTAAGCTTTTTACCTTGAGCTCCACAATCTGCTGCTTGACCGTTTCCAAGTCTGTGCCTACAGGTGACATTGCATCCAGCTTGCTCTCCAGAATATCGACCCAATCAAACATACCCTGTGTGCAAAGCAGAGAAACCATTGTTCATTCACTAAAGAGGTTTTTACAAAGAATCAGGTTTCATTTTCTGTTAGAACAATCCTCTGGGAGGAAGCACTCATGTAAAAAGGTTATGTTATCTTTTAACTTATATCATAGGAACAAATTTGAGAATAATACATTTGATAAGCAGACACAGGGTGAAGTTGAGAATAAATCCCTGGGGGATTCTATATACTCTTGTATGGTATTTTGCAATTGCAATCAGGCTGACAGTGAATTACACAGATTTGTGTAAATTAGCTCATTTGAGACAGATGTTTATAGGTCTAAACAGCTGCTTCAGATACATTTAATTAAGACAGGCTGCTATTGTCCAAAGGCTTTAGAAACTTTAAAAAAAAGAATAATTGTATCAGTAAAGCAAGTCTAAATGTGCCCACTCATGTATATTCCCATAGTTTTAGCTTTAATACACTGAAGCAAAGACTGTACCTGTAGCCCATCCTGAAACTGCACAGCAGCCTGCATGGCTTCTTCAAGTCTGTCCCCTCTCTCCTTCCAGGCTTTGTTCAGACTTTCCCATGCCGAGGTTACCTAAATTTACAAATGATATTCAAGTATACCGTGATTTCGTGAATGACAAGATTCCCCCTGTTCTTTAAAAAAAGAAAATTACCTCGTCAAGGCTTTTCTTTATGACCGGTTTATCAGGCTCCCCACAGGCAGCCATCAGCTCAGCTCCTTGGCCTTGGACAGCATCCAGTTCCTCTTGGAGCCCATCAATTTCTTCTTTAAAGCCCTGAAATATGCAAAAATATACAGTTTGAACGTTCCTATATGACAGTTCAACTAGTCATTTGGGGTATTGGTCCTACCTCCACAAACTCCTGCTGTTGTTTGACCACAGAGGGGTCAACTCCTGGCTCCTCTAGCTCTCTCAGCAGGTCCTGACTGTCTTTGATGGTCACGATGAGGGCGCAGTGATCACACCAGAACTTATCAGCCAGGTCCAACACATCCAGGAGCTTAGCTTCTCGCTCCTCCACTAAGGCTTCGACATCACTCCAGAGGAACACCATCTGGTCGAGTTTGTCTTGCACAACTTTGGTACAAATCAAATAAAAAATTATCATAAATGTATATGTATTCAAGCAATTTAAGACTTTGTCACCAATTATGGCCTACCTTTGGCGGATATATCCTTGTCTGCCCCTTCAGACCTCGCCACCATCTCCTCTCCTCTTTGCTTTAGGGTCTCATAGCAGGGGTGAAGCTTCTCCAGGTCCACAGACACAGACTTGTTTTCTGCAATCTGTTCTTTAATCTTATCCACCTCCACTGAAATGGATGGAGGCTGGCGAAGACGTTCAGCGATTCGCTCCAGAGATTCAAGCATGGGGTCAATCTTGTCATGGAACTGAGTAAAAATAATTCCAGTAAATTTGTAGACAAACCAACTTGGAATTTGTTCACTTCACGCTGCTCTCCTGATCCTCACCTGTGTTGATTTGGAGATGGCCTCATCTAAAGTGGCAGCTCTGTGTTTGACATCAGCCTTGAGTTGAGTGTAGAGCCGGTCTGAAGTGGTGTATTTCTCTCTGATGGGGGCTCCCTCCACTGGGCTCAGGTCAAGCAGCTGAGGACCGGTCTTATTCATTTTGTCAATGTGCGGCTTGTGCTCAGCGATCAGCTCTCGCATTTGCTGTTGAAATAAATCATCGTTTCAATATACTGTATTATTTACAGCTATGCAATTTTGTATCAAGGTTTTGGTCTTACTCTGAGCTCCTCCTGTTGTTGCTTGAGAGTTTCGTACTCAATAGAGGGTGATGCCAGCTGACTGAAGGCCTTTAGAGTCTCCTGGAGCCATGGCCACATCTCTTCATGGGTTTCCCAAAACTGACTGGCCAAAGACTGGGCTCTCTCCAGCTGTAGGCACCGCTCTGAGTTCAGCTGACTGACAACGCCGTACTTCTCCAGGAGGGCTTGTGTCTTAGCCTGTTTAATAAAAACAACATGTGTTACAATTACTGTATATTTCTCATGAGAGGAACATCTAACCTGAGTACCATTATTGCTTCCTTTCCCTCTGGGTTTTTGTTGTTCATGACAGCCCTTCCTGTTCTCACAATGTCATCCACAGCATCTTTGTGTCTCATGATGTCCATAGAGAGCATCTGAAAAACCAGTCAAGTGAGTTAGAGGCAAGATAAAAGCCAGTGTTTGCTTCGCTTGTGTAAAGGATTACTGACAAACACTGGCTAACCTTCTGGGCCTGGAGCTGTGCCATGGTTTGGTCCGGCATCAGTTTGATCTCATCTACAGTGAGCAACTTCCCCTCTGCTTCAGTCAGCCAGGAGAGTTCTGTGTCGGCCGCCTGCTCAAACTAATGTAAAATATATTGTGTTATATTTTATATGCAGTATTACAATAAACAGTATTCATGCAGACATTGAGACTTGGAGCAACATGCACATGTTTCCTTACCTGCTGAGATTTGAGAATATCTGCGTTGATTTTGTTGACCTGTTGGCTGATGTTGTCACTCACACTTCTGTAGCGGTCATTATCTTCAGTGACCAGTTTGTCTAGATGTTCTCGTGTGTGCCATGGGATCAGATCCAGGAGGGAGCCACTTAACTCATTCAGCTTATCTACCACAGTCTTTTTGTTCTTAGTTTCTTGTAGCAAATCCTGTACACACTGATAGTAAAGTAAGGCCTATATAGAATGTCAGGATAATTCATAATGGGCCTTATATACTTCTATCAAACATACCTTCTTCCGATTTTGTACATCAGTGAGTTGATCGTCCACTGCTTCCTGAGCAGCAAAAGCATTGCTCTCAGTTTCAACCTTGTCGAGCCAACCACTCAGTTCCTCGTGAGTCTGGTGCATTTGGGTAGAAAGACCTAAGACCTTTTCTAAAGTCTTCAGCACGTTGTCACTCATAGAGTTGATCTCAGCATATTTTGTCTTGATTCCTTCCAGCTTGCCTTGAATTACAACCACCTCATCACCTACACGAGAGCCACAATTTTAGTAACACTACTTACTAAAACAAAACAAGGGGTTTTAGCTAGACCCACTACTTCATCAGATTTGTCAAATATTTAGTTTTTCCTTTTATATAAACTTTGAGGTACTACATTGTGCCCCTATCCCATAACCATTTCAAGTTACTGATAAGCACAGGCTAAAGGTCTTGTGACTTGTTTTACAGGGTCAGGATAATACTCCTAAAAAGGTTATGAGGACATGCCTGTTGTTTGTTTCAGAAGCTCCATCCCATTAGAAATGGCTTGGTCCACGTTCTTCTTCCTCAACTCAATATCACTTTGTAACATCTACGGAAAGAACAGAGTACATTCAGAATACACAGCAAAATGATAACCATTCAAAGGCCTTTTGCTGAACATAAAGTTGAGTTGTAAATAACTGATGAATAATATGAACAAAACTCAATGATGACAAAAATAAAGTTTGGCCTGAGATAGGAGTGTGTACCCGTTGGTCTTTGAGCTGTTTTTCCATTGTGCCTGTGCTGTAGTCCTCCACACTGACTTCACTCAGTCTTGTGTGCACTTCACTGAGCCAGTTCATGAGGGCCACTTGGTCCTCCCCAAACAGCTGAGCATTAGACAGGGCCTGCTGCAACATCTCAGCCTTCCTCCTGCATCTCTCCTGGAGCTCGATGTAGCCAGCCTGGGCTGTATCCAATTTGGACTGAACAAACTCCTTATCGTCCACTGAGCTCACAGTTTTTAACATTTGACCCAGATTGACCGCCTGAAACAAGTCTTTACTGTGCTTCATGATCTCCTCCTCTAAGGCCTGACCAGGGGGTGGGTCAAACCAAGGAATGTGATGAGCAACAAAAACAAAACAAAAACAATACAAACATAAAATAAACAGATGAATGAAAAAAGTGAACCAAAAAGACAAACTTAAAATGACAAATGAGTCCAACAAAGCAAAGCGGTGAGAGTATCCGTTACCTTATGTTGAGCTATCTGATTCTCCAGTTTGCATGTGTCTGTGCCGATGGGCTCAGAATTGGAGAGGAGCTTTTCATTGGTACTAAGCCACTCACTGAGAGGCTCCAAAGTCTCATGGAATTGTTGAGTAACCACCAGGATGCTCTCCAGCTGTTTATGTCTGAAACACAGACATAAACAGCTCAAATTGTATCAGTTAAGTTATCAATAACAATTAACTCATAATGCCAGACAAGTTAACGACGGCAGGTTATATGATAATGGTCAGATGATGTTGCGCATGTCAAAATACAAACCTGTTTTCTGCCTTTTTGAGCAGAGCATCCCACCTTTGCCCTAAGCACTCAATCTCTTTAGCAACCTTTTCTTTCTCCACAGCGTCTGTCAGCTCAGAGAGCTTCCCTCCCTCCTTCTTTATAAGCTCCACTGTTGGTTTACGGTCATCCAGCAGTCTCTGCAAGAGCTGTCACAGACAAACAAAGAAAGAAGTTATTGGGCGCCGTTATAACCAGATACTACAATTCTGTTAAAACAGTAAATCTAACATGGCCTCATCCATTATCCATTAAATTGGAGCTGTTGTGTTATACACAGCCTTTGGACAATAGATGTCAACCATGTGAAAATAATTGTCGATAAAGAGGCAATGTATCTAAGTTGAAAGTTTATCATAAATCTTTATGTGGCTGAGCAGACAGTCTACACAAAGTGAAAACAAATAACGACTGACATACTTTCTGCTCTTGAATCTGCGCTTTGACCACTTTGAACTCAGCAGATGGTGATTTCTGATTGGCCACCAGTTCCTCTGTGTCAGTGAGCCAACTGAGCAGCGACTCCAATGCATCCTGAAACCTTCCACATTGCAACAAGGCTTCATGCAGCTGGGCCGAGCGCTCTGCAATCTAAAAATCAGAGAATATAGTGTTTTC
Source organism: Neogobius melanostomus (assembly GCA_007210695.1). Taxonomy (NCBI): domain Eukaryota; kingdom Metazoa; phylum Chordata; class Actinopteri; order Gobiiformes; family Gobiidae; genus Neogobius; species Neogobius melanostomus. The sequence goes on from VHKM01000273.1 coordinate 342,760, forward strand.
TTTATAAATCAAACTATCTACTTTCAGGTCAAAAATAGCCAGCCCAGGCTTCAACAAACCTTTTTATTTAGAGTATTCCATTGGTGTTGAGATCATCCAAATCTCCCTCTAACTTCTTAGTGCATGTGCCTTTTGCAGCAGTCTGGACCAGACTTTGGCCAAGGAAGTTGATTTCTTGAAGTTTTACTTGCAAAGGATCAATGTCCTGTTTTTGGAATGCCTACAGCAGACAGAAATAAGAACAGTAAATTATTTAAATTCTGAAGAAAATAATCATCTTTAAAAAAACTAAAACAAAAAACATTCATGTCATTCAGCTGTAAATAATCACACATCTAGGTTGGATTAATGGTAAAACTTAATCCACTTTTTTGCTTTTCTATACTGTAAAAGAAAAACATCAGCGGTCATTGAGAACACTAATCACAATATTGTGTGAACCCTCCACTGACCCAGTTACAGCCCAAAATGCAAGTTATTCTGGCACCTGAGGGCTGGGGGGAGCCGCCGGCTCTATGTCCGAACAGGCAGCAATGGCGTTCAGAAAGAACTCGATCTCGTGCTCTCCTGCCTGCTGTAGTTCCTCTAAACACTTGGGGAGACAGGCCTCCACTGACTGTAGAAACTCCTCCAGCTCCTCCAGGCTGTACCTGGATGCTCCCAGTTGAGAGTTACACGGTTTTGTTCTCTGTCGGCTTTCGATGGGTAATGTTACAGAGTTCCCGTACATCTCAGGCTGAGGAACAGCTACACTAACCAGCTCACAGTCCTCAGCTGAGGGCACATCCTCCAACAGCTCCGCAGTGGACTGTTCCTCATAGTCTTTCTTTGAACGCCAACCTAAACTTTGAAGTCTAGACCCTGAACCTGAGGAAGATCTGAAGTCTTTACCCTTCAAACCAAATTTACTGTATCTCCCCTCCTGAACCAGACTATGACTGTGGTACAGAGACGCACTATCCTTTGCAGGAGAGTAAAGAAAGTCCTCCTGTCCTGAGCTGAGAGATCGTCCTGTCTTCAGCTCTCCGGACATGTGCATTGCCTCTGATGAAGACAGACTCCTTGTCCCGGGGCCTACTCTTCGATTGGGACGGTGAGCATGTCTGTCTCTCTCTACAGTGGGGCTGTATAGTCCAGAGTCCTCCTCGGATGTCAAGGAGCTGGTCATACTCTGTCCTCTCCTGCCATTTATGAGCGCAGGCCTCTCTGTGCTCCCAGAGCACAATGTCCCACTGCGGCTGATATATTCGCCCAGATTTGTTGGAGCAAAGGCCCTCCATGACCGACGGTGATGAGGAAAGTCCTTCTTCTCTCCTCCTTGAAGACGTGACTTGGGCAAAACTGTATCTGTAGCTCTTATTATGTTCCCATTGAGCTTAAGCCCATCAAACACTGCACGCTCATCTAGCATGGCAGCCTTTCTGGTGCGTAGTTCAAATGAACTGGAAGAAGACAGAACTCCATTTCCACACAGATTGGTGAAGTCCAGGGTGCGTTGTGTGTATGGTAAGGTGCCTGTAAAGTGTCTTGAAGCAAGGCTGCCTTTAGAGCTGGAGTCTATCTGTTCGTTGAGTCGGACTGTGTCGTAGATGGATCTCTGGGGTACATAACAGTCATCAATGTTCAGGTCCTCCTCCTCCCCCTTCCCCATGCATGAAGGGTTTTTTCTCAGGCAGTCTGGTCTGCTGAGAGGCTTACCCATGCCCAAACAATTCAACACTTTCTCTCAAAAATCACTAAGTTTAACTCTGATGAGGTAGTTGTAGTTATAGTGCACATTCAGTAATTGTGAAACTACAAAATTGTTCAGCAGAAAATAGTTTTCTATAAAAAATAAGTTTAAATTTAATAAATACAAAAATATATAAGTAAAACTAATAACAAAATGTGCACATAAATTAGTTCTTCTGAAAATATTTACAATATCAGAAAAAAAAGATCTTATACAGTATTACAAAAAAATAGCAGCTTCACAGAATGAAATCTCAAAGTGAGTGCAAGACAAAGTAAGTAGAAATGTGTTTGTAAAACAGATCAGCCATCCAGGCGCAATTGTTTTAGATCCTAATCCTTGAAAATTATTTCCCTCATCCAAAGTGCTTTTAAATCCCTGAAATTCTTGTAAAATCCACGCGGGGTAAGGAATCTTCAGTGCAGAGCGATACATCCACAGATAAGTCCAGCAGGCTCGCTCCAAAGCGGTGACTTAGTTGTGCTCAGAGCTGGTTCTCGTGGATAAACAAAAAGCCTGGCTCTTTCTCTCCCATTGCTGCCTGTACAATGACAGACTCCCTCCTGGCAGAGCTCAGGCCCCGCCCCCGCTCATTATTCAGACAACATCTGCCACAACTCCATTTGTGCTCAGAGACGCTCCGGCACATGGTGATTGGTGGACACATGACTCTTTTTTTCTCTCTTCTAATTTCCCTTATGGGCTGTATGACTTCACTTCCATGCATACTTGATCCTGAGCCCTGACATAATCACTAAAGGAATGAAGACCGGAACAAGACACAAGCTACTCAAAAGATATAAATAAATAAATGAACTCAGTGTTAAGTATAGAGTATAGCCTACAGGGCTGGCGGAAATAAATAAATAAAAAAACAATCATATCGAAATTGCATCCTGTCTACATAGGGTTTTAATATGTATAAAACCCAGTGACCCTTAGATATGGTCTGAAATTCATCATTCTACTATTATTTTATCTGTTCATATTTCAGTTTTTGCCTGGACATGTTTAAAATGTCCTTATTGTAATTTTCTAGGACTATTTAACTATATCTAAGTTATGCGTTCTCCAAAAATGTTGTTGTGTGTTTTGTGTATTCCCAGCTCGAAGAATAGACCGATTCAGATTCATTCAGCTCCAACTCATGACCTCACACTTTTCTGAAATAGATACGCATTTTTCTTTTCTCCTCTTTGCCCTCTGTTGTGTCGGTGTGGTGGATGGGTGCTAGGGAGCCCGCAGATATTGTTAATTACTGTGGAATGCTGAGGGAGGCACAGGTCCCAGGTAATTTAACACCAGCGGCTCTGCCAAGTGCATGAAGGGGGCTTTTTATGTCCATCGGCCGGGACAGGAGAAGAAAGACGAATAGAGGGGATCATGGGAAGAATTTATTTTGGTTTCCTGGATTGTCCGCTCATTTGGAAACAGCTAAAACACTACAGTCACTGCACCAGAATGGAGCAAGCGGACTAATGATCATACTTCTTAGAGAATCCTAAATTTAATCCAGTCCCAATATAGACTTTATTGTGGGTTCACTGAATAGAAAACAACAAAACGACTGTAGCTCAGGGGTAACCTGATCGAGTTTACCTTACGGTGGTGTGATACTGCTGCAGTTAGTCAGCAGCAGCACTGGCCTCAATGACACATTTTGACTATCATCGGTTACATTGTGCAGAATCTATGAATCAGTGTACATGGGATACTACTGAAAGAGTGGAAGACATTGAGGTAATGTCTGAGAAGCAACAGAAGACGTCCACGCCAACCCCCCACAGTGCTGCTGAGTCACAGGGGCGGCCCTATAGGATAAACATACGTGTAACCCAGTTGTTTACATAGTATTTATGTACTGAAGCACTTTTTCTTTGCGTTTAACTTCCTAACAAATTCCAGAGTAAGCATGTGAAGTCAGCTATGTGGATTTCCAAACTTGACCTAAAATGGTAAAGGCTCGTGTGAGTGCGCTCTCAGTGTTTACTTCTTTACAGGCTGCCAATAAAGTTCTTTTCTCACGAAGAGAGGAAAAAAGAATAATTGGTGTATTTATTTTTTTCACTTTTTGGTAATTGTGAGACACCATTGTTGTCACTAAGCTTTGTTACAAAAACAACTGATTAATTTTGGACTGTGACTGAGTACAAAGGTCTGGGGGGGGAAGTGTTCAGGGTCGCCCCTCAACTGGGACGGGCGACAGGAGAAAGTGGGGGTAAAACACAATGACAATGTCGCTTAGCAACAATCGGAATCAATTACTTCTTTCATGCTTTCACTGCAAAGACATAGACCAAATTGCAAATTGCACACAAAAATAGACACCCCCACCTTTTAATCCGTGCCACTCTGCTGCGATCAGCACCCCTTAATTGCAAATGAAATCCCTTGACCTACTATTGGGCAGGATCTCTGTCCACATCTGTTTACAATGCAATATGTCAACGTAAATTACACATACACAAACAAAGTGATCTCAACTAGGTTAATCTGCTTTTTGAAACTGCACAGGAATTTAGAATATTTGACATCTGCCTATAAATTTAGGTCATACATTTAATACAGGTTTTAGGTTGATCTAGGAACAAGAAAACTACAAAAAAAAGTGTGTACATGAATCTGCAAACACACTATACAGTAGTGTGTTTGTAGGGCACAAATATTTTTTTTTTTAATTGTAATGTAACATCACCTTGTGAGATGAAAGAGAAAATAGACCAGACCAATTTAATTTGAGTTTTTGGTCAAATTAACACCAGGCCACTGCAGGCAGAGTAGATTATAGGGCTGAGAAAGTCCATTAGTGAAAGCAACTCAGTTATGTTGATCTATTTGTAGGCCTAGTTCATTACTGATTCGAGTGACACCCTGCTGATCACCACCTGGCTGCGCTGGCCCTATCCCGCACCACCATCGGGTCAGGGCTCTCTAGCTCCTTTGTTCACAGCACATGCCCCAGAGCCGCTGTCCAGGAGGATTCCTTGTATAGGGCGAAGTGGTGACTCAAGAGTGCACTGCTTATCTGTCAATCTACCCACAACTATAACTCTACTAAGCCTGAATTAACAGAACTCCCTATCCTATGTTTTATTAATCGTTAAGAAAACAGATGGGTATCCTTATTATCAACATGCCCAAAACCTATATGTGTGTCAACAAATATAAGCACATAATAATATTCATGTAGGTAAAGTGTTTGGGAGGAAAGGTCTACAAGCAGTGACTGACTTCTAATGTGCAAGGCAAATTGGCCCAGCCCAGAATGTAAATCAAGTGGCTGAGAGAATAGGATAAGGTTTACTCAGCAAGTGATAGAGTTTACACACATAATGAAATGTGTACAAATTATCAGATCAACAGACCTATACTTTTTTTTTTTCAACACAGCAACAAAAAACATGACATCCACTATTTACAATATTTAGCATATTGAAAAAGTACCATACCTTGAACTCATCCAGCTGCTGATTGATGGCGTCCGTTTCCATGCCAACTGGATCCTGAGCTTCCTCCTTGATCACAGCTTGGTCCAGTTTGCCCTCCGCTTGTTTGATTTTTCCATACAGCTGCTCCAGACTTTGAAGGGTACTCTCTACTTGCGTTTCTCTGTTTTTGGCTCTGTCCAACAATTTGCCACATTGTTTACTCAAAGCATCTAAATCTCTCTTGAGCCCAATCAGATCAGGAGAGTCTTCAGTCTCGAGCATCTTTCTGTAGCTGTCCCCGGCATCGGCTGTGTTTGACATCAGCTCTTGGAGTCTGCCGATGAAGCAGCTTACATTGCTTTGTTGTTCTTTTAGTTTCAGTAGATCCAAATCAACTGGAGCCATGTTGTCCAACTCATCATCTAAATCAGTGAATCTAGTGAACATTTCCCGGGTGTTGTTTTGGAACTGGCCGATGCCCTGTAGTTTACCCTCCAGAACTTGGCACGTCTCCTCTAACTTGTTGTTGAGGGCGCTGTAATCTTTCTCGATGCCGTCACTTTGCAGCAAGAGGTCGGTCACCCCATCCGCATCTGGGACGGCCACTACCAGCTCCTTAGCCAGGCTCTTGATGTGTTCAATCTGACTCTCAACTCCATTTAGACTCTTGTGTTGGGCTTTCATGTTGGCTAAGTTCTTGTTGCTGTGTGCCTGTACACCTTGTGATTCATAGGTCTCCATTTGCTTTTTAGCTCCTTCGAGATGTGTTGCAGCTTCTTTGTAGCCATCATTAAACTCCTTTACTTTGTGTGAGACTGCTCCAGTGTGTCCCTCTTGTTCTGCAGAGCTTCAACCACACTGTCCACTCTCTTCTCGATGCTGGACTTTTCATCTTTGATAATATCTGTGTCAGTATTAGCCACTGCCATTAGGCCCTCAGCCGCTGTGTTCAGCTGTTCGACCAGTGCTCTGTGCTTGTTAACATCCTTCTGCAAAGCCTTGACTTGAGATATGGAGCTCTCCACCTCAACAGGGTCAACAGTGAGTTTGACTCGGGTCTCGCTGTTTTCACTCTCCTGGATCCAAGAGCTTAGTTTTTCTGCATGCTCATTAAACTTAAGGGACTTCTGTAAAGCAGTTTGGAGTTTCTCAGCCTGTCAGTGCTGCTCCTCTTCACATCGTCCCAGTTTGTAGCCAGTGTATTCAGCTGGCCCTGAAGAGCCAGTTTCTCTGCTCCATCCACACTCTGCATCAGCCTCTCTCCCTCTCCAACGATAGTCCTGTAAGCCTCCTCGTGTCATTAAGAATCTTGAGCGTCTTGTTGTGATCCTCCAGACTTTGCTGCAGCACGTCCGTTTTGGCAGAGATAGACTTAGGCTTAGACTGCTCCTGTAGGGCCTCACTCAGCCACGACTGGAAGTCCTTAGAGGTCTGATGGAACTGCTGCGAACTGGCAAAGGTCGAACTCAGCTCATCAATGCGCTTAGCTGTAAAAGATAAACACACAACAAGCAACAAGTCAAGACATCCAAAGCATTTCTAGGTACAGTAATATTCAGAATCAGAGTGCAATATTGTTGCTACAAATCAGGTAAATAATAAGGTTTTATTATTGTTGTTGAAAATGCATTACGTTATTTTGTAAATGATACATGTAAAATGTAAACCTATTATAATTTCATTGTTTAGTTGTTGGTATTATTTCTGAAAAATGACTGATCTACAGACCTGCTTTTTCCTCCAACTGTTTGAAGGGCTTGGCAACACTCTCCAGTTGTCTTGTTAGATCTGCTCTTAGGTACTCCTCGGTCACCATTGTTTTGAGTTCAGCACTCACAGCTTCAGCCTCCTTCACTTTCTTCTTCTCCTCTCTCAGTTGAGTTGAGATCATCTGCACATCTTCCAGGTGCCTCTTCACAGCGTCTGGCTGCGTGCTCTGGCTGTGATGGTTCGTGAGCTGGTTCTCCAGTTGTGTGGTGGTGTTGCTCAGACTTCTCAATAACTCCTGAAACTGCTCTGTCTTTATCACTGCCTGGTCGATTAGGGTGTCTCGTGAGTCAAGCTGTCCAGTGAGGCTTGCCACTTCTGATTGACAGCTGTGAACTGATCTTTCACCTGTTTCCCATTCACAGGATCCTGATTAGAGCTTAGTAAGGCAGAGGCAGCTTGCTCAAGCTGCTCATACTGAGGAGTGCGACTCTTGAACTCATTCTGGATAATCTAAAGAGGGAAGAAAATGCATCATGTTGATGTATGTTTAACTAAACAGGGAAGGAAAGTTAACATAAAACCAGCACTGTACCTGGACCTGTTGTTTTTGCATTTTGAGCATGTTTGGATCAATCGAAAGTGGCCCCAGGACACTCATGAGAAGCTCTTTTTCTGAAAGCCACTGACAAAGCTGCTGCTCTGTGTTTTTGAATGTGTCCAGATTTTTGTTGGACTGCTCTAGATGCTGTTTCCTCTCCTCTACAGAATCACTGACATCAGCCCAGGCCGCATCTGTAAAAGACAACAGTCATAGTGAGTCTGCAAAGCAGATCAATAGTGTTCATGTTTCAATTATCTGCAGTGGGTTCTTATATCATTCACACCTATTTCTGTCAGCATTTGCTTCCATTTGGCTGCCTCTGGAGAGTTTGGGTTTGTTTGTATCAAGTGGAGAAGCTTCCCCCTCAGCTTCTGCAGTTCCTCCCTTTTTTGCTTCAAGTTATCTTCGAATGCCTGAGACAAAAGGGAGTGTGATATGAGTATTCAGTTATACAATTACAAATCTGATATTATCTTTGTCATTTCTGCTACCTTTTGATTTTCTAGCTGTGTTTTGACTGAATCTTTCTCTGGGGCTGCAGTGTTCCAGGAAGCAGCCGTGTCCTTCATGTCCTTGAGCCACTTCATCATGTCTGACGTTTCTTTCTGAGCCTCTTTCACTTCTTGGACCAAACTTTTTAACTCAGTGGCCCGGTATTTGAGCGTATCCCCAAGACTTGTGTATTCCTCATTACAAATGACATCTTTTGCTGGATCGCCATGAGATCTACAGGGAATGAAATATGTCATCATGAAGAAATTGAATTGATCTTTGATTTGATTTTTTTTTTTAAATATTTATTGAGCCTTTTCTTATGATGTAAACATTAACAACAATCATGACTGTAACACAAGTATTAATGAGTATATTTAATTTATTGTATTTTGTTAAAACATTTGCAGTCATTCTACATTTATTTAGCTTGAGTTTTGCATGCATCAAGGTACTTTTATCATGCGCTAGCTCCTCTGAATGCTCAACTCACATTTCCGTTGTTATGTTGAGTAACCCAGTGCTAATAGACACCACACAGCACTGTTTACAAATAGGCAGAAACATTCTTATTCAGTTACCTTTATTGGTTAGGTAGGAATGGTTGACCAGACCACCACCGTTAGTAAGAGCTGATGCAGAAACACAAGACAACCGAGTATAAATGAACATACAAGGCTAATTCCAATGCCACAGTAAAACGTGTTAGTATTAAAAGTACTCCCAAACACCATGCACCATCAGAAAACACATACTTAACTACACATTGAGTCGTTGACTTTACCTGCTTTGTTGGTGTTCTTTGACTTGGCAGGTGATGTGATGAAAGTGATGAAGCTGCACAGAGTGGAGCCTTTGCTATTCATGTCTTGCACATCAGGCCCTTTGGATGTCCACTCCTCCATTAATTCCTGTGAAAAAATCATCAGAAAATCCACATTAAAATAGCACAAAAGTGACAGTGGCACATTGTTTTGATTCAAAGGGCAGGGCTGTGCGTAAAGTGTGTTTTGCCTGTGTTTACATCAATTAAGTTTGTGGTTCTACGTAGTCCTTGGATAAACACATCCCATTTGTCTTTAATTACCCGGTATAAAAGCATGTTGAAATTGCACAAAAGTCAAATAGATACTGTAGGGTTGCACTTCATTAGATATTCTTAGATTGGATTTGTTTACAGTGCCTGATGCAGAAACAACTTATATTCTCTTATCAATGTTTAACCTGGGATTGCCACAGAAATCTATCTACCTCCTCGCAGCTGCAGACTGTACAGGCATAGAACATATATATGTATAAATTAGGAATGCTTTCCTTTACAATACAGACATTACTGAACTTACTGTTACTATCTGAAGGTCTTTCTCCAAACTCTCTTCACTGCGACCTGGATCCACAGCAGGGACTTTGTCTTTGCTCTCCTCCAGCCACAAGGTAAGAGCACTGGATACAGCTCTAAAGTCTCCCAGCTGATCTGAACAAGATGATACTTCCTCTTCCCTGAGTGAATAATACAAATAAGTTAGTACAATTTTAAGAGCCATTAGTAATAAGCAGTTATCATTGTGTACCAGACTTACTTCTCTTGGACAGTATCTTTGAACGTGTTAAAAGTATTTGTCAGGTTATCCATTTTGCTCTGGATCTGGGCTCTGTTTCCATCAACGCTGAGTTCACACAGCTCCTTGGACAAACTCTGCAGCTTCTCCAACTCACTGGCATGTTCAGCCATCTCAGCCTTAGTACTCTGAAAGGCAATTTCATAATCACAGCAATTGAAAAGGAACAGTGACAATAAATAACGGCTATGAACAACTGTGTGGTGTTACCTCCATTAAACCAGACAGTTCAGTGAATGTTTTGCCGGGCCCATCGGTCTCATGCAGCTCCTGTGATCGCTTCACGACAAACTGCTGGACTTTATCTGCCACTTTCTCAAAATCATCCACTTTCTTCTTCACTTGTTCTAGCTTGGACACTTTTTGCTTTTGTTGATCACATGCGCTGGAGAAACGCTGAGCGAGAGCCTCCATATTGGACTGAAGGAGGGCAGCAGCTGAGGGGTCTGCTGTTTCTGCAAACTTCTTGACTTTGGCTTTTATGGCGGAGATGCTGCTATGACGGCTTGCCATGTCTTGCTCTAAAGCCTAAAAGTATGGAAGAGGTAATAGATAGGTAATAGGTTTTTGTCTTTTTTACCGGGGTGACCCAGGGGTGGGACTTAGTTATGTCTTTAAGGCTTTAAGCTAAATTTTAAAGAGAACCGAATGCTAAAATATTAACATTCTGGCAAACTTGCATGGATAGATTTGCACTAGCCACTTCCTGATATTTGTTAATGCTTGGGCATATGTAATAAGTAAAACTAAATCAAAATGATTGACTTATGCTTCCCTCCCGATCACCAGCGTCCTTTTGGCTTCAGGACTTACCGTTTCTTTGCTGAGTGCGTCGGCCATAGATACTGAGTCCAGTGGTATTTGTTTGTTTTCTTTTACACTGGCCTCCACCCTCTCCATCCATCCCAACATCTCATCCAGGCCGTCCTGCACACTCATGGAGCGGGTCAAAGTAATCTGGATCTTTCATTTCGGTCACTTACTGAATTGGAAAGGTTGTCATAACGCTCCACTATGTCATCTAAAATTAAATAAATAAAAAATAGATTGGAAAAAACTCTATGGAATTAAAACATTAAACTTTTGCTTTTTGTTTGAGTTCTTACCCACTGTCTCCTGTATCTCGTCTGTGTTGCTCAGCAGATCCCCCTCAGAGGAAACTAACGATTCTGCTGTTTTACGCAAACTGTCAATCGCAGATTGATGTTCAGTCGTCTGACTTTGCAAGGCCTGAGTGTCAGTAAAATGGCAATTAGAAATGAGTTATATCAGATACATTTATTCACAGTCACCTGTATGCAGGACATTTGCATGTGATGTCTTACAATGAATAATGATTTGTAACTAAAACATGAACAGTGTAGAACCTCTCAGTCTGTGTTATCGGTGAATATCTCTAACTCACTACGTCTCGACAGAGGAATGTTATTTAACATTGAAGAAGTAAATGCAGCCAAAAGCTTGGTCTGCACAGCCTCTTATCCTCTTGTTGGAGGGTGCACTTTAGAAATAAAACACATAACTGTTCCCATGTGGGACTGAATATGAATGCAGGCCTAAAAATAACTGTAATAGTGGAAATACTATATTTGGTGTTGCAGTTCATTGGTGTATAATCACCAAGTCCAAGTTTTTCCTACTCTGTTCAAGGGTTTTATGGGCCATAGATAAACAACAAGATTTATTTAAAAGATATGTTTTATATTTGTCTTACCTTAGTGTCCTCCAATTGTTTATGTAGTGTTTGTGGATCAGCTGCAATAGGCTCTGATTGCTGCTTCCTCGCCTCATCCTCCGAGCTGTTAAGCCACTTTAGAAGTCCTGTGCTGGTTTCATCATATTTTTTGTATTTGTCAATTACATCCTTAAGATTGTTGCCAAGCTGATTGCACTACAACACAAGAAAGAGGAGAGAAAATACATTGTAACTATCTTTTATCTCCCCTTTCCCTCCAAGTTATATGGCTCCACCTAGTGGCTCAAATGAGTCATACAGCCATGGAGGAAAAATACCTGAGAATGGAGAGCCTTGTATCTAGAGGCTGCAGAGTCCAGTTGGTTCTGAACAGAAGAACAAGTGCCTGAAGTATCCACTTGCACATTTTTATCAGCCGCATCTGCCACCCACAGGCTTTGGCCACATCTAACACTTTCTGCCCTGAGATGGTAATGAAGCGCAGGTCTCCTTTGTGGGATATCACATCTTCAGAGAAGTTTCTCTGTGACTGCAGTTTGTCAGTAAGGATATTAAGAGATCCTGCAGGCGTCTCCAGCTTCTCTATCTCATCCTCAGCCTGACCCAACCAGCCCTCAAACTCCTCACAGTCGTCCTGAAACTTCTTCAGCTCCTCCTGGACACACTGCAGCTGCTTCATCTGCTGCTCTGCCTGGGTCAAAGAGGCCTCATAACGCCCTTTTAGCTCCTGGATGTTTTTCTGTAGTCTCTCCTTCTCCTCTTGAGACAAAACATTGGCCTGTTTGTCAAGTAAAGCCTGGGCTGACTGGGTGGCCATCAAGAGATCTTGCTGCTGGGACAGAATAGCCTGATGATGTGCCTGGAACAACAGAAATAATGAACAAATGTAATAACGTACACCTCTATATTGGAGGGGATTTGTTGGTAATACTGAAGAGTGGAGCTTGTACCTTAACTTTTGCATACTGTTTGTCCAAATCTGTGGATGCATTGCTCTGGCCATTCTCTTTGCTGTGATCCTGCGCAGGGCTGTGAGGGGCATTTCCATTGGCATCCTCAGCCTCATCCATCAGGTCCTTGGCTGAAGTCTCCCCCGGCAGGTTGCCATTCTCTTTACTTATATGGTCGGTTTCATCTAGGCTGCTCTTATTCTCATTTCCAATGTTGGAAATCCAGTCCAAGAGACCTTCAATTTTATTTCTGCTTTCTTCAAGTCGTTCTACAGCTGCTGCCTGCGCATAAACGTTTTACAAGTAAATTCATTCACTTTTCTTTTGCTGTTCTACACAAATCACAAGGATTACATACAATTAAAACATTACCTTTTCACTTTCTTGTTTTATGGCTGAGGTTACTACTTTTTCTAGGTCTTTACGTGAGTCTTCAACGCGCTGATTGATGACTTTTGATTTGCTTTTAGCCTCTTGCAACTTGCTCTCGATTTGGGTGATTTGATCTGGCGTCATCTTGCTTCTGTTTTCCTCCAGGAACTTCTTTGTACTGCTGACAACCTCATTCAGAGCACTGCCATTTGTCATTGCCTCCTTTTGCAAAGCCTAAAGGTAAAAATAGAACATGACAAAAAGTTAGTTGTAATATTCATAGAACAAGAGTAAAGCCTTGTAATGTTGAAGTAAGAATAAAGACAAATGATGTTCTGCACCTGGTGCTCCTGCTGGTACTGCTGCAGCTCATTCACAGACTCGGTGTTTCCTGCCTGCTGCTGATGACCTATCAGACGGTTTTCTGTCAGGGTCAGATTGTCACACAGTTCCTCCAGCTTCTCTGAGAACTCCTTGTGTTTCTCAAGTAGTGTCTGTGAAGAGAAAAGTCGTTTTATACACATAAAAAGAAGCACAAGAAAGTGAGAAATAAGAGGGACCATCGAAGCATCCATCCCTTACAAAAGATGCAGCAAAGACAATAAATAAGTACAGAGATAGAGATAACATACAAATGTACATGTTCAGGTCAGGGGTACTGTAAACATGCTTGCAAAGTGCCACTTAATGTTTCATTAATAATATCTAGTTTTGTGAGAATTTGATTTTAGTGATGAGCATTTGTAAGCCATGCTGGAGGGCAGTGAGCAGAACAGACTGTATTTGGCAGGGTATTTTATTATTTTGTTAGTAAACCATAAAGACATGTTCATCATGTACAGGTAGACCTGTGCTTGATTTTCCAGCTGTTTTTGTTCCACTAAACTCTCCAATGAGCTCCTCTCAGTGGCGAGCCTGTCTGTGTGCTCCCTGAAGGCTCTCTGAGTGGAGCTGAGCAGTTTGAGAAGGTAACTGCTGTGAGCCGGACTCAAGAACTGAGTGTTTCAGAAATAAAGCTCTGGATTTCAAATGTGGCGTCTTCCAGATTTAGCCGACCATCCTTCAGGAGACAGTTCTCAAAGTCCTGTGGGAAAACAAAACAAGAGAGTATAAATGTGCACTTTGGTTAGTAACAGTATAGACAGGATTATTATTTACATCTTTCTGCTGAATGAGACATGTCAGTGTGTCCACATCACAGGAATTAAAATCCATGCTGGAAACTTCAGAGTTATTTTGACAAAGTTCTGACAACTCTTGAAGGTTATGAAGATGTTGGACATAAGTTGTTTCCAAATGTTCCTAAGAATGCAAAGTTAAATGTTAAAATACATTTACACTTAAATATACAGGAGTTAATAATTCACAACTACTATTTACTTTTTCAGCTTCCATTGCATTCTTGAGTGAAACACTTTTCTCTGCACACATTTTGCAAACTGCAGTAAAATGCGGTTCTAGGTCCCGATATGTTGAGGACAAGTCCTGGCGGATTTGATGGGGTACTTCCACCGCAGAAGAGCACAACAGTTCTCTGGCTTTCTCTGTGTCCTCAGTCAAAACCTCCGCCAAGTCTGATAGCTGTAACTTCAAAGTCTGTAAACACAAAACAGTCTTCTACTTGCTTTATATTTCTTTTAATCATGACAATGACACTGACAAACCACTGACCTCACATTCCTCTATTTGAATTTGCAATCCCTCCATGTTTGGGGCCATGGGAGAGCAGAGTTCTCTCCTTATCTCATCCAAGACGTCGGTGTGATCTTGCAACTTCCCAACACACTCCAAATAATCTTGGATTGAAAATAACTGCGTACACAACATCTAAATCAGCGACATTCAAGTGAAAGAGCGTATATTGAATAAGCACGCTGACACCTGCCTTATTTTGAACCTCTTGGATTTTACCGCTGTCCTTCCCAGACACTGTGGGGTCTTCTATTGTCTCTGCAGTTTGCCGACTGGGTCACCTTCAGCCTCCTCTTCTTCCTTGATGCTGTCCAGCCTGTGTCGTGTGCCCTGTGCGGTCTCACCCCCCAGTGCACTGTTCAAAGAGTCCATCACCTCCTGAAGCACAGACAGGTCCTGACTAGAGGACACGGTCTTCAGAACCTGCAGAAGTTGCAGCTGGATATTTGGGGCATCGCTGTGTTCACTGTCATTGCGGTGTTTTCTTGTTCAGGTAGGCTGCTTTCCAAAAATGTGCGGTCTGAACTGGGAACATTTTGGGCATCCATAATAGGTTCATGATGGTTCTCCACAAGTTCGTGGGGTAATTCTTTTTATTGGAATCTTCTTTTTTGATGTGCAGTGCCTCTAAACTGATTTGGACCTCATCATCATCATGGACAATCTTTCCTTCTTGATTCATTTGCACTTGGTCATTTACATCTGCCTCATATGAACTGTGAGTGGTGCTCTGATTCTGCAAGTTTGCCTCCTCCCGACACAGAGAAACATCTGAAATGCTACTGTCTTCTTCAACATTACCTTCATCTGGGCTGGCATTTTTCAATTTACCTCTTTTTGGCTGATTATAGATTTCTGCATTGAATCAGCTTTCAATTTTGAAACATCTTTTTCTTGCTCCTCAGAGGAAATTGGCAATCGACTCAGTTTAGCATCTTCAGAAGAGTTGTTAGCTCCTACGGTTTTATTATCATCTCGGGCATTTTCATAATCTACAGTGTTATGTAAAGCACAGTCTTCTGCACTGACTTCACTGATAAGTTGACTCGCACTCGAAATCTCAGGAGTAGAGACCCTCAAAGGCATTGATTGCAACTCACTTCCAAATGCGTTATGCTCTTCAGAGCATATAGACTCAATAGGACTATCTCCAGAATGAGGTACAACCCGCTGATGTAATGTGCGTTCATCTGCACAGTCTTTGTCATAGCTACTCCCTGGAACGGCACGCTTGACCAAATCCCCCGGTGATGAGTAATCTGAATTAGCTCATAGTTGAACATTGACTGGGCTGGGCTTAAGTCATTCTCGGCTCTGGCTTTTTCCAAATCTAGATGGTTACCTGGTGAGGGAATATACAATTCTGACTCATTCGTGGGGGGAAGTAAATTCTTGTGTTCATCGCGTGGATGAGGGGTATGTGTAGTTTGGCTTTTCGCCTCTTTTTCATTTACAGAATTTGGCAAAGTTGATTGTGTGGTTGAATCAAAATCAGACAGAGTATGGTTTGTAGCTTCTAATAAATGATCTTCATCCTGTGTTAGTGTTTTGTCAATCGGGGTTATCCTCCTTGTGGTCACATGACTTCCAGCAAAAGGTGACATCATCAGTGAGCCAGCAGAATCAGCAGCGCTAATGCAGGGTGTGGCTGTGTATCGATTTCCACTTATCTCAGCCCCTCTTGTCTCATGTTCCATCATTGCAGTACTTTCTTGGCTTTCTTGGTGGGTAATGTCAAGCATCATGACCTCTCCGAGCCTAGACTCCTTAATGTCGAACTCTTTCTGATTTGAATCAAAAGATAAACACTGGTTTGTACACTTTGCTTCATTGTACAACCTCTCTTTGGGTACTATATCACTTGCATTTTCATAACTATCTCTGTCGCTGATGCTACTTTGAGTACATTTAGACACCAATTCACTTGGTTGAATTTTTAGGTCAAAGTCACTGTCTAATGTTATGGGCCTACTAGTTATTTGTGCTTTGTCGTCTAGGCAACTATCATGCAAAAAATCCTCCCGTTTGTCCAATAGACTTTTAGCATCTTCTGTTTCAATCGTGTAATTTTCTTCAGTGGCCGAATCCGAAATATCACCTTCCTCTTCCTGTAGAAAATATATTGTATCTTCTATCTTGCTTTTCTCGTAATGTGACTCTACAATGCAGGGATACTCATAGGAAGTTTTAACTGTATTTTCAAGATGGCTACCAAGCACCTCAGTGTCTAGGTATGACAATGAACGCTCAGAGGTGTACATCTTCTGAGGGGAGCTGCTCGGTGTGCATATTACAGTTGTTGTTTCGATCATTTGGATTTCAGTTTTATTTACAAATTGATTGTGTGAAAGGTTACTACAAATTCCTTCCGCAAACTCATTTAAATTTGAGTGCGGGTCTAAAATTACAGCTTCATCAATGTCTCTGTCTCTATTGAAGTGTGACCACAATGGATCCAAATATGCTTCCATATTATGTTCAGGGAAAGTAATATTCCCACTGGTGGAGGTGACAAAATCTTGAGAGTAACTTTGTGAACGGTGTCCCTTTTCTTCACTTCCCTCTTCCTCATTAATCTCTAAATGCACATCTGACATATCCCCAATATCAACCGTATAGTACGTTTCATTTTGACAGATACTTTCATACATTGAAGGATTCTCAAGGAAGATTTTGATCATATTTGTCAGCTGTTTGTCCAATATTAAAATCCTGTGTCCCGTTTTTGGATCAATGTAAGTGTTCATCTTCAGTAGGACACAAATAACAGCCTGGCCTCTGCAGGAGAGGGGATCTTAAAATGTAGCTGTAGCAGGGCATATTGTCCCTCGGATCTGTGTTTTAAGTATGTGAGCCAAGATGAGTATTCCCTGTTAAGCTGATCAATATCGAGTAACTCATCCGGGATCTCTATAGTTTTCAAAATATTGGCGGCAAAACTGTCAATAAAACCCCTTTGAACTGCTATATCAATGTCTATGACCTCTGACATTTCTGGGATGTACAAAGCCACGATTTTTTGATAATCTCCGAATAACCCACTGGTAAACTTCCCTTCCTTTTCAACATGCAATGAAGAAGATACTGTTTCCCCAGATTGAGGCAGCACTACTCCTATAAACTGATTTCCGAGTACAATGAGCGTGCTGCTTGAGCTCATCAGATCACACTGAACAGCCGCGTCCACTTTCAGCTCTCCCTCATTACTCATGATGACGTTCTCCTGTGGCCGGCTGTGCTCTCCTTCTAAATTTTGTCCTTGGCCGGATGACTTAAGAGAATAAACATCCCTTTCTGGCATCACTGATTTATTTCCTTTGAGGCAGTTGAATATCATAGTGTTAACCTCGCCTGGGTCAGAGTCCGGATCATTTCTTGCAGCACTTATATTTTTCAAAGCCAGACAGGTTCTCTGCTGCTGCAATGCCTTTATATAGACCGATGCAGGGATCAAACCACTCTTTAGCGCCCCCTCTAAACTAAGAGCATCGCCGCTGTAGCGCATCTGTAATCTGTCACTGTGGTGTTTGAGCTCGATCATTTTAATGATGGGATTTTCCTGCGTGGACTCTCCCAAAACATCTGCTACGTCAGCGATGGACACAGAGGACAGGTGTGAAGACTGGATGCATTTGTTCGCAGCATTCACTGAAGATTTGTAACAGGGATCCTGGTCGGAAACGAGATCTTGCTCCATGTATTCATGAAGCTCTGTCCGAAAATGATCCAAACTTGAGAGATTTGTTAAGGGGATGTCATTAGGATGTGCAGCCTTGGCCAAAACTCCATGAAGGTCAGATTTGAAAACCTAAAAAAAGAAAAAAGGTCTTTACGACAAGAAACAAAGAATCTAAAGCAATTTGTGTTTATGACAAAAATATATGACCAAAAGATTTACTCACCAAATCACAAACATTTCAAGATAGCAGAAGGATTCGGACAGACAACAGATTAAAAGCTGTCATGCATTTAACAACGCAGAATCCAGCATTGTGCAAAAAAAAAAAATGTTAGTTACGTGGCATCAACAATAGACATATGACACAGTAGTCCAACAGTGTGAAGCTCAGCCCATTGTTTTGGTGTTGTTTCAGTAAGTAAGCACGTTTACTCAGCATGTTTACAGCATACCCAGACAGGTAACGTTCAATTTTGCCTCTGACACACTCAGTTCATTGTGATAGTGGTGCAACACACTTTCCATTGGAGAAGAGAGAGGTTAGTCATGCAACTGAACATCAGAGGGCGCTGTTTCTAAACACTTCATTACACTCAAGAGCAGGGTGAAAACAACCAGGGTCCAACCTCATCTGTGGAGCTTGACTGAGATGCACAGTGTTGGGAAAGTTCACTGTAGGCCTGGTTCAGTTCCTTCAGCTGCTCCTCGGCCTCCGCTTTCTCCTCATCTGTCATTCTGAAAGGAGGATGCATTGTGTTAGAGATGGTGAAAGAAATCATGTGCAAAATCAATATTTTACTTACTTTTCACTGTGTTTGTTCAGCATTGCTTGTGTGATCCTAACTGCTTCTGCAATCTGTTCTTTTTTAGTGACCAGTTCCTCCATAGACACCTGTTCAAGCAAAGAATTTGGTATTAAAATATAGTTATATGTCAGATCAACAGAAGACGGCTAAAAGTTTGCACATAAAGAGGATTATACATAAACAAATGCAATAGTAGATTATTTGTATATCCATTTGGTCAGTGGTTTATTGCTGCATTTGCTGTTGCAATGTGCTTAAATATTATAAGTTATTAGTTTACTCTAATGCACTGGTTGGACCTGAAGTGAAAAAGGCCAAATGAAATGTCTGATGATTTGTAATATGTTATTACAGGCATGTCTGGAGGCTGCAGTCAAATGTCCAATAAGTATGTGCACTTAGCACTTAATAAATGATTAATGACAGTTCATCCTGACCAAACTCGTTCAAAATTAATTACATTGCCCAAAAAAACACGGAAAAAAAATATCATAAAAATGAATAAATGCAATAAATTCTTCCTCAGTTATGAAATTCCTGTGTTAAACCACAACTTAGACAGAGGTGAAGCCGCTTGAGTACATAATCGAAGGTGTAATAAGGCCTTTGGCACATGATGTGGTTATATAATTCTAATATTATCATATTTATATCGAAAGCAATGGTTGTTGTACTGTTTGCCTTATTACACTAATTTACAGCGTTTGTTTCTTATGAATGATCAAAAAACAGGTTTCTTTAATCAAATAAATAATAATCAATAAATAATAAAAAAAAAAAGAAAACCATTGGATACAGATAATTTATTTTGTTAATAAAAAAATAAAAAATTGGTACTGTTTAATGTCAGTGGATTATTTGCTAGCGGCAGCGTCCAATACTACATGAGCGGATAACTTCCGTATAAGGCTATTTTTAGTGATTTTTTTTATTTTTATGAAACTTTCTAAACAGTACCATATAAAGGCTACTATGCTTAACATGTATTTTGCATATATTATTTGCACTATAATGCTTTAAATTCATGTGGATGAATTGAATCAGTTGGTAAACAGTGGTTTTATTACAACTGAAATCACATAGACAAAAGTGACACAACCAAAACCATTTATACATAACAGCAGAGAAATAACATACTGTACACATACACACCTGGGGCTTAGTGGACGTGCCTGTGTTGGCATTACTATCTTTAAGGCCACTGCCATCTTGGTTGACGCTGTGTTTCACATTGGACATCCAGTGCAATAGTTTGCTAACTTTGTCACCATGCTCCCTCTTCTCCTCATCAACAGACCTCTAGAATAAGAATATAGGGTTTTTGGTAACATCGCTAATGAATTGTCAAATGTGGTGATTGTAATTCTCAAAAACTCAAAGAAATATACTAATAACATAAATTAAACTCCAGATAAAAGATCTCTTATACACTCCAAAACACAGCAAAACGTACATGTCATAATACAAAAATACTTCACAAGACAAACATTGAAATAACTATTTATAAGCCAAAATATAGTGATACATTGCTTTGGCTCCAAACGGGTGGAGTTTGGTGGCCTCCAGTAACCTCAGTCCAGTGTGACAGTCGAAGACACTTCTCTCCAGTGCCTCCCTGAAAGTGATTTTCCTCTTGGTCTTTGGACACGTCAAATATTTGGTCTGAAACTTTTCGTCTTTGAGCACAGCAGCAGTGACTTTGTCCACAAGGCCGCTCTGCATCACCTCCTCAAAAGACACCCTCTCATGTGTTTCGGGGTTCACCAGTCCCCCTGTCAGGAGCTGGAACTCAATACAGCGGAAACCAACATCTTTTGGAAGGAGATTTTCTTGCACTGCTTGGGACACGGATAAAGTCTTTCCTGTTTTGGGGTTTACAATGCCGTAGTAGGCCTGCTCGAATTGCTTTAGCTGCTGTGCTAGTGCTTCATCGACAAGGCCTCTCTTAAGAGCTTCAATAAGTCTGGCTTTCTCTCCAGATGCAGGGTCACAAATTCCCCCAGTACAAGCCTGGGCTTCTAAAAACCTGACTGCAGTAGCTCTATCGGTCAAACCTTGCTGAGCACCCTGGAAAATAGACAGCCTCTTCCTAGAAGTGACATCCCAGAGACCAGCAATTGGACTGTTTGCATCCTCCACTACCACCATTCTTGAGAATATAATGTCAGCAATCTCATATATACTGAGTATCCCATTACAATAGCTTTCAAACTCTGACTTTTCAAGAAAACGCTGACTCAAAGCAGACTCGAGGCAAATCTCCCGGCCACTTTTGGGATCACTGATGATGCGAAGAGGTTTCCCATTGGCGTCAACTGTGGACCTTTCCTGCCATTCGCTCTCCTGTTTGGACAATGCCAGGTACGTGCTAATCTCAATGTGTTTCTTCTTAAAGGCCTCAAATGCTGACATCTCACTGCCCTGGCTGCTGCTCACAACACACACCCTATGGGAGCTGGTTGGGGAGATATTGGTCAAATGTCTGTCTCCAAATGGGACCAGATACACCCAACCATCTATGTCATAAACACACGCCTTTAGCATTTCAGAGTAGTAAGCTTTCTGTCCCGTGTCAAGGCTATGGAAACCTTTGTTGTTACTGACTGGTTCATGCAGACTTTGTAGAGTTTCTTTGTCTATGAGACCCTGGTCAATAGCAGCACTCGTGGGCACTCTTGCACCTGTCTCTGGGTTAATGAGCCCTCCAGAAGAGAGCTGCACCTCCAAGTACATTCTCCCTCTGTACCTATCGATTAGCCTCTGCTGTATGGCCTGAAACACGGACAGCTTTTTACCAGCGGAAACGTAACCTGTAAATGCCATCTCTGCTTCTAATAGTTTATGTTTCAAAGTTGGCTCTACAATGCCCCTCTCAATAGCTTCAAGAACTGATAGAGTTTGACCTGTTGCCAAATCTATGATGCTCCCAGTGGCAGCTTGGGCCTCAAGAAACTCCACAGCGTAAGCCTTAGCCAGGAATCCTTTTTCAGAAGCTTCTAAAAAGGGCATTTTCTTCTTGCTCGACTCCACATACACTCCAGCAATAGTCGCTGACTTTCCACCAATGTGAACAGAAGCAGTTTGCATCTCTTTTCTTGTGTTGAGGCTGGAGTCAGAATGGTTTTCAGAGTGTGTGGTGACGTTCTCTGTAATTTCAAACACTTTAGTAATATACTGCCTCTTAGTGGTCACAGAGGTTTTCTGCCCTGGTTCTTCATAATGTGTGGTTTTACTGATAATGGTCTGACTGTTCAGGTGTTTGGGTTCTTCTGGAGTTTGTTGGGTCTTTGCCATCTGTGGATGTGACATTAGAATAATGTTTAAAAATACCTGGTAATAAACACAAGCTAAAGATGCTGCATGAAACTTGTAAGCTTTTAATTAGGTAAATCACTTATTTCTGCTACGTCTGCCTTAGTGGGTTTGTTGGTAGCCTTCTAAAGTATGGTAATAGCATAAAATACCCAGGCAACTATAACATTTCATTATGGTCACTATGCGAACTAGGAAACAGTACACTTGTCTTCCATGATTTATGTTATTTCATGGTAATATTAATAATAACCCTAACCCAGTATGAAGACTGCACATTGCCAGGAAACAAGGTATTTTCTGGGTAATAATTTGGAAATGTCTCCGTCCTTATTCCTATTTCCATCGTATTATCACATTATTACTATGGCGTAATTAATGTACAACCAGTTTGAGTAATAGTGATACCTAAAATTTAGATTGGCCTGATATTTTTCAACTGTTTCAGGGAATGTTTCACACAGCATTATTTGTAGTGTTAAATGTATGTGCTGTATTGGTAAATGAAATAAATGCTAAATATCTCATGCATACCTCTGTGGTCACTTTAGTCTTTAGCATCTCATCCATTTTGTTCGTGGCTTTTACGCCTTCATTTGACGGTGTCATGTTCTGCTGCATCACTTCAGTCTTCATAGAAGCCGCTCGATTGTCAGTCTTTTTCTCCAGTTGATTTCCACTGCCCATTTTGACGTCTGACGTTGTCATAAGTTTCTCTTTCAGACTTCGTACTTCTTTCACATAGGACTCAATCTGCTCCCGATACGACTTGGCTTCATTTTCTATCCGAGATCGTTTTAACTCATTATCTGTCATTTTGCCTGTCTGTTTCACCTGGACTGTGGACTGGCCTGCTGGTTTTGTGGAACCAGCTCACTTTGCTGGTTAAATTTAGCCTGCTCACCGTAGTGATTTTGTGACACACAAATTTGCGAGCTGAGTTTACGATTGTCCTCCTGGAGCTGCAATATGATGGACTTTGCCTCTGATAAATCCTGAAGGACTTTATTCTTTTCTTGCTCTATTTTGAGCATCTGCTGCTGGTCTGTGCCTGGCTTGGTCTCCACCGTTGTGTGATGATGATGCACTGTCTGAATGTGCCTAACGTCTTGATTTATACCCCCTTTGAACATTTCTGTTAATTCTGATCCCTGTGACGCCCCTTTCACATCGCTCTGCATCATTATCAACTTCTTCTCCACCTCTGTGCGCACCAACAACAACTGCTGCTCATACGCCTCTTTCTGAAGCTGTAGTTTATTCTTTAACTCTTCTAGCATTTTCTTACAGTTACTCAGCTGCTCCTCCATCTGCTGGCCCTGTAACTTAAGAGCTGCATTTTCTCTCTGTTTCTGCTCGATTTCCATTTGGTGCCGCTGAACGTATCTTTGTATGTTCGGACTTCTACGGACAGAGACATGTTTTTCTCTAGCTGCTCTGCTCTCTCCCTCTGAAGCATGATGTTTTCGTGTTGTAGGTTTGACCGGGAGCTGTCAGACGTTGACATCACTTCCTTGACTGTCTTCTTAGCCTGCTGTAGCTCGGCCTCCAGCTGCAT
Source organism: Neogobius melanostomus (assembly GCA_007210695.1). Lineage (NCBI taxonomy): Eukaryota > Metazoa > Chordata > Actinopteri > Gobiiformes > Gobiidae > Neogobius > Neogobius melanostomus. Next base: position 366,407 of record VHKM01000273.1, read on the forward strand.
TATCTTTGTCTCTTTCATCCTCAGTTCTGAATTCACCTTCACTAACTCATCTTTGGCCTTTTTAATAGACAGATTCATTTCAGATATATTCATATTCAAGCTTTCCACTTTCCTTTCTGCTGCGTTCTTGTCATTTAGAAGAGTGGTCATCTCCTGTTTGAGTTGCACCGACACTTTCTCTGTACTGACTGTGCTGTACTTGTACTTTGTAAGTTCACTCTCAGCTCCCTGTATTTGTCCCTGCTTTTCCGACTCTCCTCGCTCTCTCTTTGTAGCTCGGCGTCTTTTTGTCCAGCTTTGTGTTCAAATCATTTATGTCTGCATTTTGCCGGTTAATATTCTGCTGAGCTGCAGTTTTCTCAGTGGATAACGTTTGAATATCTGATTTGAGAGTCCTTATTTCTTTTTCATAATAGCAATGTTTGCATTAAGTGTCTGCATTTTTTGCTGCTGATCAGTAGTTGTCTTATTCTCATCGTTGTAACTTTGCATTTTAATCTGCAGCTCATGGTAACTTTGCGATTTTCTATTAAGCTCATCTTCTATAATTTTAACCTGCGATTTGCCGCTTTCAACCTGGGACTTCAAGATCTTAATTTGTTGGTCCCTGCTGTCGATTTCCATAACAACCTGTTCAAGTTTAGCCTTGTCTTTCTTCAAAATGTTCTCTGTCTCGAGCTTAGCCTTGTTTAGTTGGTCTACTTCTTTCTGCAACTGAGAAATGACCAATTCGCTTTTCTGCAACTCAACTTCCAGGTTCTTATATTTAAGCTGCAAAGCCTGTTCGGACCTTCTCACTGTTGCATTTTCCTCCTTAACTATTATAAGCTGTTGTTTGCAATTCTCAATCTCATGTTTTAATGTCACTATCTTCTGTTCAGATGTTGCCCTTTCTTTCTCCATAGCCTCAGCCTCAATCTGTAGATGTCTGAAGTCACTGTCAGCAGACACGTTTTTTCTCTTGAGCTCATCGCACTTAGTCTTTAACTGATCGATTACGGTCTGTTTTGAATCTAAATCTTCCTCTAATTCCTGCATTTTAATGGCCTTCTCCTGCTCTGTAGAATTTTTCTTCTGAAGCTCTCCCTGCGTGATCTTAAGCTGCTCTTTTAGGCCCTCCATCTCAGTTTGTTGGAAAAAACATTTTGTTCAAGTGAAGATTTGGCTCTTTGCAAAGACCTGATTTCCTCCTGCAGTTCGACAATAACTTTCTTTAGGTTTACAGTTTGCTGTTGCAGGTCCTCTGACTTCTTTGTGATGCTGATCTGCTCTGTTTCTATGTCCATCTGTAGTTTTTGTAAAGCCTCGTTGCTATCGTCCAGTTGTTTTTTAAAGGTTTCTGCTTTTTTCTCAGCCGCCTCTGCTTTGCTGAGGGCCATGGTTAGTTTCTGCTGTAAGACGTTGTTTTCTTTAACGCTGCCGTGTGAGTTTCACTCTGGAGCAGCAATGTCTCAGCGGCTGCTGAATGAACTAAACTCTGTTCAGAGGCCTGGATCTTCATCTCCAGCTCTACCTCACCTTTGCTTTCCTTCACTGCGCTCTTCCTCTCAGCCTCTAGCTGCTCTATCAGACTCTGTGTGTGTTGGAGCTCTTGGTCAATGGCATCTTTTTCTTTTAGGGCCATTTCTAGTTTTGTGCGATATTGGTTCACTTCATTCTCCAGTTTGGATTTTTCTTGATTCACATCATCGATGGTTTGCTGAAGCGTTTCTATCTCAAACTCCATTGTTTCCAGCTCGGCTTGTTTTGTGCTCAGCAGTGTTTCCTGTACACGAATTCGCTGCATGAGTTGATTCATTTCCATTTCACCTGCTGCTTTTTGCTGTTCCACGCTCTCTGTCCATTTGGCACTTTCTGCTTTTTCAATAGTCTTTCTGCTCTATAACGCAAAGACAAAAGTCATCCACGGGTTCAGGGTCACAACAGCTCATAAATATGAGATGTGCTGCACTGCCCAGGCATGCTCCTCACTGTTAGATGATGTCTCATCTAACAGTAGTTCAAGTTCACTGAACTCACCAGTTAACGGCCACTTCCAGTTTAACACCATAGCACTTTGAAGAGGACAATACTGTTTAAAGGTTTCAAATAGAAACCTTCTTAAAAGACAACAACACCATCAAGTCACCACCACCAGTCACCATAAGGCAAGAGAAACAGACATGCTCTTATGAACCATATTCCCACACCCCGAAACACACTTTGAATCAGCAAAACAGTCAAATCAATTACAGTATATCTAATTATCATGGAGATCCACAGTCTTGAAATAGCACATCACATGACACATTTTGAGATTCATAGAACAAATATGAAAGAAGGAATTGAAAACATTTCTTACCTCCTCCTCTTCTGTCCTTTTCAGAGTTTCACTGGCAAACTTCACATACTGCGTCATGAGAGTCACCAAAGCAGTGTAGCGAGTTCTGAGATCCATGAACTGAAAATATGGTTCATAGTTTTTAGATCGCTTGTATCTGTGTATGACAGTCTACAAAAATACTATTATACCTCTTGTTGAATAGCATCAGCCGAGCTCTGCATCTTTCTCTTCTTGAGAGGAGATTTGTGCTGAGAGTCGACCATGGCTCTGAAGGTCATCAACTGCAGCTCATAATCCTTAATTACATGTATAGTGTATTTATTAGAAGAGACATATTTAGGTTCATGCATAATGTTTAATTATTAGAACCGATTACTGTTTCCTCTTACCTTCACAGCAGTGGAGTACTGCTCAGAGTATTTTTGACATTCTTCAATCCGACCTTGTATTTGTTCAATTTCACCTACAAGAACCTTGAACAAACATAATATACACATGTAAATAAATTGTTTCTTGATTCAACAGTGCCCTGCCATTTTTAAAATATCCAACCTTCTGTTTGTTTAATAGTTCAGCCAGTGCCTTGCTGTCCTCTGGTTTGTTTTCCTGGGCTTTTAGCTGTGCAGCCTCCATTTCACTGATCCACTCATCCAGACTGCTGTATGACTCTTTATAGTGTTTCAGGAACTTGCTGATACCATCGAGGTCTCTGAGCCTACAGATATATTAACATGTTAAAACACTGATCACACAGTATGACACAGAAAGTGAATAAAATAATAATTCCACTTGTGTATAACATTTTGTCCTTAAAGCCTGAACGTGTGTTACATTTGCAGTAAAACACCCACAACAAACCTGCTGTCAATCTGGGAGTGGATGCTCTGCCATCTTTCACTGATTTGGTCGGCCTTCTCTTTGTGCCAGTCCAGGTCAAAGTCTCGCTCGTTGTGGGACTTAAACATGCGGTCGCTGATGACTCGGGCTTTCTGAAGCTCATCCTCCATGTCATGGAACACACCCTGCTGTTCATCCATCTCCGTCCGCCATTGCTGAAATACACAAGACATATTTTTCACACATCAGAACCAGGTAAGGAGCTGAAGTCATTGTTTTAATGTGACTAGTTTTACCTTGAGGGTAGAAACAACTGTCTCGATGGATTTGAGGTCAGAGTTTGTGGCGTCCTCCTCATATAGTTTAGATTCAAAGGCTTTAACAAACATCTCAGCGCATTGGCTGTGCTTTAACACCAAGCTCACAGTTTTCAGCCTGCAGCAGACCCACACATTCAGGCAATTACTAATTGTGCACAACAATACAAGGAGGTAAACAGATCAGCCATACTTGTCCAAATAAATGAAGGACATGGAGTGGACTTGGTTCATGCTGTGTCCCAGAGACGTGAGCTCAGAGGACAGAGTGGAGGCTGAGGAGGAGCCCGCAGCCTGACGAATGAACAGCTCACACTTGTCCTTCATCTGCTCAGTGTCCTCCTTCAGTTTAGTCAGCTCCGCTATCTTCTTCTGCAGGGCAAACAATTACAAAAACAAAAGTGTGTTTTCAGTATATCAACAGTGCTTAATAGAATTGGCCTCCATAATGTTGTGGATGGATAACTAGATACTATGCCATACAAACGTCCCACCTCCTGCTCTGTGATCCTCAGCAGACTCTGGTCCAGATCGTCTCTCTCCAGAGGGGTGCGGATCTGTCTGATGAGGTGCTCCTCATGAGCCTCCAAGTGCATCCGCAAGTTACGGATCTCAGAGATGTACTGGTTGTACAAAGACTCTTGATGTTCCTCTGTTCAAATACACACACAATTAATGCTTATAAATATATGGAATAAAATACAATGATTTGACTGTAGTTTAATAGTGTAATATTGAATATAATCAAACCTCATGAATCACAGTGCACTATGTTACATGAACCTGTAGATGGCAATAGTATCACATGATTCGATGCTACAGAGGTTGTTTTAACCATTGTTGTATTTGTTTGTTACTAAAGGAAAGTATTTTAAGTTACAAGTAAGTATCTTCTAATAATAATAACAATAATAGGTTTCTTGTACATGGTAAAAAGTAAATGACTCCTCAATGGATAAACAGTATATAAAAATGTATTTTTACATTGGCACAAACATAGCCAATAATTATGATCGATTACATGCCACATCTATAATTACATAAAAACTCCAAACAGCAAAGCCAGCCACTTCTTTTGAAAGGTTTTAAGTCTGACAAAAAAACTATAATTCCAGAAGGCATTAACTCTGAGCTTAGAGGCTTACAGAACCATGTGTTTTTTCCCAGAGAAATTAAGCTAAGCCTTGCCTCTCTCTGCCGAGCGGAGCAGCTCTTCATAGTACTCTTTGCAGGCAGCCACATCTCGTTCGAGCTGGGCACAGTCTGCTACAGTAAATACCTCCGACTCTTTACTGTCCTTCAGAAACTCATCAAAATGAATCTGCAGGTTGTGGATGACCTGCTGGTGCTCTCCTGGTAACATGGTCTTGATCTGAAACAACAGAGACAGTTATGTATCTTCATAGTTAGCTGAGACAAATGAAATTATTAAACACAGTGATACATACTGAGGCCACATTCCAGTTATGAATGGCTCGTATATCAGCCATTAGATGATTCCAGGCGACCACGCTCCTCATGTTGATATGAGAGTGGTGCCATCGCGACAAAACGTTTTGGTACAGCTGTTCAGTTCTTAAGAAAAGTAAAAAAACAATTGAGATTTCCGTAAGTCATACCAATTACACTGAGAAACATTACATTACAACTCACTTCGTGGCCACATCTATGGCCTCTTTGTTTGGTGGAGGAACAGTGAAGCACACAGACGGCACCATGGCCTCGTTCCCAGCTGGGTTGATTACTTTCCACTTGGCTCTGTGAGCGTTACCAGCCAGGACACATTCATCATCTTTATAGATGGTTATCTGAAGATATGAAAAGCATTGAGCATTTTAGAAATAGTAAACGCGTTCACACAATATTCAGATATACCAGTAGCTAAAAGTGCAAGTACCTCTATTTGACGGTAATCACAGATGGCTTTCACTGGGAGGGAGACCTGACTGGGTTGTCTGGGTTTCGGGGCCGTAGTTGAACAATACTCTTCGCCCTGCCCACCAGCCCTGCGACTGTACTGCGGTATTGGAGTAGCTGCTCCTTCTCATCCTTCAAAAGGTAAAACAATGAGTATTGTATTAAGCAAATAATATATATGTTTGTATTGAAGCTTACCATGGATTCTTGAATGAGATCGTCTAGTCTATGTAAGCTGCTTGTTCGATCACAGCTGTATTTTCGATGTATCGCATCCTGCAAACTCTTGAGGTAATCCATAGACTCCTTGGCATCACTGAAAAACTGCACAAACACAAAAAAAAGGATCAATAATTTTTGTGGATTGTTATTTATATAACTGTAGGCACTCACCTCAAAATAAACTGCGTTTTCTTTTAAATGCTGCTCAACACAAGCACACAGCTGTAATATCCAGCTCCACTGCGTCTGCATGGCAGCTCTGTATGCCTGAGAGGGATGATTTTAGTTGTAAACGTAAAATAAATTCAGTTACTGAATAATTGTACAGGTTTAGGAGTCAAAAACGATTATTGGACATTGACCAATTCTTACTTCTATTGTCAGTCTGGCTGGGTGGTTCTTGAGTAAAAGCCGATCTGCCTTGTCCTGTACAGACTTTATCATATCATCTTTGTCATCCAGCTCTCTCATCAGATCCTGTTTAAAGTTCATATATCTTTTAGTCTAAGGCCAGTATGTTGACGTTCACTACACATTCAGAATGGTGACTTACAGCATGATAGTCCCTTTTCTTAGAGATATTGCTGTTGCGATCACTCCAGTCGAAGGCCACCTCCTCTTCTTCTTTCTCATTCAGCCAGATGAGCTCCTGAGTTGCCTTTGAAACAAAGTCGTGGAGGCTTTCTAAGTGACTTTGTCGGTCTCTTGAGCAGCTCTGAAAAAGTAGTCAACAGTCAAAAACATTTGAACAAAAAACATCAATCACAAACTCAAGATTTGTCAAAATCATAAGTGCAACAACTCACCAGTAGTCTGTCATACTGCTTCTCCAGTCTGTTTAGTTTTTCAGCATAGCTTAATTTCAAGGGCATGGCCATCTGAATCTACAGAAATAATACATTTAAAGCTCAAGTAAATGTTGTATTTCCATGTACTAAAACTTCACTTACTTCTCCACGTTTGGCTTCTTTAATACTCATTTGAAATTCTTCTATGGCTCTGTGTATGCTCTTATGATTATCTAAGGATGTCTCCACACTGGGCAAATCCGAGCCCCACTCTGCTCGATCCAACTGCATCTGTGGATGACGGGGTGAAAAACACATTTCAAATTAAATGAAATTAGTATTACAATAATTAAAAACTAAAACAAACCGGGATCTAACCTGCATCTCCTCCACCCACGTCAGCAGGTCTTGCACGTACTTCATGTTGACCTCGTCTCCTGTCATACTCGGATCGGCCAGTGAGGATTTTAATAAAGGCTTTCGTATTTGTATCTGTTTACCATGCCTGAAGCCATCTGTGTCCATCATACCCCCGCCACCAGTCATAAAGGTTTGGACCGAAGAGGGCTGCAGACCTGGGCTTAGTGCGGACGGGAGGCCCGGGGACAGGCATGGGCTCAGACTGGAGGTGTACGTGGCTCCTGGGGTGACCAGTCCCCCCGGGGTAAGTGCCGGAGTCAGTGCTGGTGAGGGTATGTTTGAGGAGAAGCCGGAGTTTAGACTTTGAGTGATGCCTGATATCATCATCTTGGTCTGCTCGCTGGTTAAGGTGTGGCCATTGCTGTAGACAGAGGCGCATTCGGTTCTTAGGACCAGCAGGTCGTCACGGAGCTTCGAGACTCTCTGAACGAGCTGGTCTGCGAAGGGGAACTTTCCATCGAGGAGGATTTGGATGTCCACCACTTGCTGTCGAAGAATGTTCTCGCACTCTAGAAGGTACCCTGCGACCTCAGACTCATTTAGGAACTGGATACCAGACTCCAGGCGTTTTGCATCCTTTCAGAGAGAAGAAAAATAGGTAGTGTGAGTAGTTTGAAAATAATAATAACTAAACAGTAGTAGTTTGAATATAGTCTTTTTAATAATAATTATAAGATATGTAAAAAGCTCTTTATCTACAGGTGTAAGCCATATTCATCACAAATTAAATAAGTATATTTGTCGACTAATTTAAAAAATAACATTGCATCTATTGCACATTTGATCTTGAGCCTGTTACAATAACAAAATCTAAAGTTTGATATACTGAGGTAGGAAACTATTGCGATAAACAATATCGTTGAAGACCTTATAATGCCACAGAAACCAACTCTAAAGCTCTGTTCGAAAAGTACCTAGTCTTTAAAAAATAAAGTATTAGATTAAAAAAATGGGGAAAGAGTACAAACAACAATAAATATTGAGGCCAAAATTGTATTGTTTGTCTGTCATTTATTGAATGAAAAGTCGATATAGTAATTATCGTGACAGCCCTATTTAATCTACATAATTTTGTCGTACACTGGTAGACTATCAAGCACTTTGCCTTTACCGTATAAATAGTGTGCACATCACTCACCGACTGTAGAGCAGCCTTGGCCAGACACAGCTTGTCTTCGCCGTTGACACAGTCTCGCTGGATCCTGTTGGCGATTTGCTGCAACATCTCAAGCCTGCAGAAAATATTTTACAGTGAAATTAGGCCTCCAATGCTGCAGACATAGTTTAAAACATACCGAGACCCATAGGCTATGTTGTTGTTGAGAAAGACCGAGCTGTTAATTTGTAAAGGTTCGGCAAAAGTGTGCAGTGTATCATTGGAGCAAATGCTGTTAAAGCTACCGTTGCTGACGGAAGACACACTGCTCAAAAATGCCATATTATCCATTGTGGGCTGTGTCTACTCCAAAATATCCATGGTCTTCTCCATCCTGATCTTCCCCCCAAAGCCTATCCCTCTGACTGTCCACACCGTTGAACACTCCCTGACTTTTATAGCATCAACTGCAGGTGAGGATCCAGTCAGCTAAATCCCACCCTGAAAAATATGTGACCCTTGGGGAAGAGAACTGAAATGGCAGGCTTAGACAGTGCACCTTTATAAAGAATGAACTTTGTGAGTTACTGAGTTGCTGCCAGTCATGTACAGCATTTCTTACAAACATTGAAGTTGCCAAATATTATGTCACAGGTAGATTTATGTTTTTTTTAGTTTTTTTTTATTTAATATGGATTTAGCAATAACATTGGAGAAACAAGATGCCTTTCAACACCTGTCCATAGTTTTTTTTTTAGGTTACAACAGATTTGTACACAAATCACAACATTTGCCTGAAGAAGGCCGAAACGTTGTAGTACTGCATTGTAAATAAATCTTTTTGCAAGATTTACAATGCGCGGGAGAGTTAATTTTCTAGGTTATAACTATGGTTACAACAGATAAAAACACATTATTCAACCAGACAAGACCAGGCACATTTAACACATGGGAACAACTCTAGCCACTGTTTGAGCTTTCTGTTAAAGATGTTAATATTAGTCTGCTGTTTCAGTCCAATGGGGAGAGAGTTCCACAGTGTAGCCCACTTGTAGTTGAAGCTGGACTGTCCAGAATATTTTCTGAACATTGGGAGCACACAATCCCCACTAACTGAGGCTCTGGTGGAAATTCTAAGTGAGCCCTGACCATAGACATCTCACCATGAGGCAAGAGAACAGCAGTGACACTGCTTATGCTTTTGTATGGTGTCACAATGATGCAAGGTTTCTTGCACAATATCTTCATTGCCTGCTTATACAGAGAGGTCACTGGCTTGAGAGTGGAAGCTGATGTTTGTGACCATGCTGTGATGCAATATGACAGATGTGGGGGAAAAAATTCTGATTTGATTTGGCTTTCCTGGCGTTCAAAATAAACATCCAATATCTAGAGTTTGCCTGCCATGTGTTATTAGGGATCAAGGCCTATTTACTCTTTGCCAGACCAAACCTGGATTGAAGGATAGGTTTGCATCGATAAGAGGATTATCGTATAACGTTGTGGCAAAGTGCCTGGTTAGCGCTCTTGACTTGCTGTAAGAAGTAGCTAATATCTGCAGACTTTGCTGTGTGCATGTTCTCCCTATGTTTCAGGAACATACTGTAGGTTTCCCCTATCAGCCCAAAACAAGCACAATTGGCTCATTCTCGCGCTAGATACGTCTGACCATTAGTGTGGCATGGGATCTGGTCTCTAAGTGCTGTACTGCTCACAAATCCAGAAGCACAGAAGGACTGGTCAAATGCTGGTCAAATGCAGAGGGACAACAAAGTGTACCTTACTTAATAACTTGTGCCAGTTGATTATAGGAAATCACCAGACACATTTCAGTCAGGCATCTTTCACCTCTTTGTTGGAAAGGTGCAGAAAAGGTCCACATAAGTGTTAAACCAACGGCATGGAAAGTACCACATTTATAGCACATTAACAAATGCATTGGACCAGAAAGGGTCAAAATGAAAGTGATGTATAAAACTAATTTATATTAGGTCTCTTTAGGCACATTAGCAAGCGTGCAATGTGACTGGGTACAATATCTGCTGATTCATGCAGCATTAGGCTCTGCTGCACACACCCAGTAGATCATTTTACACTCTGAAAAACACCATTCACACCTCAATGGTTTTGAATGACCAGCTTTGATTATTATTTTAAACCTTATTGTCATTGGCAACGCTTTATCTATGGGCTTTCTGTATGGTAGCTCTGTACATTCTGTTCAAATAAATACCTTTCTAGCTCTGGCCTCAGGCTCTTCTCTCTCTCCAACATGGCAACGATTAATTTGCCCCATTCCTTCTCAATATCATTGGGGTGATGTCCTGGAGGTAATTGGATGCGTCCAAACTCTATCCACACCTGTCCCAAGCACAACATGAACGTACAGAGGGTTCAAACTGCGCAAACAAAAAGTAAACATGATGCATTGATAGGAAACTGCAGCTTTACCTCAAGCATTTGATATAAGTTTTCTATCTTTGCTTTCTCTATCTCTTTTACTGGGATATCATTGTCCTTAAACTGAAGATATTGTGAATAAAGTGCCTGTAAATGAAACGGTAGGTTACCAAAAGCACTGCAAAATAGGTGAGACAAAATACTGCACGCTGGATGAAAAATTCCTTTTAGACACATTGATTTACAGCTGTAAGTGGAAACTGCCACACCCACACACACATTTACATATTGAATGAATTAAGCTCTATACAAAGGGAGGAGATCTACCTTAAGTTCAGCAGGACTGTTGGGGAATGCTCTGTCGTTCATTACTGCCACGTTGTGTTTGATCCACTGGCTGAGGTATTTGATCATGTTCTGGTATTCAACCCATTTTATGTCCACGTCCTGAATAAAACAGAACATTCATAGGTTATATGACTAACTACTAACCTCAATACTTAAGCATGTACAGTCATGGTCTGAAAAAAGCAATAACCTTTCATATTAGTAATGGGTTAAAATCAAATCAGTAATTGAAATAGAATGGCATAGTTTCAAAAACGAAGCCTTATTATCAATGTAATGGTTAAATTAGTGATTACTGTGAAATACGTCAGCATGGTAAAATATAAGATGTGTATAATGTTAGGCCCAATACAGACAGTTGTATTATAGTATACGGAGTGATGATGATGATGATGATATAAGCATTTGTGTTATTATGTATTCACATGTTTTATTGTTTGTTCATCTTAGAATTTATAATCCATAGCCTATGTTTTCTTTTTGAATTGTGGCATATGCGCCAGATATGTGTTTCAGTTATTGTACCAATTTAAAGAGGGACTTTTTCTGTCCAAGAGAGATATCACATGTGCATATCACATGTCAGATCACATGCAATGCTCAGTAGACAACAATGAATCTGATGTCTTGAACACGGGATGGGTTCATCAATTATAATTGATAAGTGACAGGCATGAGGACTGGACAGTAGTAGGACATGTAGTCAGAGCGAGGTGAGTTTCTTCCTCGAGCGGGTTGTAACCACTGTGTTTTTCTCTGTAATATCTAGAATCCACAAAACGCAGTACCTGGCCTCGAGTCAAATTTGTTAGAGTTACTGGTCTGCTTCTGGTTTTGTTCCTTGAAAAATATTTGTTTTCTGTGCTTTAGCCACACACTGAGGCACAGAAATTCTGTTTTCTTCACAAAGAGGTCTACGCGGGGAACAGAGGGTGTGATGAACGAATCCAGCTTGTACTGCGAATAGCATTTGTCTAATTTGAGTCGTTTGCATTTGCATTTCACAAAGGCGGACGGCCCTACAGGGGGATTTTAATTGGCCAATGCTGGTATATGCCACTGATAATTTTGGCAAATATTTTTGAAAAATGTCTGGTCCCGTGTATGATGCTTCTAAACATGTCAGTGTTGGACTGTGACAGCAGGGAGCGCTGTACATTCATGTTTAGGAGTTACTTAAGAGGGAGCTTGTTTGAAAGACAAAAATCAGTAGATTCCAAAACAAAAAATGGTAAGTTTCTGTCTCTTATGGTTCCGAAATTATACACAAAGATCTACAACATAAAATATGTAAAATAGGTGAACAAACTGGTGACAGAGGCCGAAGAGGTTCACTGAGCTCTTTCCAGTGCAAAAAACGGGAAGTCTCTATCACTTTCGACTCCGGAGATATCGGATATTGAAAATACCCGAATATCGATATATTAGTCGGGCCCTACTTTGAACTTCTTCATAGATATTGAATTAACATATAGCGAGGGGTGTGTTTTGAGTTAGGTAGGTGCCTCTTATGGTTGAGTAAGTGATATCCAATAACGTCGGGCCACCGGAAAGAGCCTGAGAGGGGAGGCCTCGTTCATGTATTAAGGTTTAAGGTTATATTATAAGGCGGTCCTTTTGCATTTTAACTGAAAAACTTGATTAGTATTTACTAAACAAGTAGGTTAACTGCCAATACTATAATTTATAATATTGTTTTATGAAAATGACAAATCTCTCTGCCTTATGCAAAACGTGCACTGTCTCTAAGCATTTTCAGTTCACTTTGTATGAAATAATAACTCACATTAGGACTGATGCCGTCGACACCATCAGGGACTTTAGGGAAGGCATCATACAAGGTGGACACATATGTGATGACTGACTTCTCGTCAGGAGATTGCACGTCCACATCTTTGGGGTGGAAAAATTACATGGTAACACGATTTGACAGGTTTAGAGGTGTAGCTAAATCAACCAATGAAAGACGAGAGCTCTTACCTTCAGGGTCTAACAGTCTGGCCACTCCTAGCTGCTCTGCTACACAAAACGCTTGCTCTAAATTTGACCGGTTGGTCTGTGCTGACACACGGCTCATATCAACTAGGTCTGGTCTAGAACACAAAGAGAAACAAAAATAAATCAATCAAACAAATTCAACTTCAAAGCAAATATTCATCCATAATCATCTGCTTAGAGTTTATGAGGAGGTGGAAGGAGGCAGTGGCCAGTTGACCATAGCTTTGATATAAGAAATGTATGGACACACAATTATATTCTCAGCCATTTAGTGAGGCTGTTTTGCTCTAGATTCAGTAGTAAATGTATGTAAATGTAGTAAATAACATTCATTCAGTAAAAACACACTACTACAGTACCTGTATTTATGAATAATGGCATTAAAAAGCCTCCCGTCCCTCCAGGAGGTTGTGAAGTTGTCACATCTTACACCGACGTAGCCCTCCGTCAACTGCTTGGACCAGAACAGAAGACGCTCCTTGGCTGTCATGTCCTCGGACTCCCCTGTTACATGGATCTCCGAGATCTTTAAGAACAACATGAGACATGATGTGAATCCTTTGAGCCCAATTCTCTGTTTCATTGCTGTAAAGCAGTGGTTCCCAAATTCTTGTCCCAAGTCTCCTTGGTACCTTATATTTATATTCTCAGTACTCATCACTTTAAAGGTTGTGCCAAGAATTTAGGAAGTGGTCAACAAGAACTCCTAAAAACTGTCTGAAAAAAGTACCCCCTGCAACTCTAGGGGCCCTATACCTCACTGAAAGCTTTGAAACACTGCTTTAAATGGTGTACAGGTATTGACAAGACTGACAACTTAAACATACTCTATAACACAACAAAACTTAAGTTTTTGAAGTAGAATAATTAGTATCTCAATACGTTTTAGGGTACTTTACTGAAAAGTTAAGTATGCAGTACAGCAAATAATCTAGTCTTAAGATGTATTAGACATTACTCTGAGGCCTGTAAATTCAAGTTCAAACAGATTCAGACTTCAATCACTGCTATCACACCCTGGCACTTCATACGGATCCAAAAAGGAGTACTTACTCTGTGATTTAGTTATTATAAAATGCATGTAACCAAACATTTGCAGTACATTCAAACAATACAGTACTTCACAAAAATAATTGCACTATTTGAACATGACCTCAACACAAAATATCAAAATCAGCCTGGTAATGATGATAGCAATATTCTTCATCGACTCTTATGTCATAGGTATTCTGTAGCAGCTTCAACTTCAAAGATCAAAATTATAAATGAGACTTGCACTTTACACTGACACTGCTCAATACCCGAGCTGGGATACAAAGTATTACTGACATTTAAAGACAGTTAAAGATTACAAATCCACAGGCCACAACAATAATAGCACAATAGATAATATAGACCTAATAACAGCACACATTCATCTATTAGCATCTGATGGAAACTCAACCATGACACCAGCCACCAAACACTTTTATGTTTCCAAGACTGAATCAAGCCTGTGATGTCTATAAATATGAGGGTCTGTTTACCTCGGCCTGAGTTGTGATTCGCTTGGCAGCAGCGGGAGGTGGCTCTATGACAGCAGAGCAGGTGCGGGCCCTGCGCTTTCTCCTCCGGTGCACTTGAGAACCACATATAATTTTGGCCAATGAGTTCTCGGTGCCAGCCCTTTGGTGCCCCCCCTGGGTGTGCAACATGTGCTCCACTGCCCCGAAGCTCACCGCCCTCCGGAGCTGGCGTTGAACAAGTTTCCTCACCAGCAGATTGTCTTTGCTATGTCTGAAGCTTGTGTTAAGACTATGGAGCTTTCCTTTAACAGTTGATCTGGATACTTCATCTTCCGTGGATGCCTCATCTTCAGTCGACAGCTCATCTTCAGGTTTGGCCAGAGGAGCTCTGTTAGATCTGGTGGCTAGTGTCTGGATAACAGGTGGTTTCTTAGAGATTATAACTGGTACCTCTCCATTCCAGACGTCCCTGCTGATGCTGTCCTGTCGAGATACAGGCTTTTTCACCTCTGGTGACTTATCCAGCTCAGAGCAGGTCCCCCCACTGTTTTCCTCAGTAACATCGAGAGGTCTGAAACTATTACTGATATCTCCATTAGTCCTAGTGTCGCTTATTGTACTCCTGGGAGAGTCCACCGGGGCAAGGTCTTCAGATTTTCTCTTTTTCCTCTGGAAGTAACGGCGACCTTTCAAGTCTTCGGATTTGGGTCTGAGTGGAGCCTTTTTGGGATCCACATAGTACTCTTCTTTAGGCACACGCACACAACCACAGACATTTCCCATGGCTGTCGATGCTCTCCTGCTTCAACATGGGGCAGGTAGATTCAAGCTAATCCAACGAGCAAGAGTTTATCAGAAGAACCTTTATCCCAAAGATAGGCAGTCACACAGTCAGCCGGCACTGTGACAAATGGCTATGACGTGGTTGTCGACATAAACCTTTCTCAGTCAGGAGCATAGTTGACTTTTCCTTCAAAGTCACAGCTTACTCTTGTTCACACACTCCTCGCACGCTCGCTCACTTAGGTCTCTCCTGACACCGGAATCCTTTCTGACCTTTGGAACATTTCTCTGCTTTGCTAATCCAGCACAAACACCATAAATGCACACGCAGACACTGCCCACGTGCTCAGTTCACAGCTGAGATGGAATGACAAAGGCTTGTGCCCCGACCTGTTTGGGACAGGCTGGTCTATACACTGTAAATATGGGCAGTCACACCAGTAGTGTGCGAACACATCTAACACATCTGAGGGTGAGGGGAGGACAAGTGCAAACAGCGGCTGATCAAAACTATTATACTGGGAAAAATTGGCTCAGCATTTTCGGCGTTGGCCACACAGTCCGGATACAGTGCCAACTGGGCACAAAAGCTTAGGTCATCAGTTGAGGCGAGTCCAAGCAGGACAGACATACTTTCACTTTGTCTTTCATCTTGTCTTAATAAAGAGTGATACAAAAGGTGGGATTTAGGCTCTGAGGTATAAAAGTAACACACTGAATGACTAATGAAAAGCTCCATTAAAATCTATAGAATTAGATAGGCAGTGGGATCTGAGTGTAATGAAAAGATCATTGCAGTGTTGAATAAGTTGCTTTTTAACTTTTCTATTTTTATTTATTGCTATCAGTGTTAATTTTGTTGACTAAAATATTTAGTCTTAATTTTAGTCAAAGTTATATTTTTGACGACTAAAATTGGACTAAAACTAAATGAAAAGTTTTTCATGAGACTAAAACTATGACTAAAATGTCCAGATATTTTAGTCGACTAAAATAAGACGAATAAGAAAATGAAAAGGAGAGACTAAAATCATCCAAACTTCTAGTTCAGTCTGAAAGAGCCTCATGTCATGTAAATTCACTGCTAAAGGAACAGCTCTGAGCATTGTTCATGTGGGAGCAGCTCCATGAAGCATAAGACCTAGAGTAAATATGATTATAATGAATATTATAAATGCAAATTCGACTAAAACTAGACTAAAAAAGATATTTTTTGACACAAAAAAATCTCGACTAAAATTGAATTACAATTTCGTCAAAAAACTAAGACTAAAACTAAATTAAAATATGTTGTCAAAATTAACACTGATTGCTATTACTATTTGATCATTATATAGTTATTTTTTAGCTTATTACTGAAAATAAACGTTTATAATTCAAAACAAATATGTCCTAGTGAAGCGTAAAATATCCCAGCCGATTGTTTTCATTGACAACAGTGCAGTGACTTTGGAGTTTGGACAGCATATCTTCAGTAGGTTAAAAATAATCTAAATGACTGAGGAATCCAGTTAGTGCATTACACAAACAATCCAGTTCTAGCCTGAATCCACACAGTAAATCAATCTTTAGCCATAAAAATGTAATGAACAATACTTTCTGAGACTCAAAATCTGGCAGATATCGTTCTTGAATTATTTTGGTAACAAGTAACAACTCAAGAGCAACACAAATATTGTTTCCTTATTAAGGTGGGAGGGAGTAAAAGATTGGACTCATAGAGTATTACAGACTGGTAACACATCAGACACAAAATTGATTAAAGATTGTGTGCCCAAGCTAATACAATAGTGCCAATCTGATAGTATACCTAAAATCCAGTAACTATAAGAATCCTCAGTACTACTCACAGACAGCAGCCTAAAGCTAGGTAAAACACAGCGTCCTCTGACTGAACTGTGCCAGTCTTTCTTAGCACCCGAGGCACAGCTGTTCATATAAAGCAGGTAACATAATAATAATAATGAGCCGTCACTCTACTGTCAGGGCACATCTGATCTTATAAAAAGCCAACGTGGACGGTCCAACATATTTCTGCTGCTGTGCCTCACCTTCATGTATCATGATAGAACAGGCCCAGTGCAGCCCCGTTCAGCGCTGCAGGGTTCGCGTGAGACAGACAGCAGCAGGTATGCACCAACGCTACCTGTCAGCGTCCGGGTCCAAGCTAAATTATATTAGTTCCATCTGAGCCAAATACAAATCCAGACATTTTCAAAGAACTCCCTCTCACTGCTACCATATAGTAAGGTTTTTGGGCTCTGGATTTATGGTATACCGACTACTAAGAACCATTTTGAAAGCATAGCAACTTGCCTTGAATTTAAAATGGATGACAAAAGCTTGAAAGAAACTTTAGAACATTTACTGAAAGTCAGCACTTTCTGTTTTCTGTCTCTATCAAATACATCATAAATAAATGAACAGCCTCTTAAGCGCATGCTGATAAAACCTTTTGCAAATGCAATCAGAAAACACAGAGGAAACAGTGGAAATACACCAAACTACAGCTACTTTGTAACACCCCCTCTTTCCTCAGTACAAAAACTGTGTATGGCGAAAAATCATATAATAAAATCTCTTACGTCATTCATGCTCTTAGTTATGTATGTGGTACAGCTTTGACCCCTTGTGGCTAAAAGTAGAAACTCCGCAGATAAAACGTGTTGGCAACATGACATTCACCTAAATATAACTTTAAAGTACACCGCAGCCAGCGACTTTGTTAAGTTCTTTGAATATACTGTGAACAAACAAACACATTTCTATTGGATACCAAAAATAACAATAAAAACCTTTTGACCGTTAAAAGCAAAATAACACAGATTGGCTCTCACCTGAAAGTGCAGAATTATGGTCCATATTAACCCCAGAGTCAGTTTAGGGTTTCCGTCCGTAATGTCATCATTCCTTATATTTACAAGTTTGACCTGGTGAAATAAAAACATTGAATTAATATTGGTTATTCTTTTATTACATTCATTATGTCTTCTTGTTTTCAAAACAGTCTAATAGGTTATTTTACAAAGACACTAGGATGAACAAAAACGTTTTTATTATACCTAGTGTCTTTCTAAAATAACCTTTTAGACTAATATTGGTTATGTTGCAAAGAAAAATGTATTGTGTGCGTATTACAAAATATTTAGTTATTATTTAAGTCTGAGATGGGGTTTAAAACACATTACTTAGCATTAATTGATACTTTATTTCCAAGATTATGAAATATGAGTCACTTCTGATGCTAACCACCAGATGGAGCAGTAGAAGTTATGAAAATGTTTACATAAAACATATAGAAGACTATACGGTTCATTGTAATCAATTAAACAATTAACAAAGCCTGGGCAAAAAAGGCAATTATATCATCTCAACAAATCATATTATATTATACTGTCGTGGATCTAAACGATTATTATTGACTCGACTGTTACAGTTTCTATTAAAAAGTGATTAAAATTTTACACTTATAGTAATAGTAATAAAAATATTCAAATCAAATTATTAATTAATTATTATTAAAGTATTATCCATAGCTAAAACAAAAGAGCAGCTCATTTGTTTTATATGAGGGCCTTTGTCTTGGCCTGTTACATCACATCTGGCTACAGTTCAGCCGCAGCTCTTCTTCTGTGTGTTGGGGGAGGGGAGCTCCTCCAAAACCAGTACAACTGGGATTTAGGTTAAGAAAAACCAGCCACTAGAGCTCGTTCTTTTATGCAGATCTGTAGTAAATATGATGTTATTGTTGACTCACCTGCCGCCGTTTTAAATAATCCAGTGCAATTTGTACATTCTGGAGTCTGTGGAAGCGCATCCTCCCTCGCTCTCGAGGCTGTGGACAGAGGGACGAACATGGTCACGAATCCCATTAAATGAGCATTAAAGTTAGTATCATTTAGGACAGTGATTCTTAACTGGTGGGTCGCGACCCAAAAGTGAGTTGTGGAACCATTTTCAATTGGTCGCAAGCCTATTCAAGGGAACATTTTTTCAATATCATCTATCTGAAACTGCATGGAAACACAACCAAAGTCTGCTAAAATTAATGTTATTGGGTTGTTTTTTTTTATCATAATTTCAGTATTAAAGGCACATCTACTGTTTGTTAAATAAAAATGTGTGGAAAATACTGTATTTTATACAATATATGATAAATTACATCCTAGGGTCATCCTAGGGTAATGGTGGGCCCCAAAGCCATACCACTTGAGAAGCACTGATGTAGGACAGTGGTTTTCAACTGCTGGTTTTCAGCTTCTGGACCCTTGAACTTGTCATAACAAGCGTGATTTTTGTTTGTTGTATTTTTTACTAAAACTAAAAAAATAGCAGTTAAGCCCTGTTGAGTATAATAATATTAAAACACAGTATTCCATCACAAATGTCTGTTGATACAAGCATAGATCTTATAATGATCAAACAATACTGTACTGTATATCAACCACCCACTGCATATGGTTTCAGGACCCGTTTTGGGTCCCCGCCCACCAGTTGAGGATCACAGATTTAGGACATGCCCTCTGTGTCTTACCCAGCGCCCTGAGGTGAAGATAAAACATAGACGGGTGAACCATGTTGAAAGTGATATTGAACAGCCATAAATCCAACTGAGCTGCTTGTCTACATTAAAAGGACTTTATGTCATTCTTTACTGTGAATATTGTGTAAGGTAGAAATGAGATGAAGGTGTCTGATGTCTAATAGCCAGGCCAGGCCGCAGCAGTTCACCGGCAGCATTTAGCAACACAGGGCTGGAAATGAATGATTCTGCTTTTCTTCAGAGCTGCTGCCAGCAATTCAATTAAAAGACAACTACATTCAAAGCACCTGATATTGTTTGGAAGTGAATAGGAAATGCCCAAAACACTCAGATGAAAATAAAGAACTGACATGAGGATTTGGAGTAATTTGAGCACTGATGACTCAGCAAGCAGGTCATGAGCATGTACAAACAGTATCCTTTTCACTGAATTCCCTCAAGATGGATGTTTTTACTTTGCCCAGTTCCTTCAGTGTTTGTGTTTTTCAAAGTAACAGCAACACTAGCTATTTCATTAAACACTAAATCTCAAAATAACAGAGGCAATCTATGTTGTACACCACCACTGCTCTACTTGTGTGAGCACTGCAAGCGTGTATTAGTGGTTTTAGGGGTGTGGAGGGTGCCACACGTACCCCCTTATCATCATCCACTGTGTCCTCATGCTGCTCAACCGCACATGCGTCTGTCCCACTCACCAACCGCAACGTCTTCAGAATATCACGCTCCCTTGGCTTATCATCACAAGGGAAACATGGGGAAGAACGGAGATATGGACAGACAATGGCAAAATCAAAGGAAGTCAGACAATGGATAGAACAGAAAACACAGTGGATACAGGAGAGGAGAGCAGTGATAGAGAGCAGGAAGGGACAGACAGAGCCATGAAGAGGATGGAGGTTAGTTACACTGGAGGAGGTCACTGCAGGGACTGGAGCTTCAGGAGAACAGGCAATTATATGCGTCTCTGGATCCAGCATTATATAAAACATAACTGAGATGGGAACATTAGCAGTGATGAGTAACTTCAGATTAGGGCTGCATGAGATGAGAAGTAAATGCAATATTTTATAGCTGTCTTGAATATAGAAATAATGTTGTTGTGATATTTTACTACATATTTTCAACACAGTATGGATCATTAATGTAAACAAAATAGTATCAAACCAAGAAAATAAAAATAAATCAGCACCAAAACCATACAAAAACGGATCTTAATATGAATATTGTAAGAATAATGTCACCAAAATTGCACCATAAGCATAATTTGGTTATGAATGGTGAAGCCCTAGTACAAAAATTAAGTACGTAAACTGAACTGTGTATGTCACTGAATGACACTCTAACTGTAGTACCATTGCCAATCAATAACCGTTTAAATGTAAATACATAAAAATGACATAAAGGTCCTAAAATAGCTCCTATTTTTTCTTAATGAGTTAATTTGTGTATTACAAACAGTTCTGATACCCACAGCACCTAACTTTATACCTCTAAATTCTGTTATTCATAACTTATTTTACCTTTATTTCACCAGGAAGTAAAGAATTTCTTGAGCTAATGTTATATTAGAAAAGTGCTTATCAATGTGTTTAATGGCTGATCCTCCATAATAAAGGTCATGACATTTAGATGTGATAATACGAAACATTTCTTAGTTACTCACCAGTCTGTCTCCTGACAGGACCTCCAACAGTGAGATCAGGTTATGTCCATCACGCAGGTCTTCGTACAGGTCATTTATGTGCTTCCGGACCTACAAGATACACAAAGGAAAATGGAACAAATGGAGACCAGCCCAAGTCTGATAAGTAGATACAAATTGCTTACAACTATGATAGCGTGAAATTACATCCCATGGTGTATGTTTAAAGTACAGATGCATGTTTTTGTGTATCAAAGGTCACTGGGGTGAGGTGATTTTGGCACCTTGTCTGAGAGCACTTGAGAGGGAAACTATTTAACATTCCCCTGCCCCGTGAGCGGACTCCCCTCCAGCGGCTCCAGCCTCTTGTCCCACATAGCACCTCTAAATTGACTGTCCTGCTCTCACTGACCTGCTTTATGCAAGACTCTCACACTGTAATCCCAGAGAGTGGCCGCAGCTGTGGATCCAAAATAGACCTGTGCCCTTGTGTTATTGGGTCAGCCGAGCAGATACCAACTATTACTCAGCACCTTCAAATACAGCAAAGCCCCTGATGACCTTTACGGTTCCTTTCACAAAAAAATACATATTACATCTACTGGAGAGGTTGTTTGGAGTCAACTTTCCTGTTTTACTGATTAAATGTAGCTTAAACAGTCCTCACATTTCATCACTTTGTACCCCGGAATCAGTTGCGTGCTATGGGTGGACTGGTCCAAACCAAAAAATGCCCGGGCTGAATTATTGTCCCAGTCCGCCCCTGGTTGAACTGAATTAAAAAAGTTGTGATTGTACAAGCCTAATACTGTCTTTCAGATGTAAAATGCTGCACTAAATTGCTCATAAAGATGAAAGTGGATAAGACTCATGCTTTTTCAACGCAAATCGATCTGTAGCTGCAGCGGAGTGTAACCACATGTCCTGTTGCATCACTCTTAATCAGCTTTAAGAACATATTTGAGGTGTCTGAGCAAGTCTCAACTCAAAGTGGGAAAATAAGTGTTTTCATAGCAAATACAACATACCTACTGTACTGCTGTAATAATTTAATCAACGCCTTGCAGAATGCAGTCACTGTCTAAATAAACACAGAAAACAAAACAGCTATTGCTTTCTCTAACCTGCAGTAAAAACAGTTATTATCATACCTTCATCAAATGTTGATTTATCCATTTTGTGAAGGTCTTCTTCTGCACTCTGTCTCTTTCATCTGTCAGGAAAGAAAGATTATGTGTGAATAAATCATGAAATACAAAACATGCCATTAGAGCACATTCACACACTTTTATGGTGATAAAAGAGAACACGATTGCAAACGATGGTAAATTATTATTTTACTATACCAAATCTTATGGTTATTGGTTGCAGATCATGTAGTTGCACAATAGGGCTGCACAATTGCATAATGGCAATAATAATTCTTAATGATTGCAAATAGCAAAAGGCAAAGGTTTCATTCGAGTCAAATAACATTATGATTTTTCATAAAACCTCCTCATGCAGATCTCATATGAACATGCTCTCAAATAGAGCAGTTCATTTTAAGGTTTTTCTCGCAAGTGTTTTTTTTAAATTTGCACTCGAATTGAAGTCGCAAATCTAATTGCAATCCCAATATCTTTTTTTTTCTAAATTGTGCAGCAAACAGCAGAATATGTACATTTCCTAGTAGAAACCACAGCATCACTCTCACTATGACCAGTCTTTCTTCCACAGCAACTACAGTCTCCACAAAACCATATCAGTGATCTCATATCAATACTACAAATGTTGAAAAGAGAAAAAGTGTCATTATGATTCTTTCATCGTGTCAATATGCAGTATGTTAATACAGTGCTGTAAAAATGTAAAGAAAACCTGTTTCCAGACCAAATTCCATTGAACCATAAAATACTAAAAATAACCTTTTCTTTCGTTAAAGTCAGAGTCTCAGTTCAAATTCATATTTTCATCTACAGCTCAACTTCCTGGGAGGTTTTGGCCCAGAATATCGAAGCATGTCAAATATGTATTTAACTTTACAGCAGCAATTTATCTGACACTAGCACAGCATCACTTTAATATATTGTTACAATTTTTGTCCAAAACTATAATTGTAAATCCAAGTCCTTCTGCTACACAGCTAATGCAGGATATAATGAGTGAGACCAGTGTACAGCAGCCTCTCATCCTCCTCAGTAATGATGCTGTCACTTTGTCAATGCCCAAAGAAATGTAATCAGTACAGACCTAGACAGCACATGAGAGTCACCAGGTGAGCTCTGAACTCCCTCTCCACTTTCAGCACCTCCCGCATCGTCCACAGTAAAGTTATTCCAGTAAATGTCAGTGATACAGATGTTAGCAGCAGGTTCGTTGTCTACTAAATCAGTCCCTTTCCTCTCATGAGCCTGGCAGCCTCTGGGGCAACATTCACTCTCTCTTTCTCCTCCAGAGCGAGTCCTGTCAGGTTTTCCATGGCTACTGCCTATTTGGGGTTTCCACACAGTTCACTGTTTATCCAGCCACTAAAAACACTGTAATTCATGCAGAAATAGAATGAATTTAAGGGGAAACTTTTTCCCAAAGACATTGTCAAGTCTCTCCAGCAGGGGCTTGATATACACAAGTCTGCAGTGAATCATGCTGTAGATTTCATAATAAATAACACATAATATAAAGGTTTTAGTCAATTTATATGGGCAAATCTTCTTTTATACTCTTGCAGCAAAAAATATTTAAATAAAGGCATGACTTGAGATGTCTTTCTACTCTCTACAGACCGTCACATTTAGTTCATCTAAAAATAGTGGCAATAAAAAACAAGAGAGACCAGAAAGTGGGCCGGATTGACTACTTTCTGTCTTTTCTCAGAGCTCAACAATATAAAAGCTGGTGTAGCGTGTACCTCACTGTCCCCCATAGGGACATCTGTGCTCTTGAATTTGACCCAGACCCACCTCCAGATCTTGAGCTGTAGGTTCATGATCAGGAGCAGCAAGCTGGATTATTGACATATTGTCCTTGTTTTTGGTAACCAGAACACCCTGACTTGGGGAGGACATGCAAACTCCATAAAGTCTCACATGCTACAGGAATCGAACCCAGCATCTTAATGCTGTGATTCAAGCACACTAACCACTCAGCCACCATGCCACCGCTGCATCGGGACATTGCGAAACATCAGAATGTATCTACAATATCATGAAGCTTTAGCTGAATAGTGCATTTTGGTAGGCCATAGTAATCACAAAGCAATCACAAATATTAATTCTTCAGTCCTGACTATTGACCAAACCTAGCCCTGACAGGATGGCCCAACGGTACCCGTTTATTAAGGACGGGCGAACGGGGCTAACTCCCAAATTTCCCTAAGGGGACACTCAACTCCCTTACCTTGTCTTCTCTGTATAATTCATTTTATTTAAGCAAATTACAATGAACTTTGAATTGAACTGCAAAGGCTTCCTCACAATGATTCACAAAATCATAGGTTAGTATAAAAATACAGAGCCGATCTCCTCTAGTACATTTGCTGAATCACGTCACAGTATAACCCCATTTCAGCCCATGTGACTGGCTCCAGCAGCACAAATTTATGTCTACGGGAAACTCATTACTATGGATTAGTGGATCAATATTCCGAGAAACCTCCTCCTCTGATCCTCAGCCTGGCTGCAGTTTGCTAGGGTTTAGTATGAGACTTTACAACCATCTGCATACATTAGTGAAACCATCAAGAAAAGGGCAAAGTGTTACAAGAGAACTTACTTTATCTGCAAAGTGAGAGAGAAAAATTCTGGCTCCCTCTTGAGGAAAGAGCAGGTAGACACCTATTGCTTCTTCTATCATGTTTACTTTGCTTAACCTTTTCTCTCACTGTAACATGCAGAAAGAAAGCTGCATTCAGAAAAGCTAAAAGTAAATTGAAGAAAACATACTGACTCTCTATCTGAGATTTCAAAGTCTTGAGCAACTGTAGCAGTAATTAGAGGCTTATTGTTTAGGCAAGGACATAAGACCAGTATGTAAAGTACACACATGCTGCGGCTTCTGCAGAAGAAATGTGCGTCGAACAATGTTAATCTTATGTGAGATTCCAAGTCAGAAAGCACCTGCACTTGGGCTAAAGCATTGTGTGGGCTAAAGGCGCTAAGTGGGAGTCTGCCACAGTAGTCAAACAGACAGGCAGCTCCTAAGCCACTTATTTGAGAACCTCAGCAAAGCACATGTGCACGACTAAAAATAGCACCAGCCCCAAACTATGTCGTCCAGCAACGGCAACCGAAACTGTGCCACTGAGGTGCAGACACCTTCCACATGTGACTACACTCCATGTTTTGACACAGTATAATTGTTGGCAAATATTACTTTAAAAAAATGTGAAGTGATGCTGTATTGGTGAAAATATACCTGGACTTGCCCATACAGATTTGGCTTCATTATTGTCAAACCTATGGAGAGTTTTGATTCACTGTCAATAACTAAACTAAATATTGTGAAAGTAATTACACATAAAATTTAATTTAAGCACTTTGTTAACCTAATCTAAAATACTGCAATAAAAGTTTTCTGTTCCCCTACTGTGCAACTTGAAATTCTTTAGGTTATATACACATGTAATAACCACTTGGCTATTGTATATTCTATAATTGTATAATTTATTCTCTTAATAGAATGTTAATCTCAGTGAGATTTAACCGGGTCAAAGAAAGGAGAAAGGAGATAAAATGTAAATCAGTGTAGTACTAAAAGTCTGGCATGATCTTTTAACATTATGGTGATTTACTCATAAAGCCCCAAACCGATCAAGCAGAGCACAGAGTTTAAAAAGTTGCAGCAATCAAAACCTCGCCAAGCTAATCCTCTTCCCTGCAGGAGCGAACTCAAAAACACATAATAACTGCAGTAAAGCCCTCGACTTCTCCGCCAGTGACAAGGACATGCTAAACATTCTTGTCGAACAGCTCTGATTTCACCGCACTGTGTCACAACCAGGTGTGTGTCAAACAAGCATAATTACACGATGGTAAAACTGCAGCTCATCTCACTGTCATAAATCCACTGTTTATTCTGATACTGGTATTCTGTGCTACTGGCACCTTTTTAGATATTGTATATGGACAATAAGGAAATGACTAAGCACAAAAGCCACTAAAATACTGCACTTTGCCCCAAAATATATTATTTAATTATCAAATAGAAACAACACAAGCACACTTTTACCCATAAGAGAAAATGCAACACATCAGCCTGACAGAAGGGCAGGGCAGCATGTAAACTATGCAACCAGAACAGCTCAGTATTTGAAACAGGTTTCCAAATCTGTCATCAGCAGACCGGATATGCTGCTACTGCCAAGTGCAGACTTTAAACACAAAACAAATGAAGTGGTCAGTATTTTCCTTACTTAATGAAGAGCAACACCAAGCTGGTCATAAAGGCTCACATGCTACTGCTTCTGAACTAGTCCCAGGAATACATGGAACGTGGGAACGAGGATTATTCATTCTGCTATTGTAGCCAAAGCTGCCCCGGGGTAACCTGACGGAAGCGAGGCTACCAGTCTGTGCCATCGGCCCCTCCGACCATTACCAACCACTCACTCACTCACATACTACATTCAGCCAAGCTTCCTGACGTTCCCAAACAGTCTCCCATCCAAGTACCAGCCAGGCCCTTTCCCTGCTTAGCTTCTGAGATCTGACGGGATCAGACATAGCAAAGACTGTATGGCCAAAATGGATAGAAGAAGCTGCACTAGGAATTGGCACATGGACAAGATACACAACTCTTGGTTAGTATAAATACACATAAACCATAATTAGGGGAAAAAACCCAGGCAAGAAAAATAGCATGTTCTCGAGACTGAAGGGGGAAGCACAGTGAGCAAATGCACACCAACATAAACAGACACACACCCTGACGTGAGCCTCCAGTTGTGCAACAGCTACAACTGTCAAAGCTATAAGACTGTCATATCACATGCTTTGACCTCTGATATGAGTTTATAACCATTACAGGTCCAAAAAACCCTCATTTAATTGGCATGTTAAGAACAGATGGAGCAGATCATGTCCTGGCCAGGAGCAGCGTTAAGAGGAAATGAATTTCCTATGCACTGCTATGGGATTACTTCAGCATCTGCTTTCATTGAGAGGAACAGGGCGGTGCAGCTGAAGTGAGAGAGGTCTGAGTGAGTCAGTCCTGGGACAGTATGACCTCATACACCAAGAGCATTTCTTATCACCATGACAGCAAATAAAGACAACAACATATGTCATACAGACTGTGGTATAAATATAATTTTTGCAGAAGTTGGAAGTAAATATAAATTGTACTAGACTATAACTGACTATGCTAGACAACATCATTAAAAATTATAGTTAAGGATTTGTTTCAGTGCAAACAGTGTTTAAAAAGTTATGTCTACAACCATAAAGCTATGATTCAGTACGTCTTCAATTATTATAGTATGAGCAATGTTAAAGGTTGATCATTTCACTTTTATGAAGTAAATCTAGTATTTATTGAAGAACAGAAATAATAGACCCATCAAATATTCAGATTTATTGGTCCTGTATGAGTAATAGATGTGCCGTATACAATGACTAAAATCAATACTAATCTGTCCTAATCTTACAACAGTCATGTGACACTGAGGGCAACGCAGGATCCGTAAAAAGACACACAGATTAGGGTTCTTCATTGACTGGATGTTTTAGATCAATATTGACCACATCTTCTTTTTTCTCTTTTTTACCCCAATGACACAAGAACTATCTGGTTTCAAAGTAAACGAGTGGATGTGCATTCTGACTACATCAAAATATAATAACACACTATACTGTATGTCTATACAGTGTAATTAGGCCTCCTTGATATTTTAGTCTCAATGAAAAGACAATGCAAGGAGTGCCAGCCAGGAGCATGAAGTTGACATATGAGCAACCCCGTGGAACTCAGATGTGACTGGAATAAAAACAAAGTGTCTTTTGTACAGTGTCAGACAGAGAGAGGGAGAGTGGGTGAGAGAGAGAGAGAGAGAGAGAGAGAGAGAGAGAGAGAGAGAGAGAGAGAGAGAGAGCAGTTGCCTGTGTGTTTTAGTGTGTGTTTGTGGATGTAGGACCATTTGAATGTGATGAGTGGGCCTTGGACATAGTGTAATGGGGTTGGGTCAGTGCAGCCCAGGAGGACCAGACAAAGCCAGTGACTGTGCAAAAAACACAATGCTCCCTCACTCCTCTCTCTATTCATATATAGTATATAAGTATAAATCTGTGTTATATACTCATAAACTGTGTGAACTGAAATGAAATGACCTAAGCTACAAATATAAAGAAATGTTAGGGATAACGTCAGTTTACAAAAGATAATGTTGTCACTGCACTGTTTGGTCTCAATACCTACTGCTACTTCATGTGTAAAAACACATTATAACAACCAGACTTTCCATATTAGGATAGATATGGTAGAGCTATTTTTTCCTTAAACGGCAGGGAAAGATATGTGGCCACGCCTAAAGATGCACAGGAAACGGATACAAAGAGAGAGAGAGGGCATCCTATTATCAGTGATGCTCACAGTGTCCCGCCTCTACAGGAAGCACTGAGGAGATGACTAATCCAAAACAGCATAGCACCTATAGATTGCATTAAAATTGAGTGCTCCAAGGAAGCCTTAAGGATCAAACTAACAGACCAAAATCCTAATCCATCAAATCTAATGTCATGGGATGATCAAGTGGTGGGAACTCAGCTGGCCCCTTCAGACAGCACCGTTCCAGCCTAAAGCCAACCCGGCAGGCTAAACCAGTGAACCAGCAACATTCACTCTAAGAGCAAAATCACATCTTACAGCCATTCCTCGTTTTACAGTCTTTTGTACAACTTGTATTAAATGTCAGCTCAGCTGTTTGTTAAGTACCTTATTATTCAGGTATTTATACAACAGGAATTGCAAAACATCTATGCATATGAAAACAATTGCATTGTTTGTTTTTTTGCAAAGTAAAGATCTACTTCAGTCCACTTAGCACTATTTGATATAGTGTAGAAGGTCTTTGAAACAGGCTCCTTAATAGGGTTAATCATTCTCCTGAGAAAAGGTCCTGTTTTTGTACTATTTTCATACTTCTATTCACATCACATGGAGAAAGGCCCAAGGGCTCTTGGTGATCAGTAACTGTTAATAAAACAACAGATCGCTCCCAAGAAAAAATCATCTGGAAAAAATCCAATCAAAACTTTTGTTTCATTCTTATATGGTGTATGCAAATGCAATGTTTTGTTTTGCTTTTATTATCATCGAATACTCAATTTTTGTGTATATTTCCCCCCATGTTATTGGTCTCACAAAATAATCTTGACTTCAATACGTGTATTGGTAAAATTCATCCAAATAGCTATTGTTCTTAAAAGGCTAATATACATGTTTTTAGACACATTTGTTGGAAGTATAGCAATGATTAGCCCAGTACATACCAGGACCACTCCAAAGACACACATTGGTGTATATTAACAGAGTTCAGTGAAAAACATCCTATGACCGTACGTAAGCCAAATAAGTTGTACAATTTTCTAAATCAACATGGATGGACAAATCAAATAAATACAATGCAAATCCAAAACAGCCTTACCCTTTCTTAGTGGATTCATCATTAAAACTATTGATCCAAAAGTATAATTTTAATGTAATAATGGAGAAAAGTTAAATACAAAGTAAGCTCACTGAGAGTGTTTGCTCATCTGACTCAAGACAACAGCAGCAGATTCATAATGATACAGCATCATATGATCCCATTAGGTCCCTGTCAGAGCATTTAAGCCTTTTAGCACAGCTGACGGGGACTGCTGGCTGCAGCGAACAGCTGTAGAGCCTGATGAAAGAAAGTATTCAGTAAGATAATTCAGTGTATTATGCCCATTTTGAGTTACAACACTTTGGTTTGAGAAGCAACAGCAGAGAAACCCGCTGCTGTCAGTTTGAATGGAACTCCACATAGGCGTGTTCAGAGAGTGCACGTGGTTGTTATGAGGAGCTGTCAAATACGCAGCGTAACACTCACCGGTGATGTGATAGATTCGCTCTAATTGGCTGGACAGACCCCAAAGACCGTCTATGGGAAATGACAAGAGCTACTGATTTGAACTAACACTTCTTCACAGCCTGTCTGACATCCACTGTCAGAGTTAATAAACGTAAACACAATTTAACATGCCATGACAAAGGCCAACAACACAACATTCTGACCATTTAACCATTCAGAACTGAATAGGCCAAAAGCTACTTCATAACTTTACTTGTGTAGACATAAACCTAAAACAAAGCAGTGATTTAACTAATGTATCAGCCACACGTGTGATGTCATGCAGTAAATATTCATTGTTTCCACACCAGCAGGGACACACAACAAGACCAGTCAAGACAGGGAAGGGGCCATCTGACATTTATTATTGAACTGTGAAGACGCAAACAAACAATTTCTTCATTGTCTGAACCCAACCACCTCTCTTTCCTACCTTTGTATTTTTCCAAAACATCTTCATAAGCCTGTAGATATTCCAGCTCGTCGGAAAACTGTGGAGCGTACTGAGCCATAACCCGGACAAGACCAACTGGACATTCACTCACAGACAGCGGGGCCGGGGCATGTGCGTGCGCGTGTGTGTATGCGTGCATGTGCGTGTGTGTGGGCTGAAGGAGAGTGATGGGCGCTGTTGTTGCACCGAAGGAAACGCCCAAGGACCCGCCCATGTCTGCGCCCTGACCAATAGGACCTGCTTTCTGTGAGGACCACGCACCGCTGCAAAAAGTCTACCCGTGAATTATTTTTACTTTTTTTCTGTCAACCCGAGATAACATATCTGAATTGGAATCTTTTCTATTTATGACAAACGCAAGAAGTGAAATCACACGCCAAAATTAAAAATAAATAGGCTAATTAACATTATCAGTAAATGGAAATAATGCACTCCAGGACACAGATCCAATCCACAAATGTAACAATAAAATTGAACAAATCTATTCCTGGCATCATTTGATCTGGCATTTTGTAACGGGACCAGGAGTAATGATAACGCACGATTATAAAGCAATTAGAGCAATAAAACTCACTTCAACGTTTGCTTTAGAAATTAAAGTGCACCTTGACGTTTTATGCTTTGACAGTCAGCCTACTTCAAACAAATATAGGCTAATTGCAATTTTAAACAATTATATTTAATTTGACTAAAACGGCGCATCTAACAATAATAATTCCCGTCAAAATCCAGTGGTCTGTCTTGTTAAATGCGTTCTCGAAAGTAGCACCTGTGCACCTGTTATTGTTCGGTCGTGGTCCCCAATGAAAAGGGTCTCCCAGTTGCACCGCCCATTTATTTCACTGGAGCTTTGTTTACAGTTTGCCTGGTCTAATGACAGAAGGAAGCACTGCCTACCTGCGATCCGGAGCACTGCCCGCTCCGCAGGGTCCAGGATGGAGCCTCCCTGAATCGTTCTCTTGTACCGCTCGTGTCTTGGCAGGTTCCAGGGTAACGTGTCACCAGGGGCCGGAGATGCCGACCCAGATTTAACACTGTAATCATCATCGTCTGAAAAATCTGCCGAGGAAGACATGGAGCAGCGCTGGGAAGGGTTCCCCGAACTGGAGCTCTGCAAGACAAAAGAGAGACGGGGAACAATGCTTTGCATTCACCCCAAACACAGCTGGTGCCATACAGTAGCGCACAAACATCTGTCGTCGCCCATACCTTGACGAGTCAAAAGCCCAATAAAAGCACTGTGTGTGTTAAGAAGCTCCGCGTCACGAGTCAGATAGGATATCAACCGTTCGCTAAAGCCACAACAATAAAATATCGAACCAAATGAAAAGCGATAGTAAATCAATAGTATCTAGCTCCCCCACCAGGCCAACAATACGACTTACCACTGTATACATGGTGAGCTGTCAGCCAGGAAGAAAGATCCTGTTTGCGCGTTATTAGAGTCCACAGCCAGCCTTTAGTCACATATCCCTTGCGTCCATTTAAACGTGTGCCACTCCCTTTGATGCCATAAGGCCAGCTATGGCCTGTGCCTTTTATCAGAGCATTAAGGATGCGAGGTGATGTCAGATCTCCTGAGAGGTGACGGATGCTGGGCTGAGTGAGTGTGTAGTGGAAGCAGCACTGGACCGGGATGAGAGAGAGGAGGATGCATGTGTCTGTGCGCGTCACAGCCAGTAACCAACGGCATCAGCTTCAGGAACAACGGGTAGTGTTATAGCGCCATCCATAGACAGAAACAGCGAAAGACTAGAAGGCAAGTAGCCTTTACCTCTAATGACAAAGGCAAATAGAGACATTAAGGATGTTGTAATTCCAACTGCACTCTGACACACCTTGGATTGAGCAATGACTAGCACTTGTGGGTATAAATGGATTTGATGAGCTTTAAAAATGACACTACTTTGTCAAATGATATATACATGACTGTGTGCACAGTGCACACTATGTTAGATATGGACAAAATTATCAGATAATATTGTTAGCAGGTCAGAGTCAACAGGGAAAGATTTCGCATTGTATGAAGATTAAATTTGACATGCATAAACCATACTTCTCTAGAGCGAAAAAAGAGTGAATCAACACAACTGGACTTACTTTAAAAAAAGAGCTGACAGTTTCGCCGTCCATCCAAACAGCTTCCTCAGAGCTGTTGTCCATGGATGACTGAGAAACTACATTGTTTTATTGTACTCCTCTACTCTCTTTGAACCAGTCAAAAGATTTCTTTTCTACTAATTGTATGGCTTTTAAATAGTTAAATAGCCAACATTGTAATAATCATCAAATAACATGCAAGCATAGGTACTTTGAAAATCCAATATACAGTATTTCACATTGTTGATCATGTTGTTAACTTTGATTATTTCTGTTTTGCTTCTGGTATCTTTTGATAGTGACACATTGCACTGGACTTTGAGAAGTGTAGGAGAAGAGTGATGACCTGTTTGTGCTGTTAGTATATGGGCTAACTCTATGTTATCTCTGGGTTGCAGGAAATAACTTGATACAAAACTAGTCAATGAGTCTCGCAGCAGTCTATATCTTTGGTTGTCTGAGAAAACACGTCACCAAAATCCATATAGGCCTGATTACATTTTACCTTCAAGAACAACATGATGTGTTGCAAGGTACACCGTAAATGACCGAAAGGTACCTACAGCTTTTCGTGTGGGTGTGACTTGTACTGATTGGTAGAACTCTGGTTGCACTCTCTTCTTGACTTTGCGTTTTCTTAGTTGACTAGATGATGAAAGTTGATTGCTGTCAGGAATCTCCACCAAACCTGGTTTGTCTTCTGTGGTTCGAGAATGTGCACTTCTCCTCACGTGACGTGGACTGTGCCTGAAGCCCTGGAAATCAGAAAGAAAATGCAAGACATGTTTATGTTGAGAAAAACAGATAAAAGATTAAAGCATAAACATCAGTGGACTAGAAGCAGTCAATCAGAGCATGCAGACTACACTCACTTCTCCCAGTGCCCTGAATGCTGTGTAATGTGATATGGAAAAGCCATCAACCCCCGAGGCCTGAATTGTTCAGCATTTGCTGTCCATTGTTCAATTGGACAATGTTAAGTTATAAAAGGTTTTTGTTAAGGTAGGCAAAATATCCTTGGTATGTACGACCGACCTAACATTCAACTCTTACTGCACTGCTTATTTTGAGAACCTTGGGGGGAAAACATAGGTAGCCTAACCAATTTACAGGTTAATGAAAAAAAAGCATCTAGATAGGCCAATGATGTGATGCAGATTTATTCCTCGTTGCCTGTAGCCCATTATTTTGAATAAAATGGGAAATAATTAAAACTGCCAAATCACTCTCATTGTTGACAGCACATGCGCAATGCACTCATCTTAAAATAGAGCGCCTGACATTATAGAAGGGCTTCACAAATAGTGCACCTTAACATTATGTCACTGATACCATATATTTTGCCTATATCCTTTCCCTTCAAGTTATGGTTTATTAGTTATAAACTCATGGAAGAACATCAGTACGTCTTACCTCTGAGCGAAAATGGTGCGTTCGTAGTCCAACTGTAAAATATAACAACAGATCCACAGACAGTTTGTTGTCACGCTTAGGGATGATATTCGGCAATGGATATTAACAGTAAAGCGTTATAACTCCTGATTGCCAATGTAACGTAAACTTCTATAGATTCTTTTTTTTTTTTAAATGCTATATTTTACCTGACATAGCTTAAAAAGGGAAATACCCATAATTGCGAACAGCCTTTGCTCATTAAGAAAAGATTAGCAGGCCAACAGTGAGCACAAATCTTAAATGATTGCGCATCCCGGTGACAGCTGTCATGACATGAGGATGCTGCGCCACTCACCGCGGCTCTTGGGGCGTCCAGAGAGCACGGATTTTATTGGATGCTTTCCATTACGGAGCTTGCGGTGCCAGCAGCAGAAAAACAAAATAGTCGCAATAGTTCCAAGCAAAAGCAGCAATAACAGCAGCACACATTGGATACTGTACGGCCTCAAGAGAACTAAAAACGCTGCAGCGATCATCATAAGATAGGATGAAGGACGGACGCTGCAGCCTCAGACAGCCGAACCCTTCCCTGCCGGTTTATGGTTAGAAGATGCCGCAAGGTGCGAATAAAGCCTCCGCTGGCAAAAGCAGTCATCGCACTCTCTGCCGCGGACACTGTGGGGTTCAAAGTAGCCAGCACAGACTATTGACATCATTATTATGGGGGATAATGCATGAGTCAGCACAAGGGCAAGTCATTTATTTATTTATTTCTATGAAGTGTAGAGAAAGTCAGCAGATTCATGGCATTGAGACACACAATATTCTCGGTAACCTCTATACTGTTATTACCCAAAATAATATTTCCAGGCCTATGAAGTCTCCACCAATTAAATTAGGCAACAATTAGTTCATTTATGTATTTATTTTTCGTGCAATTTGTCAAATAAATATTCCCTTGATTTTTTTTAACCATTTAAAAAAAATTAAATCGTTTTTTTAGTATAAGTATAAATGTGTAATATTAATTTTGATATGATGAATGAAATGGTTTGCAGCTCTAAACTCCGTCCAACCGGGACACGCCGAGTGATGAAGAAGCGCTTGTTACGTGTGACGACGGCGACTCACTGCAGAGCATGCTCTGAAGTCCTGCCCTTGCCTTGTACGTGTTTACTATACTTTGACAAAAATATCCAAGCAAAAACTACCAGGGGATTCAACACAAGACATTGGTAACCATCTGCTTTAATTGAAATATGGAATCGATGCTACGTTTTGAGCTTGCACCAGACCACAGCCGAGCGTGTTGGGACTGCTTGTTTGGAGTTTGGCCGGGGGAAATCTCCTGCTAAAGTAACCAAGCTAACGTTAGCATGATCATAACACTGCCTTATTTAGCGTGCCCTCGGCTGACTGATTGATGGCTGTTTAGTCTTGTTGACTTTTTCCACTACAAAATCCTTCATTCTCAAGTACGTGCACACTGAATCCTTAACAGAAATAAAAATACAAATCTCAGTCTTTTCCATGACTGCCGTTACAATATCCATGGTAATCATCATCACATGCTCTTATTACAGACGATGTCTTCTCCACTTGAAGCTGAGGATGGTGACATGGATGAAGTGGAGTTTGTGTCGGTAAGTTACATGGATTCATATTGTTAATTACTTTGATTTCATTTTTTTTTTAAAGAAAGGGGAAAAAACAGAGCAAATGTAATACCTGGACCCAATAACAATGCTTAAATCTAAGCCTTGTGATATTTTCTTTTTAATTAGGAGGGCCCTCTAAGACCCGTACAAGAGTGTATTGATCTTCTTAGTGACAGTGAAGATGACCGAGGTTCCCCGATGTTAGTCACGGTAAAGTAGTTTTCAAAAGTGTGACTATCTGTTACTGTAAACCCTTAGTATTTAATTTAATCTAATTGAATGATTTCTATTTTTTCTCTTGCAGCTGGAAGATGAAGTAAGTCGTCACAAAGAACATGTTGCATCCACATTGGAAAAACTTGCACAGCAGGTGGCATTCGAAAAACAAGAAAGAGTAAATAAATGTAGAGCTTTTAAGGTGAGTCTAAAATCTCTTCATAGTCAGCATGTAATGAAACTATGACTTCCAGCTCGGGATAATGATGTATTTTTGCAGGTTGAAAAAGGGTTTCAATATATCCACTTGTAAAAACTGGTCGGGGGTGAAAAAAGTTTTGGGAACCACATTAGTAACACGTGGAAACAGGGTTTTTAGGGGGAAATCACTGCCATCTTGTGGACAAAGCTAATACTTATCAATAGTAAATTCAAAGCTTTAGAAAAATTGTTGCAAATGAATGATTTAAAAAAATCTGTACTTGCATTTTTATGTAGGAAAAACAGATATTACAGAGAGCTCATGGGGAGCGGGAGGTTGCTTTTACTTCTGCAAACGGAATGAACCATGAAGCTAAACGATGCGTGGACATGTGGCTGAAGATGCCAGGTATATTATTAATTAGAACGAAGAGAGAGAATGTAGAAACAGAAGAATTCTTCATCTTTTTCTATTTTTATAAGGTGCAAAACCTGGAGTGATCAATCCTGGATTTAGAAGAAGACAAACGTCTGCTTCATTTCCAAGAATAAGTTCAACGAGACAGACATGTCCTGTTATAAACTGTGAGAGAACGTATGAAAATGCCTCTCTCCTAGATGGTCACTTAAAAAGGTTAGCCCCATATACTACTAAACAATGATCATGTTACATATTTTAAAATAATATACAAGTCCATAAACTAATAAGTTACATATGTCTCATGCTTTTTAGGTTTGACCACTCGCCTTGTGACCCAACTATTCATCTAAAAGGGAATTCTTCTGAAATATTTGCTTGTGTTTCTTGTGGCCAATATTTTGAAACGGATGACGCTTGGAGAAAACACCTAGAGTCTAAGGTTTTTATATTGTTTGACATGCAACTACATAAAATGTCTGTGTTTTTAAATACGAATAACTTTACAGATTGCCTCAGAAAATCCTGGTGGTCACCGTCTCAGTCAGACATACCAACGTATTGTGTGTTTTGCTTGTCCTGCCTGTTATCTCCTGTTCAACGTCAGGGATGAATGTCTCCAGCACATGGCATCCAAAAATCACTTTACAGAGTCTCTTGTCATGAGTGGTAAGATTTGCCTGTCTTTTAAGTTACCCAACTATAACTAGTCATGGTCAAATTTTTCACTTTACTGTTTTTTGTTTTTTTTAACTTGAGAACCAAAAGGAAAAGCTTTACCTGTTCCTGTTCCTCAGTATGCCAGGAACCGTATTATTGCTTTGTGCAAAGATGCAACTTTCACTGTACGGTGCTCTTTATGTCATAAAATACTGGTCTCACACCAAGTAGCTCAGGCTCATTTCAAGTAAGTAATTATCAGGGGTTTATTTCTCATACATTGAGTATCTTACTTTAAATCAGTTTGCTTGTTTTCTGTCTTCGCAGCGTGCAGTGCAGACAGGGTTGTGCTGTGGCTAAAGCTGAGAAAACAATAGTAGAGATTGTCAGACAGCTCCAGGTGAAGGGCCAGTGCTCTGACTGCTCCAAGATCTTCCTTAGCCGTGATGAAATACAGAAACACCATGAACTGACACAGCACAATGTGGAGCTCATCCAGTCCATGGAAAGAGCACTTCTAGAGTTCAGCAAGTTTAATGAGCTCCAACACAAGCAGAAGCAGCAGAAAAGGAAGTCTAAAAATGCTGCTGCTCATTTTCAGAAAAAGCAAGACGCAAGTGACTTTGATGAGTTCCCTGCTAAAAGACAGCGCCTAAGCCCTGTGGACAATAGCTGCTCCAGCAGACACACCACAGTGGCCTGGTTCTGTGAGTGTGGGCTGCAGTTTTCTGAGGAGGCCAGCGCCTCAAAGCACCTTCTGGCTGTGAATCAGATCTTCCATCAGTGTGGAGTCTGTGGTAAACACATGGGTGAGTCTTCTATTGCCCGCTTGCACATGAGCCGCTTTCATGGAGGTGCACATCTCTCCAACATCTTGTACTTTTGTCGAAAGTGTAATGTGGAGATGCCTCGACAAGAGGATATCCTATCACATGTGTCAGAGGTTCATTGTGGACACACATATTACACTGAGAAAGAAGTGCCCCAAGAGCTCACCACAGTTGACAATGCCAAACCATCCACCAGCAGCTTTAAACCCACCATCCAACTTAACCTGGAAGTGCCCAAAAACACCCCTAAACCAAGGAGCTGGATGTGCCGGATGTGTGAGGACATCTTTGATTCAGAGGCAGCAGTCCAGTCACACTGCAGTGATGTGAACGGACACAGTTTTCAGAGATTTATCTGTGGCCACTGTCCACAGAAGTTCTTCAAAGAGTCCACTGCACGTAGACACTGTGTGAATGAACATAATGGAGACATTCAGAGCGCTCACTTCTGTGGCCTGTGTGAAAGCATGCAGTTTGAGTCGGACACAGAGTTCCAGGAGCACTATAAGCACCTCCACAGCCGGGATTACTACTGTATGGATGATAACGACGTGGTTCAGCCTAGTGTCTCAAGTGTTGGCACTACAGACACCTGTTCATGCATGGACTCTGAGAGGTGCAACAATGATATGAAAGCTACATATACTCAGTGTATGAGAAGTTTGGCCGCAGATGGAAAGTGCCTGTATGTGTGTAGCCCATGTAGTGTAAGCTATTCTACCTATGCACAGATAAAGACTCATGTCCACACAACACACCCTGAATTAAATCTCACCAAGACCTTTGACATAGAATGCAAAGTTTGTCCAGAGAGATTTATCGATGTACCAAGTTTCCATATGCACTATCACAAGCGGCACTGTTCACTGGAGCCCTGCATCGGCTCCAGAGTCTGCACTAAATCAGTGAAAACGGTTACCAACAAAGTGAAATTACTCAAGGCAGTGGAGATCAAACCTGAGGACTGTGGTAAGAATGTTTGATTTATATGTTTTGTTTTATATTAAGTTACCTGGCTCTGTCAAAAAAATAAAATAATGTGTGAAATTTTTCAGAGACTGATGAAACACTTGCATTGTTGAAAATGAATGAGCCTGAGAGAGCATGTGATGGCAATGAAAGTAAGGTCTATACGTATCTGAGAGGGCACTGATTAAAAACAACATAACATCACTGAAATGTTGATCTTTTTTGTGTATGGAGATGAATCTGATGAAGAGCTAAACCGCACATTGGCTTTGAGTGCTGAGGAAGCCAGAGAGGAGACCAGGGAGTCAGCCGGTATGTCTCTTAATTGAAAATTGTGTTTTTAATGTAAAACTTCACCTCTTTCTGATTCTTGCAGAGCTACAAGAGGCTCTTAAAAGAAGTATGCTGGACTTCTAAACTGGCAATTGAATATTCATCTTGTGTTCTGTCCAATATATTTGTGTTTAAGATGTATTGAATAAATGTTGTTTTAATTGTTTTTATTATTTTTATTCTTTGAACATACAACTATCTGCTACTAAGGAGTTACAGAAGTTAATGGTTGTTCTGAACTGTGTGCTATAAACAGTCTTAGTAAGTGATCTCAACTTGTATAGAGCTTTTACCCAAAGCTCTTTACATCAAGGGACCACCCATTCACTTATTCATACACCAATGCACGCAGACACTGGAGGCAAGGTGGCTGAAGTGTCTTGTCCAAGGACAAAGTGTGCACAGGAGCCGGGATTCGAACCACCGACCTTCCAATCATTAGACGACCTACTCTACCATCTAACTTCTATATTTTTGGTGTATCAGTAACAATCACACTAACAGTGCTCTACTGTGTAATTACTCTTCTATTGATTGATTGATTTTTTATTTCGAGCTACACAACACAGGCACAAAAGCCAGAAAAAAATACAATAAAAAAAAAAAATAATCAACACTCTAGCTCGAAAAGGAGTGGGAAGAAGACAAGCTTATTGACTCTCACCCCTGTTCATAAACTTAAATAATAATGTGGTTGCAACAATAACACTGTTTTAGTTCTTATTATCTTACAAAACGATTAACAATTAAGTTACATATTAACAGATGCAGCAATGCATTATATTAAGTCAACATTCACAGTATGTTACACGTTATAACAATAATTTTGTTTCCTATACCTATTTTATTACCATGTTGGTATTACTGTTATTTACCATCACCATTACAGCCCATATAGCATTACTCTGTATCAAAGTGTTTGAATGATACATAACACTCCACATTTATTCATGAAAGGTACAATAATCGCAGACTGAAAGTTGACTTTTTATTGCTTTATAAATGTTTGGAAAGTGTAAAACATGCAAGGCACTAGCACTACAATCATCAATCAACCTTGTGCCGAATCTTTTGGGAGGGATATGGTCTACACATTATAGCTACACCCCCTGTTCTGGGCTGCTCGGGAAACTTCTGTGTCAGAGCAAGGAAGTTCCAGCCCATGTTTGGAAGTCCCTTGGGGCGCTGCGCTCGTCTGAGGTAGCAGTACTAAGGCGTCGTTCCACATAGCGCGAGTGAACAGCGCAAGTGAACAGCTGCAAGGGACGCGCACGATTTCTCAACGGGAAAAAACACTAAACGCGTAATCATCATGGCCCAAGCGAAAATACAGGCAAAAATGAACGAGTCTTCCGCCAGCAAGTTCAGCAGGACAATGTCCATGGCGGATCGCTCCGGGCGACTACTAGAAACTTTGGATGAGCTGGAAATGAGGTAAGGTCTCAGTACAGGCCGTGCCATGTGCGCACGCATTTATCATGGTTATTGGTTAACTAAATCTGAATGGGACGTACACTGCAGGCCTACTGCTCCATCCAATGAATAAGATTATAATGTGTGGGTAAAAGTTATCTCCACATAACGGTGCTGAATAATGCGCAATGATTGTAGACTAGTTGTTGTATAATGACCAGTAAAGCACCTTAACCCTCGCTTTGCTTTCACCTTTAGTCCGCACTTTTCCATAACGCTGTTTACTTGTGTATCAGTAATCTTCCTTTGTTCTCCAGGGTGGATGTTTTGCGTGAAACGGCATCGGCCATGGAGCAGGAAAGGGAGTGCATCTTGGAAATGATTCAGTCTCTGAAAAACAGCCAAGAAATGCGCAACATAAGTGACGGTAACTTAACCTCATAACCCCCACCTAAACCGAGCATCTTTTCTCCAGTTTGGCATTACCCAAATCTAAAAGCTTAAAATAATAATAATAGTAAAAACATCTAATAGCGACAAAAACGAGGATGAAAACGCAACAAAAATGTGATGAAAAAGTGACTAAAACACGACAAAAAAGGCAATGAAAAAAAGCAATGAAAAAATCAACAAAAAGCGACAAAAAACAATTAAAAATGTGACAAAAAAGTTACTATCACTTTGGTAGGTCTTAGCTTTCAAATGAGGCATTACACTTTTGTTCTCCAGTTGAGGAGCTTTTAGATTTGGGTAAAGCTGGATAAGAGGTTAACTAAATCTAACATAACATAAATGTCGTGCGCCGTTCCAAGTTTTGGTCTGCGCCATTGTCCTAGGCTAGGCTACAATGTTATTTTGTTCAAACTTAGCTTCTCTAATTTCCTGGGTGGGAACTGGGAACATTGTTATATGATGAGGTTTTGTGCATTAGTCTTGTTAGACCCCTGGAGATATGAGAGTAAGAGCTATGTAACTTCTGCCTCACCCACAAAGCTCATAGCTTTTTCAGTCCAGTGCTAATGGGCCATTATCTTCTGAGGGCTATGCAGCTGTGGTAACCCCAGACATAATTGCCTATATTGTGGAAACACTACACTCAAAACAAAAGACACGTTAGCTATCATGTCGAAGCCAACATTTTTCTTATCTGTTCGAAATCAAACCATTTGGAAATGGCACATCCATATCACAGATAAATTATTGTTAGGCTGCAATGTTTATCAATATCGAATCGGAATCTAGGCTTTGACTACTGCAATAACCTAACCTCAAGAGGCTGGTTGTTTTTTCTTCTGTCTCTGGCCTTTGAGTGGTAGATGTTCACCAATCGAGATTGTCGAACCTCAGGTTTAGCTGCAACAGATAAAAGTTTGTCTGAGTTTCCATAAAGAAGATTCTAAAGTGTTTAGACAGGCGCTATGTGATTCAATCCCAGACTTATTTTAGTCACGTGGCTGTTCCCCAGAGGTACTATGAATGTCGGGGAAACTCCTCCAGATGAGGGCGCAGTCCACATAAATATTTTTGAAAGTAGATTATTGTGTATTGTTCTAATGTGGGGCAGTTTGAGCGAGAATAGGTTGTTTGACAGTCTAAAAGTAACATGACTTAGTTCACTCATAATTTTAGCAGTTTATTGCATTTACATGTATCAAATATAAACATCGCAAATCGAAT
Source organism: Neogobius melanostomus (assembly GCA_007210695.1). NCBI lineage: Eukaryota > Metazoa > Chordata > Actinopteri > Gobiiformes > Gobiidae > Neogobius > Neogobius melanostomus. The sequence continues at coordinate 408,943 of VHKM01000273.1, forward strand.
GGCAATTGCAGCATCTGACAGAAAAAATTAGGTTTCTTGTCAAAATCATGCAGCCCTAAGTTATGGTTTGTTACACCTGTTGAACATGCTTTGCTTCTTATTTTGTTAAGGTGAAAGAGAAGAGTTAACTTTAACAGCAGAACGCCTAATGGGACGGACTCTCACAGTGGAGATCTGTGTGGGTACAATCAGAAACTCTGATCAAGAGGTGGCACTGCAGAAAGCTACATCTATAATCAATGAGATTGTGAAGAAGTTACTGGATGATATGGAGGGGGCCGGCATCAGCTACAGGCCTTGCACGCTGCGTGTGTGACAGAGGCACCACCTGTCCCCATTGACCAGAAGTTTCAGGCCCTGGTCATCAGCTGTGCTTTGGAGGACCAGAAGAAGATCAAGAGGAGACTGGAGACACTGCTGAGGACCACAGAGAACGCAGAGAACAACATTAGATTGATGGACAACATAAAACTAGATGATCCCCGAACAAATGGTCATTAGTCAACCTCCTCCCAGTAGGCTTCTAAAAATGTTAATTGTTATTAGTTCTAACTTGTACCAAATGCTGTGAAGACAACAGTAATATTGTAGTAGTACATACTCAGCACAATTTAAAAATTTTTTTTTTTTTTTTACTTTTTCACAACACAATGTTCAGGATAATTATCTTTTTTTTTCATTGTGCACCTTTTTATTACACTTACTGATGTTTACACTATACTACCTCTTAAATCAATGTATCACAAAAACTGCGATTGTCTTTGTAAAACGTTACCAGTTTGCATGTTTAGGTTAAAAAGATGAACAATAAAATTACAATGACCCCAATTAGCGGAAAGTAGTTTTATTTCAAACTTTGCCTCCCAACAACCATATAAGATGCACTGTGCAGCATTGTGGCACCATTTTTGGTGCACTTAAATTAAAACAAAAAGTGCAACAGATATGTCTTGTCAAAGGTTAAATGCATAAATCCAGATTTATCCAATTTTTGAAAGGCAGACAACAAACTTTTACGGACACCAGAGTGACAGCACAGAATGATTTGCATTTAGTATTGTAGATTATTTGTTCTTAATAATAAAGTGCACTTGAACAAAGTAACAAAAACATAATAACTTTATATGAATGCAGTTGAGTAAATATTTGGGTGCAGGGGGATTCTAAAAGAGAATGTAATTGTTTTACCAGGCAATGTGGTTTTAACTGTTCAACATTTCCTTTTATGTGACAAAAAAAATACACTTGCATGCAATACATTTACAACTTAGTACTTGATTCCAATGGACCTGAAATGTGATGCCACTGTTTTACAGAGTAAAATTAAACATTTGTAAGCACCCAATGTGACTTTTAATGTCACTAAACAGGAGATTTAAACCCTTTACAATAAATTATGTAAAAATCTACATCAAAGTTGATAACAGGACTGTCAATGTCTTACTAAGAGATAATCACATGCATGCACACTCTTTAAGTAAAACCATTTTGTACTTGTAGTTTTCTAAAGACATTTCTTTAGGGCACAAGAAAATATGTGAAATTAAAGTCATTTGACAGCAAACTAATAATTATTTGTTTGCTTTCTTTTACTGTAGTGTATAAACATTCTTTTGTAAAATGTAGTTAAAATCTTGTACCGTATGAGTGCTAGATGTCATTCAGAGGCAGACATGAAACATCTATTGTCATTATGTACGTACTTTAGTCTGTTATAAGTTCACTGAGTTTCATAGACTGTTTCGAACCCAAGGTCTATTTGGTCATACATACTGTACATTCTGTTGTTCAAGTTACATATAAAACATTTTTCCAGCTTTAGTAGAAGTTATAAATTTGGCACTATTTAACACATCAAAATCTCTCAAGAAACACTGCTGTTAATAGAAAAATACTTCTGCATTATCTCTAAATTTAGAAGGTTTTTAGACATGTTAAGTCATTTTCTGTCTAAGAACTGCAAGATGAGATAAATAAAACTTTTAAGAACAAATCCAGACATTGCGCAGTGAAATGCAGGACCAGGTAACAAAGTAAGGCAGTCACAAGTTTGAGAACCCATGTGTAAAAATGTATCAATAATTTATGGTAATCCATTCTAACAGTGGTACCACTGTTAGAACAGAACATTAAAATAAAGTACAATGTATATATATGCTTTATTGTTCCCCAGTTTCTGAGAGCTTTGGTCTCTAAATTGGCTACCTTTGATGAAAAATGCAAGCTAAATCCTAACAAACAAAGGGAAATAAACATTCCATCTAGACGACGCTGCAGCTTCCAAAGGGATTTTTACTCTTCTTGGTTCTTTGTTTGTTGGGCCGCAGAGTGATGATTTCTCTGCCATTGGGGCTTTGATTGGTGGCATTACTTGTGGTGGTATTAAATACACCTCCGAGAAGAAAAAAATATATAACTTAGTTAAACACAGTGATTCAGAACCATCTTATTACAAATCAATTGCCAAATTATTACCTATTTTATTGCTTGTTGTATGAACCACCTCTGTCTCTTCTGCAGTCTGTTGTTTGAGTCGCTGAAGATATTTTTCAGCCAGGTATTTAAAAACTGACAAGGAGAATTGAAAGATTTAGATAAAACATTGAAACACAATGCACGTTAACAGCCAAAGTTACCTTCGTTTACATTCATATCTTCTTTTACTGAAGCTCTGTAAAATCGCAGTTTAAGCCTTTTAGCTAATCCCTCTGCTTCTTCACTGAAAGAATACAGTGAGATATCAGAAGGCAATTTAGAACATTGTTATTATTCACCAGCCCCAAGATGTAAAACCTACTTTTTAATGACAGTCTGCTCCAACAGATCTATTTTGTTCTGCACCAAAACTGTGGGAATATCTCCTACTTCTGCCTCCACTTTCTCCTTCCAACTGTCAATGGCCAGAAAGGACTCTCGGTCTGTGGTAGAGAACACCAGCACACAGGCTTGAGCACCTAGAACACAACAATTAACAAAAATAAAAACAAAAGGACATAATTAATGACAACTATAAGACTGCAATGCATTATTTTTAAACACCTAGTGATAGGGGGTGTATTTTAAATATTTTCAACATTTACAATTTCTTATAGACACAATTTCTTCTTTACAATCATCTTGATTCTTTGCGTTGTGTGGGAAATTATCGGGGGTAGAGGCAGCAGGAGGGTTGAGCGGATTACCATATTTGAAGTCCATGTGATGCAACATTAACCACTAATTCATAACACCTAACTGCTATGAATTATCATTGCAATAACAGGAAACAATTCAACCACAAAACTCAAAGTAATGACTGGAATGGGCTATGTATGTGCCTTAAAGCAAGTTCACTAATAAATTACTGAGGTGACTTGGTTTAAAAGTGCTGTTACTGTAAGTCAGTGTAGCAGGTTCTTACCCCGATAGTAGGCCTTTGTAATTGCATCAAACTCCTCTTGTCCAGCTGTATCCCACAGCATCAGCCGTACATCTTCATCATTTACACTGTGCAAACAAAATGTTTAGAAAACGGAGTTTAAAAAAAACAAAACATAGTATGCTCCCAAACAAATGGTTGTAAATTATGCAAATAGTGTGACATTTAAGCTTACATTATTTGCCGTTCAAGAAAGTCCACTCCTATAGTTTTCTTGTAGTCTTTAGTGAAGATGCCTTTGCAATAACGCTGGATCATGCTGGACTTGCCAACAGCTCCATTGCCAACTACAACCACCTTAATGGCAACTTCCATGTCTTCTTCCAACATGGTGGTTGTGTATAGTTTGTTTTAGTTCCACTCTTCCTAATAAAACCTTAATAAAAAAAGAGACAAAATACACAATATAAATATATATATTTATATAAATACAGTTAATGTGCAGTCTTTAGAAATGATATAAGTGTGTGTGCTGGGGCACACATGGGAAATTTAGGTGAGAGGGAGTGATTCAGGCAGTGACTTTGCATGTATCAGATAATGTGTGTGTCACTAATAGTGTCTCTGTAGCATCTGGTAATGTCTTAGCCAATGTGTGCTGCTGAGTGCAATACTAAACAACATATTGTGCCAAAGCTGTTGGCACTGGACACTCACAACCTACTACTGTGTGGCCAACATGCGGTCTGCTCTTGAGTCATAACATGTATTTTTAGAATACAGCAAGCTATTCTGTAGACAATCAAACAGATCTAATACAATACATCCAATACATCTTTGGGCCTCAAGGCAGATGTTAATTAAATAGTTTAAAGATTTGCGCAAAAATAACATAATACTGCTGAGGAACGTACCCATTATTACAAATACCACACGAATTTATATCACAGTACTCTGACATGGGCTTTAGCTTTAGCATGGAGAAATCCTATACAACCTGTTGAATAATACGTAGAAGGGCGTTGAGGAGCAGTACAGCTGTTCATAGCTCTGTCACAATATCTAAACAAGGCAAGGCAAAGGGTAATACAAAGTTCTTTCTCTTACTTGGACGAAGACTTCACAGCACATTCAGTCCCCGTTGTCTGCATTAGATGATCGTAATAGTCCGGTATATATTATTACACGCCCATAGCTTCGCCCGCTATTCTCTGTAACCACAGAAGACCTGTGTCGACTCCAGTGCTAACGTTATCAAGCTACTAGTGCTGCTAGCCACGATAAGTAACCTGAATGCACCCTTAACAGTAAATTAATCTAGCTAAAATGGTTAGTCAACTCTCATTTATAATCTACTGCTATAAAGAAGAATGCTTCTCGTTAAAACGAGTCGATGACAACAGGCTTTGCGATTCCACCTTCCAGTAATCTGGCGATAGGTTCAGCATTGCTAACCTGGCAACTGGCTGCGCTGTTTGCTCAATATCTGCTAGCTCGCTACTGTTGCTAGGCAGCGGCTGTCTGCAGGACCCACACAGCGCAGGAAGCATGATGAGAAAGACGAGCATGGGCCGATTAAAACAAAACGGGGGTACAATGCTGAAAGGGAAAAAATATGTGTTCAAAAAAACATAATAAGAAACACTGGGGGGCAAACGAACAAACAAACTCACTTTTTTACCCTTCACGAGTCACGATCCACTTGTTGTAGTTGAAGTTGATGCCATCTCAAAAACTGAGAGATTCCGCCACATTGCGTTTCATTGATTATCTTTTATATTTCATCCATGTAAAATACACGTAAAAAGCAATTTAAAACGTTTTCATTTATGTAAAGGGCTACACAACTAGTCAAAACAAGCGCACCCCCGCTCTATCTATGACAGCTCGGAGGCGTGTGTTTTTGTACTTCCTGGTTGTATTCGTCATTTTACCCGCGTTCGTTGTTTGGCGGGAGCTCTTTTGTAAACATTATTATTTTTGACTTAAAATCGCTACTTATTCGTTTCCGTAATTAACAAATTACTGGTTCGTATTACGTCTTGCAATACATCCAGTACATTTCAGCTTTCATTTTGTAAGTTGGAGCATTACAAGTAGGTTCCGATGTTAAGCCGAAATTTTCTTTTCAACATAGACACACATTAGCTATCATGATTACTGTGTATGTATTGTAAACCATTTCCCTAATCCTATTTGTATTGCAGGTACAATGGAGTTTCGTAGTAGAACAAAAAAACTCAACTCTGCTCATGAGGAGTTATATGAACATTCACTACAGTTCTACGGGCAGCCTCCTATTGAAAATATCTCTCTCACAGAATTTGAGACGTTTGCTGTGGAAAGACTAAAATGTAAGTTTTGAATCGAGAATGTTAATCATTTAGTTACATACGTAGTTAGTTAGTTCTTTATTAACCTGAGATTTATTCTTTTGTCACTGCAGTGTTAAAGACTATTGAAAATGTGGGAGTCAGCTATGTCAAACAATCCGATGATTACACCAGGAAACTGGAGACTGAGCTTAAAAACCTCAACTTTCCATACAGAGTAGAAGTTGTGAGTACAGTTGACACTCTTTAAAAAAATTACTGATATGTTACAAAATAAAATTCCACTCAACTATTAAATCCCATATTCCATCTCAAAGGAAGGAAAAGTTCAAAGTGGACATGAGAAACGACGTAAGGATCACATCTCCCATTTCATCCTCCGACTTGCATACTGCCAAACGTATGTACAAAGTGAAGGTTGTGTGCTTAGTTGAAAATGTACTAATTGAGTGTGTTTGTTTTTAGGGAGGATTTGAGGAGATGGTTTATTCAACAAGAAGTTGAACTATTTAGATTCCGCTTCAATTATCTAAAGGAGGAACCCAAACTTCTGCACAAATTTCTGCACAGAAATAATCTTCATTATGACGCGGTAATGTTTGTTTTATTTTGTTCCCGTCATTCTTTTTTGTACAGAATGTGCTTAATCTGCTCATGCAGTCAAGAGTTTTTAGAATGAGGTAATTTCACTTGCATATGTGGCACAGTGTTTGTGTCCAAATTCGCAAAACAAGTAGTCTCAGCTTTATTCAAGGTTTTCACCAGATGGAGCACTTCACCAGCAGTTGGACACTTCATTCTTTTAGTTGCAGTTGTTATTATCAAATTAATTGGCTTATGTATATTCCTTTGCTGCACCACTACATTTATTAGAGGCGAGATTTTTTTTGTTAATGTCTCTGGAAGGTAATTTTGGATTTTAGTAACTCCTTTCTTTTAACTACAATCCCTTGTCAATAATTTGTCAGATCAGCGCCGAGGAGAAGATAACCTTAAAGGGTCACCTCATCAACTCCAGTTATGCTGGCAGTGGGCCCAAAGTGGAGGAACAGGACTTCTACAAAGTGAGTTAAGTCTCTATCACATTGGCAATGTATTACTTGATTTAGTTAATCTAAAAACCTGTTACATCCAAGTGATTTACTGTTGTTTTTGGTTAGTTAGTATTTACCAAGCTTGAATCATGTGACTTTTTCTGCCTTTACAGGTGCCATTTCAAGATGCTTTGGATTTAGTCAAGACAAGAAAAGTCTACCTTAAAGGAGGCTATGTTTACATTCCCCATACAGACATAGTCACGATTGTTCTCAATGATTTCCGCACAAGGCTCTCAAAGGCTCTTGCGGTAGGTATTTTGTTGATGTGATTTTAAAAGTTTTATTAGTTATAATTAATTAAGACTTTCTCTAGCACAACATTTTGCTTATATACTAAAGTCCAGCCTAACTGCGCTTAAACCTGGTTTTGATGAATATAACAATATTTTTCAATGCAGTGTGATTTTGTCCTTTGCAAATTATAATTGTGTCTACCAGAAAGATAGTTTAAACACGACTGGTTACAGTTAAATATCTCACATTAACTTATTCTTGTGTCATTGTATTTTATTGAGTGCCAAGATACTTAGGGCCCGATCTTCCCTAGTCTACAGTCTGCGTTTAGAAACACAAGATCAAGTCCTATGAGTTTAAAGAAGTGCTCACTAACCAGAACTTTATGAAACAGCGTAAATATTGTAGAGGCGTGTAGTCTTCATACAATGTTTTGCATGACTAGTTTTGGTTTGTCTGTACACATTTTAATGCCTCTTTATCCTTTTGTGCTCGTTACTGAGTGTTTTTGTGCATTTGTCTTTTTGATGCTGGTATTAGTGGATTGTGTTTGCACCGTTATTTGGACAAATGTCTATTGTGACAAGCACAGGATCCAAACTGAAAAATATCTAAATAGATAAAGGACACATCAGGGTGCAGATCACCCATTGTCCCGTTTTTAGTAATTATCCAGACCACTCACTGTTATGGAAAAGCTTTCATTTTTTAACAGTGCCATAGTAATGGCTGCTGGCTTTTCTCTTTGACTGGCTACGATTTTTATACAATCACAAATACTGCCTATCCTCATGTTCTACATATTACACAATGAGAATTTTTCCCAAAATAACAGTGAGGACAGTCAAAGCACACCTGTATTACAGATTTGATAGTCTTTTGCATTATCTTGGTGTAATATAATCAAATTATTGGCACCACTCTCTATTCTCATAATCCACTTAATTGCTATAATTTTGTCAGATAAAGCCCTCATGAACCTGCCATGTTCATTTCCACTAATGATGTTTAAACTTTGAGCTGTACTTTGTGCCATTACTCAAAGAGGTCTTTTTTGCAGCTGACAGCCCGCTCCCTTCCCATAGTGCATTCGGACGAACGGCTGCAGCCTCTCCTTAACCACCTCAGGTAAAGGATTGAAAATGTTTGGCCAGGGCCTCGTTGAATTTCCCAGGATTGATCAGTGGCGCTGGTTTAAGTCAACACTATTTGTCCCTTTAGACAAGTCCAGATGCTGTGCACATTTGTGGTGCCTGATTAGGTTTTCTACATCATTTATTACAATAGTTTAACCTCTTTGCCTCAGTTCTTAATCTTGAGGTTGACTTTCAATGTCTGTTTTCTGTTCCTGTAACTGAAATATGCACCCTCCTTTCTAATTTAGTAGGTTTTTATGGTAACATACTTGTTTATAGTGATCATTAATGTTGTTTTTACTTACATAAAATAGTATGTACCTTAGGGTTTTAGCATATTTACTTTCCTGAATTTTAATCTGAACATGATTAGAAGTGTTAGGACTCACTTTTTGTTTGTTTTCAGTCATGCGTATGTTGGCCAAGACTACAGCAACCAGAAAAATGTTGGGAAAATCTCCCTGGACCAAATTGATTCGGTACGGTTCATTTATGGTGTTTATATACTGTTGCCTATTATGAAAAGTTTGTCCTTGATTTCTATCCAATAAAAAGTGTAATAATTTGTAAATCAATATGTGATAGTGATCGATGGTGTGTAGCAATATTGTCATTTACTAAGCTTTTCTTTCTTTTTTTTATTTTAGCTTTCTGGAAAGTCGTTCCCTCTGTGCATGAGGCAGCTCCACCAGTCGCTTCGAGAGCACCATCACCTGCGTCACGGCGGTCGGATGCAGTACGGCCTGTTCCTTAAAGGCATCGGCTTGTCTCTGGAGCAGGCACTGCAGTTCTGGAGATCAGAGTTCATCAGGGGCAAAGTGGACGCAGACAAGGTAAAACTACATACCAAGTCTTTTCATAGTGGTAAAGCAGCTCAATAGACTTCAGTCTATTTATTTTTTTTATTGTGTATTCTACTGCACATGTAATCGTCAGCATTGGCAATATCTTGCAAAATGTTTTTTGTTTTTTCTCTATCAAACCAGTGTGATAGAGAAAACATTTTGCAAGTTGAACACCAAGAAGACCAAATTAACTTTTTTGGATCACAGGCAATATCTGTTTAGTCTCTTTTCTTCAAAAGGGAACAGTGAGGGCAACACAGTCAGGTTTTTCTTCATTCTGTGTGGAAGAACTGTCAAAAGAATTGTAAATATTAAACGGTGAATCAAAACGTTTTATTGCTTTATCTTGCACTTGCTTTTTCTCTTCTCCTAATCTTCTAGTGACTCGCTGCCTTTTATGAAAATGTTTTTGGCGTAATGTTTCATGGTACAGCTGTGAAACACAGTGTAAACACCTCTATTATCTCCAGAGAGCTTGTTATCGTCTGTTGCACAATTTTTTTTTCCGCTCCACTTTTAATGAAATGAAACTGTTTTTATTCAAACAACTGACAAACAGTGTTGAGGATGAGAAAACACTTGTTCAATTAAAGTCGCACTAGTGGAAAACTTTACAGGTTGTATGTCGCATCATATAAAGAGTTACTAAACAGTTGTAAAACTGAAAACATAATTTAAAAACAAAGGCCAGCAATATCAAATGTGCTCCTAATGATCAGCTCGACTCTATGTGTCCCACAGCAAAATGTTTGTTTTGCTGTGGGACAGATGTAAAGCATTTGAACAGCATTTAATGTAATTTTGACGACCTGTATTCAAATTTGCGGTAAAAGTGCTCCAATCTATTCTCGTAAAGTCCCAGAGTTGCGTCAATAATATGATTGCCATCCTACACAATGTCATATGACATGAGAGTACTTTTTGCAGTCTTATAACATATATTTCGTCAGACAGAGTAAAGCTTTTCTTTTCTCCTGAAGCTGTAGTTACAAGTGAAGAAAGAGCTATGCGTTGAAATAAATTGTGGCCAGACACCATTGCACCATGACAGAAGAGGGCTTCTTTTTTTTTTTTTTCGCTTCTGTTGTCAGGGTCTGCCTGGGATTTTAGCTTGAACTTGAAACAAAATAGAAAAACCGCAAGACCATAACAACTACTTTAATAACTAGTAAAGTGCGCCCAATGGCTATTATCTCTTCTTTATGTAAACGTTTGGTTCGCTGCTTATCTCAAAGTAATTAAGAAAAGAAGCAGCACAGTTTTACTGCAGTCTCCTGGAAAATTCACGACATTAGGGCTGGGAAATATGGCCGCAAAGGTTATTTTTATATATGTTCCATGGACTATTATAATTTTATTCAAAGTATGAACATTATTACCATGTCTGCCTTTGAACCAAACGGGGAAGAGGATTCTCATATACTTAAGAGGCAACAGCACAACAACTGCACAGCACGCTCTCAAGTCTTATTTATTCACAAAACAATAACCACTAGGGAGTGATAGACCTCAATTTGGTGATTTGCAGATTGTTTAAAAAGCTTAATGCTGAAACTCAACCATTGCAGTACTCAAAGCACCATGTTTTCATACACTGTTGCCCCGTCCCATACAAATAGTGACCATCTCTCTGCACAAATCGAGCGCTTGTTTCTCGGCAGAAGCGCTGCGCGGTGCTGACCAGATCTTCCCCTCACTGTGATGTATGTGTTGTGTCGGGGGCTGCACTTTTGTGGCAGGCAGCACAAAACCACCTCATTAGTATGCGAGCAGCGCCAGGAAAAAGATGGGAGCCAGTGATGCCGAAAGGGAGGCCTGGAGGAGGAGGCAGTGTAATATTAGACTAGAGGGAGTGGGGAAATTGATGAAATCTACTTGATCTATCCATTTTTCCCAGCAAAGAACTTGGGATACTTATTGGCAGCTGTCTGGAGTTTTCGTATAGACTTTCGCTTCGGGGCAGTACAAGCTTTAGAGCGAACTCCTTTAGATTTGAATGAATTACTACTTGTGACATGGGAATTACTCCACGGCAAATGTTGAATGTTCATTGATTGCTCACAGAGCCACCTGAACTGACCTGTGGCAGTTACAGTAGACCGTATATTTAGGTAAATCGAATATTTGAGTCATTATATTGTGGTATTGCGATTCAATTTGAGATGTATTTATTTACCTTAATATCAACTGCAAATGCAAAAAGGATGTCGACTTGTATATCGGCTATTAGCCTATCTAATGCAGATAAAAGGGCGAGATTGGTGGAATCGAAAGTGATACACTTCCCGTTTTTTTTTTCTTTTAGAATCTGCTTATTTTTGTCTTTCAAACAAACTCCCTCTGAAGTACCTACTGAACATGAATATCCTGCCCTTGAGCCTGCTCTCTCAGATTATTAAGAGCAGGTTTAAGACCCACCTGTTTACCTTAGCTTTTAGCTGATATTTATTCATTTATTTTAGTCCTATTTATTAATCTTGATAACTTGATATTTATTATTTTTTTATATTTATTTCTAGTTTCTTACTGTTTTTACTTTGTTTTTAAACTTTTGAATTAATCACCTTTTATACTGCTTCTTATATTTTTAGAATCTCCAGTGTTTCCTCTGAAGGAGCCCTCTGCCTCGGGAGCGGTGACTGGCTGTGGCTGTGTGGGTGCTGTCCTGTGGGTGCCCAGGTGGAGGTGTGGTGTCTCTGCCGCGCCTCCTATGGGGACCCTTGTGTCGGTGCCCGGGCAGCCGCAGCTGGTCTGCTGCTCCGGGGAGGACGGGAGGTGTGTAGTAGGTGTAGGTGTGTGTGTGTGTGTGTGTGTATTGTGATAACTATATAGTGGGAGGGTTTGACGGGCGAGAATGTTTTTAATATCTTTTTAAATGTCAAGCACTTTGCAATGCACCTGTGTATGAAAAGCGCTCTATAAATAAAGATTGATTGATTGATTGATTGATCCTGAATAAATCAACCAAATGCCCACTAAAGTGGCCACACTGACTTTGTTATGCCTGATCCCGTCAGACCTTGGAAGCTAAGCAGGGTAGGGCCTGGTCGGTACTTGAGAGATCGTTTGGGAACAGCAGGAAGCCTGGGTGAATGTATTGAGTGGTTGGTGGTGGTCGGAGGGACCGACGGCGCAGACTGGTTGCCTCGCTTCCGTCAGTCTACCCCAGGGCAGCTTTGGCTACAATAGTAGCTTACCACCACCAGGTATGGAGTGAATGAATAATGCAGTTTTTGAGTGTCCAGAAACGCGCTGTCACAGGTCAACACTGACACATTTTACAGTTTAGGAGCATCATACACAGGATTATAGACAAGACTATTTTTTATTATTGATTAAAATTTCAGTTTGGTTTGTGTAGCCTTAACTTGAAGTTAAAGGTTTTAACGTTTAGTAGATTTAAGATGATCTCGGTTAAAGGCGTCATTTTAAATTGATGGGAAAAATGCTACTGTAAATTTGATTGCGTGTGTGCTCAACCAATATCTGCGGCCTAGGGCTGTGCAGTGACACTTTAACAAAAAAAACACACCAGCTTTGCACTTAACTTTGACCTCACGGGACATGTTAAAGTCCACAGTTGCTGCTATTTTTTAGTTTTCGCATACAGTGTTGTTCCATGAATTAACTAAAACCGCGCGCTCTCTGTCATAATCCACCCTGTGAAAAGGCTTGAATTGCAGATTGATGTGAGGAAGTCTTTTATGACATTAAAGAAGGAGAGCCGTCACAAACATTCGCGCAAACTAATCTTAAAACGACACGCCAAGTTTCCCCGCACACACACATGCTATAATCTCTTTGATTGTGGACCATTTCTCCTTTTTCTTTTGCTGCAGGTTTTGTCAATTTGTCCCAGAGTGAGTGGGGGGATAGTGTGATGTACCCCCACAAGCTAAAGCAACGAAGCGCTCCTACTTTAAGCTAGTATTTGTGTCTTTAGAGTTTCTGTTGCTATTTTCTGGATTGCTTTATTTAGTAACAGTGTATGCCAGGATTATACCCACTGCGCTTGGTAGGGAAGGCATTATTCTATTTAGAAGTTGCAGCCATCCAAATCGGTAAGAAATAAGTGGAACAAGATGAAACCTGCTCAGTAGCTTGAGGCCATCTCCATTGCCATAGAGGTCAGACGGATTCATAATGTGCAAAAGAAAGAGTCAGACTAAATTCCTTTTATATTCTCGGTAAGTAAAAGTTGAAGGCTATCTCGTGTCTAAGCCGTTGGCCATTCTTACCACCCAAGATTCTTTATGTGCAAACTCTTTCATATTAGAATAAAGATATGCCAGCAAAAGTAGCTTTGAAGAATTACTTTTAACAGAATAGGTGGGTCTTAAATCTAGAAATGGCCTCTGAAAGCGATGGCTTCATATAATTAATATTTGACTTATGGTACTTGAAGAACGTTTTATGCCTTTTTTTTAAATTGGCACTGCAGCTCATACCATTTAGAGGTTCAACGGATTTATGGCAAAGTTAATGTGGCTGCAGTAAGGTGATGGTACTCCGCTGCTGCTCTCGGTCTAAACATTTATCATTGGATTTATTTCAGGTATGAACAATAAGCATTTTTATTATATTGAAAAGGAAAAAGGTGTAACCATCGCATCATTAGTGACAGACAAAACTGCAAATGTGACGATGCAATGTTATACTAATATACAAATTGATATCTTGATGTTGATTTTGTGGTCAAATGTAGAGAATTCAGCTTCTCAGATCCGAGCCAGTGGATCTCTGTTCTTGCCTCCATATTTAAAGCACCAAGTTGTCTTTAAATGCCGCCCTATAAAGTATTGCGTCAATTCACCGTGTCTGACCAGTGGCAAAATCGGCGAACAAGAAAGTTGAGCGCGTTACAGCGTTCATAATTCAGCGTTCTCAAGTGTGGTGACACCTATACAGCAGGATTCCTCTAATGGCTCCATATTTCACTGAGGAAACTCCCTGTCAGTGCAGAAATGATGTATGGCCATGTCTCTTTTCACCCCAACCTTGTCCTCCTTATACTCTCATCCTCACTAATGCTTCCTGTCTCTCTCTCCCTCGCTCCCTTTGTATAGTTTGACAAACAGTACGCCTACAGCATCCGCCACATGTTTGGTAAGGAAGGCAGGCGAGCGGACTATACCCCTACAGCTGCATGAAGGTGATCCTGTCCAACCCGCCCAGCCAAGGCGATTATCACGGTGAGTCAAACGCTCGGTCCAAGTGGCTATTAACTGCCTCCTGCCATTTGCATGCATGATTATTTTTATAGACAGTCTTCAATCATTAAGGGGCGGTTGTTGTCTGGCATTTTTTTGAACCCAATGCCGAACGAAAAACAATGACGTTTTCAGTTTGATTATATTGATCAAAAACAGTCGTTCGCTCATAGAGGACCCAGCTCTATGTCCATTTACATGTAACGTTTTATGTCACTATGGAAGAACTGTCGTGGTGGCGTCCTTGATTTTGTTTTGTGGTGTCTTGCAGGATGTCCATTTCGCCACAGTGATCCCGAGCTGCTGAAACAGAAGCTGCAGTTTTACAAGGTGTCGCCCAGTGGGATCAGTCAGGTGTGGACCCGGTTTATGGATTCACTTGAACAAACCCGTTTTTATAATGACACGTCAACTATACATTTCCCGACTTGTGGTGCCATTTACTTCTACATTTGTGTTACTACCACCAAATTAGGCTCTAACTTGTGCAGAATCGGGTTTGCAATGTCCAATGGAGCGTAAACTCAACTGTGTAATATTATGAGACACAAAAGGTCTTCATTTAGCCTGAAGACGCCTTTTATAATGAGTTAAATAGACACGCGGTAAAAAGACACGGTGAGTGTGCAAAGCCGAGTGCAAGTGTCGAGGGGCTGCTGGTGGCAAGTCAGCGCTGCAGGCTGCCTTCAGGAAGATATGAAATAATGAGGATACGCGCGTGTAGGCTGGAAAATGTTTCTCTGAGTGAACTCCCAAGCCATTTTTCAGAAGGTTGTTCTGCAAGTTTACAGTAAGAGTGTTATACTTGCGTTGTGTAGAAATCTCCGTTCAGGGTGTTCTTTTATCACTGAGCTTAAAACAATCGGGAAAATAATAAAAGGTAAAAATATATTCCATGTTATATTTTGCTATTTCATAAGGGCAAGTAAATGGTTGTAAATAAACCTGCCAGTGGCTACGTTTACATGGAGACCAAAAATCTGATCATAATCTGATTTCTGGAATTCTCTGGCATGTAATAGTCCGGTTCAAGATGTAATTTTGCCGGATTTTTGTGGAGAGTATCAAAACTATACATTTTTGAAAACTGCATTAAATAAACAATCAGAAAAAACAATGTTTCCATTTGCTCTGACATGTAAAAAAAAAAGACAAAAAAAGTGCAATAACATTTATATGGGGAGTAAAAAATGCAGTTTGGAGAAAATTTACAAAATTTGACTGAAAATACCATTTGTTCCAATCAAAAATGAAAATGGAACCCTTGTCATATTTTTCATGAAGTTACCGTAGCGATGACCAGAACGTCCCATTTACTCCAATGAAAAAATTGTATAATTGCACAATCTTACCAAATGGCAAATGGAAACATTGTTTTTTCTCATTGCTTACACCATAAGGCAGCCATTCCCAAAGTCCGAGACATCGCGGCCCCCCAATAATAGTATACTTACTCTATTCAAATAGATTATTTTTTTCCATTTTATTTTAGAGCTAAACTTAGAGCTTACATAAATAGTAACGTTTAGCAATGACCGTAGGTAGAATTTAAATTATAATGTTGCAGATAAATGTAGATTTTCTTTCAAAATAATATTTTTTCAATTTAATACTTATTTTGCATACAAGCTTTGGGGGCCCCCTGTAGTGCCTCTGAGGCCCCGTCACGGGGCCCTGGACCCCACTTTGGGAACCACTGCCATAAGGTTTCCAAAAATATAGTTTTCATATTCTCCACGAAAATCCCACAACAGTGGAAATCTAAACATAGTGAACCGGACTATAAGCCGCATAATCTGATGTAAATGATCTGATATTCATATAATCTGATTTCTTCCTGATCTTTCACACGTGTGCCTAATCTAACCAGGAAAATGAGGCAAAAAGGACAAAAAGACAAAGATTAAAAGATATAATAAAAATACGAAATGCATTTTTTATAAAAAAAATAAATAAAATAAATCAGTAAAAGTTATCCATGAACTATGTATCTCAAACCAACACCAACATTGCTATTTTACAGTGGGTTTCCACAATAAAGCAGTTGGCTGAGGACTGAAGTAAATGCTTGTATTTTGTTAGTTGGGTAAATGTTGTATTGTATGGATTTAAACTATTGCTATTACAGCATAATCTGATGGAATCAGTAACGTGCTGATTATCTTTAAAGGCTTCTTGATGTCCGTGTTTAGTTTGAGTAAAGTCATGTCACCATAACTTCTTAAAGCTTTAGGTGTAAAGTGCCATAACATTTTTCAAGCTCTCTGAACATTTCTCTCTGTTGGTCTTTTCTTCACAGATTCTTGAGCTGGTCAAAGGGATGCATTACCAGCTTGCCTGCCAGAAGTACTTTGAGCTGACGCACAATGTAAGTCCTTTGAAAATGGGTTTGAACATTTGAAAATAGTTTTAACAGTATAATTTACACTATTTAATTGTGCATTTTGACATAAAAAGTAAACAAATATCTAAATACTACAAAGAATTTGATATAATTACCAAAAAGTCATGTTGCAATAATATCTTGCTGCAGTAAATAAAATAAACAAAACTATTTTGATGATGATGATGATGATGATGATGCATCGGTTTTATATAGCGCTTTTTTGGGCACTCAAAGACGCTTTACATTGCACTATTCATTCACTCCATACTTGATGGTGGTAAGCTACTATTGTAGCCACATCTGCCCTGGGGTAGACTGACAGAAGCGAGGCAACCAGTTTGCGCCATCGGCCCCTCCGACCACCACCAACCACTCACTCACTCACTACATTCGCTAGGCTTCCTGGTGTTACCAAACGGTCTCCCATCCAAGTACTAACCAGGCCCTTCCCTGCTTAGCTTCCAAGATCTGACGGGATTGGGCAGAGCAAAGGCGGTATTTTGAGTATTCTGCAGCCCTTTACCTGTATCAGATGTGGCCTTTATCTGTCATCACATCCATCATTAGGTGCCTGCCACAGCTGCTTAATTTTATAGCCTTGTGATTGCATTTAGATGTGTTTTCCCCCCTGGACACTGCTTTAATTTAATCTGTTTTAGTCTGCTGCTTGAGTCATCATCCCCCTCCACTCACACAAGCTCCTCATTTGGAAATGCTGAGGAAAAACATTTGCTTGTGGCTGTAAGCGCCTCATTCAGGTCATCTTGGCAGCAAGATGTGCCTATGATAAGATTAGATGGCTGTTTCTAATCACATTTTCATAATTATAAGTATGGGCCAAGCATGAATGACTTTAGAGAGCCCAAACATCCGGCTACTTCAGAGAAATGGCAGCAGTAACTTCTGCTTAGCTGCAGTGAAAAACTTATTGGACGACACCAGTGAAAAGTCTTGAATATTTCAGCAAGGGAACTTTTGCAAAACAGCAACTTAACTCCAACAACTTAATAAAGGGGTAAGCACCAGTGCTGTGAGACGATACATTTGATTAATCAGTTACTTTTTATGTACAGTATTATTATTTATTATCAACACTAGGCCTATTATATAAACACTCTAATTTAAAGCATTTCCTCACTTTTTATTGCATGGATTTCATTTCATGAATGTGCTCTGTCTTTCGTGTAACATGGCTTTAATATATTAGGTCAAAACATTTGAAACGATTAATCCATGACCCTTTGGGCGGCGCAGCGGTTACAGCTCGTGCCTCACGGCTAGAAGGTCCGGGTTCGTTCCCACCAGGGACGGGGCCTTTCTGTGTGGAGTTTGCATGTTCTCCCCGTGTCTGCAAAGGTTTCCTCCGGGTACTCCGGTTTCCCCATACCACTAAAACATGTACAATAGGTTTCCCTCTGGGGCCAGGACTCCCCTGAAAAAGAGATTCTTAATCTCAGTGGTACTTTCCTGGTTAAATAAAGGTCAAATAATTTGGGGCCGAAGTTCCCCCTACTTAATGTTGTTGACTATACAGGTGGTTGTAACCTTTTCCAAACCTTTTTGTTAGCTTTTTCAAGACTTTTTGTCAAAGATGTGAACTGAACAAATACTGCTGAAGCCACAAAAGGGACTGAGTCAGAAAAAACGGGAACATTATTCTGGCACTAAAACACACCAAACAAGGGCCAAAAAACAGAAATGTGAATAGAAATGTCTTTTGATGTTTTCTCATCCAAAATGCTTTCCTAGGAATAAAATGTGTTATGTAATAATTCAGTCAAATTGATTATAATCCCAACTGGGACGCCTCAACATTGTTTTTAGAGTGTTACCCCACTCCCATTGTTTACTTTGGTAAATGGACATAGAGGTTAGGTTTTTTACACATCACAATTTGATTGACATCTGCTTCAACCAAACAGAACTCTAGAGACATTCGAGTCCATTTTCCTCGCAAAAACTATAGGTAGAGCTGGGCAATTTCCCCCCCCCCTCTATTTTTTTTCTAACTCGATTTTTTTTCTCCCCCATTTTAAACTAAATAACGGCAAACTGTAAATATATTTTTAAATATATTGTATTTAATTAAAGTGCATCAACATAAACAAAATTGCAAAGGCAACCCTTTCTCTAAATGAAAAGTCACTGTGCAGTGTGCAACAAAGATTGTTAAACATCCAAATTATTTATACTGTAATAATAATAATAATAATAATAATGCCTTGCACTTGTATTGCGCTTTACAAGCCTGTATTACCAAGTTTCTCAAAGCGCTACACTGTCGTCATTATTCATTCACTCCAGACTCGGTGGTGGTAAGCTACTGTTGTAGCCACAGCTGCCCTGGGGTAGATTGACGGAAGCGAGGCAACCAGTCAGTGCCATCAGCCCCTCCGACCACCACCAACCACTCACTCACACACTACATTCGCCAGGCTTCCTGGTGTTACCAAACGGTCCCATCCAAGTACCGCTTGGCTTCCAAGGTCTGACGGGATCGGGCATAGCAAAGGCAGCATGCTTTATTGCTGTATTTTGATTGAGTTAATAAAACAAAAATCCTGAGGTGGGCTCTGTTCTTCTTGGCACAATTATACAGCAGGACCTTCTTCAAAGAGGGGGGCAGAGAGCTTAAAAAAAAAAAAATCTGATAGATATTTATTTATTTTTTTTAGATTTTTTTTTATTATTATTATTATTTTTTAATATGAATCGATTTGACCTACCAACTCGATTTTTAAATAGAATCGATTTTTTCCCCCCAGCCCTAACTATAGGTATATACAGGGGCCTGAAAAAGTATCTGAAGCTTTTGGAATTTCTCACATTTCTGCCTAAATTGGTCACTAAATGTGGTCTGATCTTCATCAAAATCACAGGAATGATTAAACAGTGCCTGAACTAATACCACCCAAACATTTACATTTTATCATATTTTCATTGGCCGCAACATGTAAACATTCACAAGACAGGGAGGAAAAAGTAAGTGAACCCAGGAATCTTGCTGAACAGCAGCAGTTTTGTAAAGAGGAATGGTCCAAGATTCATCTTGATAATTGTGAGCATCTAATCTGCAACAACAGAAAAGCGGTTACTGCTGCAAAAGAAGAGTCAGCCAG
Organism: Neogobius melanostomus; assembly: GCA_007210695.1. Taxonomy (NCBI): domain Eukaryota; kingdom Metazoa; phylum Chordata; class Actinopteri; order Gobiiformes; family Gobiidae; genus Neogobius; species Neogobius melanostomus. The sequence goes on from VHKM01000273.1 coordinate 428,661, forward strand.
CTATTTAATACAGGGGTTCACTTAATTATTCCATGCATGTTGTGGATGTCTCAGGTTTTTCTGCAACATTTCTTGATAAACTTGTGAATTATTTTACCTATTGATGATAGCACATTGTCCAGGCCCTGAGGCAACAAACAGCGCCACACCATGATTTCGCCTGCTCTATACTTCAAAATGTGCTTAGGGTTTTTATGTTAATGTGCTGTTCCATTTGTCCTCCACACTATTCAACTTTGGGTCAAACAGTCCACAGCATATTTATCCAGTAGTGCAGTGGAGCATCCAAGAGCTCTTTCGCAAACCTGCTGCTGTTCAGCAAGATTCCTGGGTTCACTTACTTTTTCCTCCCTGTCTTGTGAATGTTTACATGTTGCGGCCAATGAAAATATGATCAAATGTAAATGTTTGGGTGGTATTAGTTCAGGCACTGTTTAATCATTTCTGTGATTTTGATGAAGATCAGACCACATTTAGTGACCAATTTAGGCAGAAATGTGAGAAATTCCAAAAGCTTCAGATACTTTTTCAGGCCACTGTACGTATGATTAGTGACATTACAGCATATTCCAAACCACATTAGCATAGATTTATATTACAAATAAATCCACAAAATGTTTTAAATTGTAACATAAAGTGTCTGGAAATTGCTACAGCTATCAAAGTGTTTTACAATTTATTTTAAGTATTTTATTTTATTACATCTACATTTAGAATCTCCATGTCACGTATACATGTAGCAGTACCTGTGCAGCTGTCGGGTGTAAAATGAATCATGGACAGGAGGAGAGCGATAATAACAGACAGGCTGTATCCAAACTGATTATGGACTCGTACTACATGATTAAACATTTGCTGATATTATACTGTTCAAATTTAGATATGCAAGATATTTTGGAAAAAAAAAAACTGTTACATTTATACACAAATAAAACTGTCGTCATAGTTTCAAAACTCAAATGGCACTTTTTCGGGAAATTTTTTGTAGAATATAGACACTCGCACACTTTCCGGATTTGGACATGGCTCAATTTGTCCGGTGTAATTTGTAAAGCATCAATCAAATATAAGAAATCAATCACAACTGCATCCATTTAGTTTTGAGCGGTTTAAAGGTCAGAGGAAAAGCTGAATTTGTAATTTGAAATTAATTCTAGGTTTTTACTCACGATGAGTGATTCTGACATTTTTATTTTCTGAAAGGCCATTCCATCTCTCTCATTGCTGCCTAATGGAATAGTTTGGTGGAATTCAAACGGCTAATGCGCCCCTGAGAGCCACAATAATGTCCGTGTTACGGCCACGTTACTGTTAATAATTGCTACCTTTGGGCCGTCTTATTAGATTGTAAATCCTGTCCTGTGAATGAAAGTAGAATTGGGCTGGAATTGTAACAAAGATGTGAGCTGCAGCTATTATGGCTGGGCATTCCAACAACTTCACAATACATACATTTTCAAATCGTGTGAAGCCAATGCCTTCAAGAGCAGCGTGTGTGTGTGTGTGTGTGTGTCATCAATAAAGTCTTTAAAAGATGCTCAATCATTTCTTACTACAGTATTTGTATGATTTCGAAGATTGTGCTGCCGTTATTATAAAAGCTTTTCTTTGATCTAGGTCGAAGATGCCAACTTCTCCCTCAATCACCCCAACCAGTACTTCATCGAGAGCCAGAGAGTGCTGGGCGGAGGGGGCAAGGACATCAAACGAGAGGTGGACACTCCGCAGAAAACCAAGCCTCAGCCGGCAGCTCGAGAGGTCACCGCTAAAGACGTCCCAGAGATGATGGAGGACCTCGACTCTTTCTTTCAAGATGCCTAATGTCTGCTCACTTTTTTTATGCATAAGTGATACATATGTATGGCTGCTCCTGAGTGATTGATGGTATATTCTGCTGACTTTATTAAATTACATTTTTCACATTTCCATTTTGGGGCTGATTTACATGACATAGACACACGGTGCTTTTTTTATTCATGCCAAGTTCTACCACAGGTAATGTTTTACTTTCCAAAACTCCACCATAAACTACAAGCAAAATCAAAGTTTAATCATTTTGCTTCATTTAGTTAATAGGAACAAAGCTGATACGGGACTAAACCTATAGCTACTAGTCATAAAAACTTACTCCGTTCCTTGGAAAGTTTGTCCGCAGATAAAAAGAGATTCAAATCCTACTGGTCATTATAAAAAACATCTGCATATATTGAGTGAACTCTTAGCTGCTCATGATCTCTCTTCAGGGTCATGTGACGTCCCTGGAAAATTCATGCTTTTGGCACTCAACCCGACTCTAAATTTGGACTAAATCTGCTCAATCATCCATTTTGTTTGTTTCTACTGTTTTTGGCAGATGTCTGAATTTGGGGTGACGTCTAGGACATTTCCCCGGTCGTCTCAGAAACAATGTCATTGTTTTTGTTTTGTTTGTTTTTTCTGCCAAGAGGCTGCAGTGAACAATGGCGGCAAGACGAGTGAATTATTCTGTTTTGGAATAATGCCTGTTGATAATAAGGGATTAAAAGTAAGACACTTGGCTTCTCTAAAACTGTATTCCAAAATGTGTAGGCGGTATAAAGTCCTGCTGTTTAATGGTCTTCAAGCTTTTGTTTTCCGTTTGTCGTCGAAAATCACTCTTCTAGCCTAGTATGGTGCTGTTTTTTGTAGTGTCCACTTTTTATTGAGGTGAACCTTGCTTCACAAACTAAAACAAATGGAAAACCTTAACATCTTAATCATTAACTAGTCTTTTCTTTATCCTGATGGTGTAAACACATTTATATTCATACCATTCAGAGCACACTGCACCATGGCTTTAATTAAACCTAATGTTGGTAATCTCTCCTCTAGCTGCACTCACCATGCAAGTAAAGTGTATCAATGAATAACTTTAATTGGAGCACGGCCGCACAGCGGTTAGCACTCTTGCTTCACAGCGTTCCTGATTGAATAAAACAAATAAAAGCAAACAATTAAAAAGTCTCAGTAAGACCTCTCCCATGGCATTGCATGCTCTCTTGCAACAGACCTGGTGCATCTATCAGAAAACCCTGAGCCCAAATGGTATCTCGTAATCTTAAAGAATATACTGACTCGTTTAAATGTGTTTTGGGCCGTTCTTTCCCATTTCATTATAAAATGTGGAGGATTTCTGACTTATTTTTCTACCACACTAACACATCAGCTTGTCATCCCTCCTCATTCAGACAGACATTTCATAAAGGAATAAAATTGGCATTTCAAATCCTTGCATGGTGCGTGACATGGAGAGAGGATTTTCTCCGTACGCTAAAGTGACTGGATAACAGCGCACGGCCCAGCTGCTGTCAGAGAGAGGCCCTTGATGTTCAGTATTTGGACGGGCATGATTTGACAAAGATGGCACCTCCTTAAACCGTGGCCCCAGCGTTTTGACTTGTGTTTCTCTCTTCAGCGAGATTTACAATAAATAGTCATAACCTCGCCTGTTCTTTCTATTTGCCCTGTTACATGGATAAGGGCTGCGCAGGCGACCGGCAAGTGTTATCTAAAAGCATGAAAGAGCTGAATCCAACACCTAAACGCAACATTTCCCTCATGCAGAGAGACACGGTGTGGATCAGTATTCATGAATGTGCCGTATAATGTTAACTCAACGCCTGATTAAAGCAAAGGAGAAGACTTGCTAACATTTCAAGCCTCTTGCTCAAGTTCATTTGCATTTTCTTCCATTCGGTGTTGAATTACCCGGATTTAAAACCTGGAACACATAAGAGGATGTAGGCATTACAAGAGATTTGTATAACACCACGTGTAATTTATTTACACTAGCCTATAGTGAACATAGCTCATAAAGCCTATTTATATAATAATAATAATAATAATAATAATAATAATGCATCAGTTTTTTATAGCGCTTTTTGGGCACTCAAAGACGCTTTACATTGCACTATTCATTCACTCCATACTTGGTGGTGGTAAGCTATAGTAGCCACAGCTGCCCTGGGGTAGACTGATGGAAGCGAGGCACCAGTCTGCGCCATCGGCCCCTCTGACCACCACCAACCACTCACTCACTCTCTACATTCGCTAGGCTTCCTGGTGTTACCAAATGGTCTCCCATCCAAGTACTGACCAGGCCCTTCCCTGCTTAGCTTCCAAGGTCTGACTGGATTGGGCATAGCAAAAACAGTATGGCGGTATGGCTAACTTGTTTTACAACACTTTGCTGAGCACTGGGCTAAGTTACCTTCTCTATAGGCCTATATATACACTATTATACGTATATTTTGGTTGACCTTAACTAAAGCGAAGGCAGATCAAATCAATCCATAAAACATCAACATAAGAATGTATTAATTACAGTGAAAGCAAAGAGTGCAGACAATTATACGTTCAGTTGTCAAATGCACAGCTAAAAGGAAGTGCTTTTAGCCTGGATTTGAATATTGTCAGAGTTGAGGCCTGTCTCACATCCTCATGAAGACGGTCCCAGATTTGAGCTGAAACGCAGCCTCACCGTATTTGTTATTGACCCCTCCCTGAAGTCGTCAGGGACCGAGAGCTCATATGGCTAATGACTTACACTTGTATTGTGCTTTACAATACTTTACCAGATCTGTTGTCATTGTAATTTTTATTCATTCACTCATTGATGGTAAAGCCACTGTTGTAGCCACCAGCAAGGAGGGTGAAGCGTCTTGCCCAAGGACACAACAACAGGAACAGTGAGAGATTGCACTGAAACCCATCGAACACATAAAAACATACAAACTACACAAGGCCCCTCAGTCTGTGAACTGAACTCGAGACTTTCTTACTATGAGAAAGTGACTTATCCCGTTATTATTGACCTTTTTCACCATTGAGTTGTTTACAGCAGTTTCTTACTTTTTTGACATGTGTGGCCGCATTGAAATTAACATTGTTTTACATGTCATGTCTCCCTTTAGAGTGTATCTTAATTCTGTCTGGATAGGTTTGTAGCTAAATGCAGTGCCCATAAGCGAACCAGTGTCAAATAAAGCTGCTCTCCGAACTGATAATGATTTTCAAACCAGGCTTTATTTCCCTGTGAAGTGAGACACCCAGAGGAGCTCAGAGGGTCAATGTCATCAAAATATCTTGGGTATTCTTTTATCTTGTGCATTTCTACAACAGATGTTGTGTTGGTCCAAACCTGTCTCCGCCACAAACAGTGGGCTTCAAGGGGAAAGGAATGGGAACCACTGATCTAGTTCATTTGCATTTCTTCAGTGGTGTGATCCAACCACACAGATGGAACAGCTCCATGGGAGAAATGAATCAAATTAAATGAAAATATATTTACAACAAGTCTCCAAACCACAATAGCATGTGCACATTTGTATTCAGTGGTTTCCCCCTTTTTTAATATAATTTCTCTCTGGGGACGACGTGCAGTGCCTGATTTGTGTGTCACAGTCCCTCAGCATCTGACTAATTTGATTGATATGTGAGAATGTTGTTTACTGTTTGTTTTACGGCAGTTGAGAGACTGAATTCTGACATTTTCAGCAATCAATTTATAGTTTCCTCATTCTCTTTCATTATGACGGACTGATTTTTGTAGTCTTTATAACATCTGGCTTCAAAATCAAGATCAACTAAGGAAAATGGTTCTAATTAATACAACAACAACCACCGCTACAGTTTAACGTCTCAACCTTTATGCTTTATGGTTCGTAATATTTTCCAGCTAATTGTTGTGGTCTAATTCTGTTGATACATATTTTCTTTCCTAAAGTTCTGAGTTGCGTAACACTGGTGAACCAGTGTGCATTAGCAGCACTTCAAGAGATTAGATTTTGCAGAAGCCTCACCTGCAGTCATTCTGTCACACTATTAGGTGGATTAGACTCAAGGCGCCTACTTTGATTTTAGAACAAAACCCTCTTTTGAGATGTGGGCATATTACTCCATATTTTCTAACAAATCAGAGCTATGGTGTGTAAAATAGATACAGAGGTGACATTTGTTCTGTAACATTACAGGTCCTCAGGAAAAGGGCTCAAGCCATTTTTTCAGCTAAAAACACAATACCTTTGCTCTTTCTTCTCAGCTAATAAAATACAAGCACTTCCGTTTCAAAGGACATTGCTTTATTTATTGAATAGGCAGTAGTTGGCCGCAATAATGGTTCCATCTTTTTATAATTACAATAAGTTACAACCCCCTTTGTTTGGTGAACCTCTGCTTTTCTTTACCTCTCTGAATACTTCTATGAAACACCAGCAAGAACAGAGAGTTTTGATGTCCTTGAAGAAAACCCTGGCTACTCATTGTTCACATTTAATACTCCTGTCACAATATACACTATGGATCTGGAGTCCCAGATCCATAGCCATATGGTCATAATGACTGTCTCTGCTAGGGTTAGTTATTAGAATTAGCATAATAGCAAATAGTGTTAACTGGTCTGAACTCGTATAGCGCTTTTCAATCTACTCTAGGCACTCAAAGCGCTTTACAGCAAGGAAACACTCACCCATTCACACTCTCATTCATACGCCAATGTACGCAGACACTGGAGGCAAGGTGGGTGAAGTGCCCAAGGACACGACAGTATGCAGGAATCGAACCCCCCGACCTTCTGATCATGAGACGACCCACTGTCGCAGAAAATATTTTTATTTTGCCCATTGCTTGTCCCTATGGATGAGAATATTAAGATAATTGCCATAATTTAACTCAAACACAAAATTATTTACTTAATTTTTTGGTGAACGTTTTTTAAAATAAGTCTAAAGTCCTGCACATTAAAAGAAAAGAAACAGTTCTAAAAAATACAATACAAATCCAGAGAACAAATTAAAAACAGTATACATACAGTAGCACATACAGTATAGGCTACTTAGACGTCAATCTCCTTCATCCTCCTATGTACCATTCTCCACCGCAGCAGCAGAACCAAGACCCTCTAACCCTGTCTTTCTCCACATCTCACTGTAGCTTATTCCTTAGTCTATGGCTGTCTCGAAGTTGCCCAAAACACTATTTAATTTCCTGTTAACCCCTTCCTTTCTGGAGGAGATACTCTTTTATTATGTGCAGCTCGGCATGTCACTTATACAGACAGATATAAAAGGCAAAACTCCACAGTGAGATTCGTCTCCCTGGCACAGCAGCGGTTAAGTGGGTCCTGTCACACATATTAAAAACACATCTGCGGTAGAGTGTGACACATCAAAGGGGGAAGCGGAAGCGCTGGCTCTTCTGTTAATGGGGTGAACAGTGGGAGAGGGACTGAGGGTTGTCGAGGGGCGCATAATGGCCCTGACAATCAAGTCGCTGAGTGGCTGAACCGCTGCTCCCTCCAGGGGGCGACACAGAAAACGAGAGAGAGGGGCAGCCACGGACTACAGCTGACAAGGTGTTAGTGATGGGGACATACTGGAGATAAGGATCAGACTGATGAGAGGAAGAGGGAGGAAGTTCAAAGTGCTTTGGTTTTCCTTCTTGGTGCTGATAGATTGATGAGCTCGGGACGACTGCCCTGCTGACGTCACACACAGAATTAAGTGTTGCACCCATTCAGTGGTTGCACCTGAGGTAAAAAAAAAAAAAAGACTAATTTGGCAGACCTTTAGCCTACTTGTTGTCATTTTTACTGAACTCATCAATAGTAAACATGTGACAATACAGGCTATAGTTCTGCAGTATATGACATTATCCTATTGGACCATTTGGAGATCATCATACAGTGTTAGAATTCTTTAACCTCTTAACCCTTACCTGAATCGAGCACATTTTGTCCAGTTGGCATTACCCAAATGTAAAAGTACAAATCATCAAAATAGCGACGAAAAACAAGGATGAAAACGACAACAAACAAACAACAAAGCAGCAACAGAAAAGCAACAATAACACGGCAAGTGACAAAACACTACAAAAAAGTGGCATAAAAAGAGATGAAAACACGACAGAAATCTGACAAAAACTGATTGTGCCAAAAAAAGTTACAATCATTTTTCTTTCAAATGTGTCGTTACACTGTCGCTCTCCAGTCAAGAAGCTTTTAGATTTGGGTAAAGCCGAACTGGAGAAAATGCGCTCTGTCAAGGCGGGAAGTAAGTGGTTAAATATTGAGTTTAATTTGCAGCAACCACATGGGAAAAACAAGTGATGATGCCATTTGCAGTCCTTATTACAAAGAAGATTCAAGATTCATTATTGTCATTTGTGCACATAAACCCACCAAGCTTGTTATAAAACCAAGATTAGTCTATATATAAATAATAAATAGTTCATAACAATACGCTAAGGTGCATAAAGTACAGTCAGATATATACACTCATAAATGTCACAAAGATAATATTATGTTTTCTGATCTTTATATAGGTTAAGGTCATGGTTATGGTACCATAAAAAAACAATATGTGCATGCCCTGTTTCCACATTACCTTAATTACCATGTTATAACACATTTGGGTAAAATGCCAACCCACCTATATTGTGCAAACAGGCTTTGCTGTGTGGATTGAGCTATTTTGATTAAGATTAAGGTAAAGGTATACATACTTTATTGTCCCCATAGGGAAATTTGGCCTCTGCATTTGACCCATTCCTCGATGCCGCTGGGGCCACCTGTAAGGAGCAGTGGGCGACCGCAGTGCCGCACACGGGGATGTGGAGCCAGGCTGAAGGTCAGTATCACCTGGCTGGAGGATTCACCTATTGAACATGTTTTACGCAGGCACAGGGAGAACATAAAAACTCCACAGCCTAATATTGTTAAGACTAAATCTGCATATCTTCCGTCTTTACAACTCAATATCATAGATGTTGATGCTACTCTTAAGAAGTGGCTATATGAGACCCAAAGATTCTCTATAATCTCATCATCACTTGTTTTTAGATGTAGATGGTCCTGGAACAATGTACCAAGAAAACAAAGAGAAATCCGATTGCCCTATCCCTGACACTGAGTTAATGCTCCTATACTGAAACAGATAAGGATCAGACTGACGAGAGAGGGAGGATGTAAAATGTGCTCTCCTGGTTTTCCTGCTTGTCGTTGATAGATTGATTGAGCTTGCAGCAGCGGTCCACCAGATTGGCTCCAGCGAGATTGATAAATAAAAGATTTTTTTTTTCTTTTCTCCCCAGCTTGTCTTCTTTCCCAGGGTGATGCTCCAAAAGTGCAACATCCCTCTGAACAATTTGAAAAAGAATGGCCAACATACAAAAGCTTGTCGGTCTAAAACAATAGTTGTTTCACAGTGTTGCTTCACATTGTCTAAACTCTGCCAAAAACATGCAATAGCAAGACACCACTCCGATCTGTTGCTGGAGTAAATTGTTTGAAGTGAATTTAGATCTTTATTTTTACACCAGACAGCCACGTAATCTTTGCCTGGATATTACTGTTGCCAGGCTGGATAAATGACGAGGGTTACTTACTTTAGAAGCGCATCTGATTTAAATCCTATTGCTCACATTTCTGCACACCAAGCAGGCTAGTACCATTTTGCGTAATGTAATGAAACTTCCCGCTTGCCAAAGCCATTTTGAGAGCTCACCCTCCTCTGGGGACTGACCCAAAATCACACCTGTCACTGAGCGTGCATCGGCATCCCATCGTTTCTGTCACACACGAGGCGCAGGTGAATTCCCAGTTTTACACTTTATATTTTTCTCTTGATCTTTTCTTATGTAAAAGTACATTATCAGTAGTCGTCATTGTTTTAGTTTCCAGGGCCAACTGTAAAATGGTACCCGCTAACAATGTGACACCTTTAACATCCAGATCAGATCATGCGTCCCATTTATCACAAGACGACTTAAGAGAGTGTCTCTCCCTGAAGCAGAAAATGTCAACATCCAGTGTAACTTTGCACCGCGCATTCACATTGACTGAATTCCCTCAAGCTACAGAATACATTTGCCCTGATAAAACAAAGAAAAATGTGTTGTTCTGTTTACTATTTTTATGCCAAAACAAAGACATGACGTGAACCACTTTCAGGAAAAATAAATGAAAACTGCAACGAAAGTCAGCTGCAACATGGCATTCAGCAACCCTCAAAGTGAGAGCATTTTGCAGCATAACAAAGCAACACATGAAAGCATGAAGAGATGCATTCATTGGCTAAAAGATAGTTATTGAAATTAGAAAGAAAGTAAAAGTATGCTGCATCAGTAATGACAAATAACAGCTCGGCTGTCATAAACAAATTTGAACACTCCTATGATTTCCAAAAGGGCTATAGCAATTTTCATTTATGAATATATTTTGCAAAGGCTGATTCAAAATGTCAGATTCCTGGGTAATGTTTGCGTTTGCAGTGATTTGTGCATCTTTGTATCTCCTCTATAGCCTATTGTGGGTAATCATAGATGCACTTAACGCAAAGAAGAGCTGAAGTCATCACCCACTGTAGGGATTTTTTGTGCTTGTTCAGACTTACATTAGCCATTAGTGTGTGTGCCCTTTGCGATCCGCAGAGTGCATGCCTATTAGTCCTGCCCTAAAATAACCTTTTTCTATACTGTCCATGATTATTAGTTTGCTTTGGCTGTAGGACTTAATGAGTGGAGTCAGATCAAAACAAAGCAATCATTTCTGGTGACCTTGACTGACAAAATGAAAGAGTGGACAGTAGATGGTGATCTGCACTTTTACCGCACAATCCAATAATTAAGTATTACTTCCCGAAAGGAAATATTATCTTTGGCAAAAATACAGTAAGAGAGGGAAATGCGAAGAGTGTCACTGAATGCTGACAGCTCCATCCCATCTCCATACCGGTCTGACAGAGAGGCATTTGTCAGAGAGGCTGCGCTGTGAACTATAGGGGCTATCTACTGCACAGATACAGTGCCTGCTGCTGTCTCCTCTGTCAGTGTGAAATGTAGTTTGGTGAGATGATTGGAGCTTAGGGTTTCCATGATCCTGAAATAATAACTCGACTTCACTTACTCTGAGAAGTGATGAGAGAAGATCAATGTGTCATATGAAAGAAGCTAGAGGAGAGACAGGGAATGGAGATGGAGAGATGAAGCCAAAGTCATTTCAACTGGCAGACTCTCTCACAATTCAAGGACTAGAATATTTTTACAATGTAAAGATACTTTTTTTGTATTTCTTCTGAAGCTACACTGCCTGACCCAAAAAATACACCACCCAAAAAGGTCACATAATCTAATATGTTGTTGGACTGCCTTTAGCTTTGATTACAGCACACATTCGCTGTGGTTTTCTTTCACTTATGCAATGTCAGTCCATTCATTCTCATCAAGACCTTGTACGGATGAGGGGAGATTGTGACCACTGTGCAAAACTCTCTCCAGCACATCCCAAAGATTCTCAATGGGGTTAAGATCTGGACTCTGGGACTCATGTGTGAAAATGATCTCTCATGGTCCTTGAGCCTGATGACTCCTGCCATTGTCAGTTTGGAAATCTGCCCAAGTCATTAGGGAAGAAGAAATCCATTCATGTATAACCTGGTCATTCATGGTGTTCAGCTGATCGCATTCTTTTGGGCACATAGTGTTGCTGAACCTAGGCATGACCAACTACTGCAACCCCAGATCATAACGTTAGTTCAATCCAGGTCTTCTTCAGGTCTTCTTTTTTGGTCAGGCAGTGTATAAGGCCTTGGTCACTTAAGATACAAATAGTTTGAGGGTGAGTTATACCTCACCGAGTAATTTAAACTTTGTCATGCACTGAAACAAAAGGGGGAAGAAATACACTGCCGAGTTTGTTTGGAAACAGTTCTGTAAAATCTACATAAAAACTGTCTCTGTCCTTCAGGTGCTCCGCTTTCCCCAACCACTAAAAACATGTGCAATAGGGCCACTATAAACATGTGCAATAGGATTCCATCTAGGCCAAGACTTCCATGATAAATAGAGAATCTGGATCTCAATGGAACATAGGAGTTAAATGACGGGAATATATAAAGAGAGACTGAAATGTCTGTCGTGTATTTTCAACTTCAGTATGTTGCCAAAGAAACATGCTTATTCATAAAGTCTATTTGTGATCTGATTATGGAGATGCAATGAGCTGTTTATGCATGAAGGAAATTCATGGCACTTATTATGAAGCTCTACTTACAGCATAGTCGGGAATAAACTGTGAAAATAGATTTGAAATTTAAATTTCAAGGCTGTTATCTTGTCAAAAACTCTCACGCTGTAGGTGTTTGAGGTTGCGGAGGCTATAACGTGCCCATCTACCTAAATGTTGGTGGTTCAAGTTGTCTTCCACAGTTCATATTGTAATGCTCTTGTGTTCTTGGACAAGACACTTCACCTCCCTTGCCTCCAATGCAAGGGAGGAAAGTGCAGTGTGTGAAACAAAAGAGCTCAAAATCTCCCTGCTTGCACTTACTGCTTTCCCCACAACTTTACAGTGAATACTAAAATACCATTCTATTTGTTGTAGACATTATTGCCTCTGTAAGGAAATGTGCATTTGACCGATCCTTCAACAAGCACCTCAGGGAAGACTGACACAGGGAGAACATGCATTGGGTTTGAATCCTGGTTCAGAAAATTTGCTGAATGTCTCTCCCTTTACGCCCTTTCACCTTGTACTGACCTGTCTCATAGAGCCAATGGGCCAAGGACACATAAACATAAAATCCTTGACAATAGTAGTTAAGTAATTAGTGGTAAATTCCCACTGCAGTAAGTATTATGTAGAAATTGTACTGCTGATTCTCATAGTAATACATGGTGGTCTGGTAGTTTAGTATTCACCTTGAACATACATTGTGGATAACAGAAGAGATGATATCAGGCTAATACATAGCTGTTATACTCTCTTTAGCCTACTGATACGATGACATCACCTTCTGCCGCCTGGCTTGGATCCCTCTCTGCTGTCACAAGGAAGAGAAACAACATGAAAACCATCTAAACACATCACCGTACACATCCATTCTATCAGACGTGTTGTGCTGGTGGAGAGTGGGTGATTATAAGCCCCCATTGTCTCTTCTGCCTCATCAAGCAGCTGTCTAAACAGAGCCGCGTTTGCTCAGGTATCCGTCCCTGGCTCCAGGAATCGCTGTGTGTCCGACTTATTCCAAGTGTTGTTTTTGCATCAGTGGGCGTTTTTTTTTTTTTTTTGGGCACCCGACCCAGTTTGGCGCCTTTGTGTTTCTAATATTTATCTCCGAAGATAGAGGAAAAAATACCGCGCTCACAGACTGACAGGCGAGGTGTCAGAGAGTGAATGGATCGAGCAAATGGCGTTATTGTGGAGGGCTGTTTGGAGGATATGAGGCCACATCGTAACTGAGCAGATTGAGACGGTTCATCTGCAGCCAAATAATGTAGGAGATTTCCTTCATTCACATCCACGGCAGGCTATGCACAAACATCTTCTTTTCTAAATATGAAATTACAGTTTAAAATCCAACATGAACATAGATACAGCAGAGAAAAACAAACAAACAAAGAAAGCTACACAATTATTTTGATCATACACTGGGCGGTCACAAAAAAAAAGTCACCCTGAATCACCAGGTCAATCGGTGGATTACTTCTTCCCTGATGGCGCACGGGCATATTCCAAGATGATTCATGGGGCTCACATTATGAAAGAGTGATTCAGGGAGGCTGAGACATCGTTTTTCACACATGGATTGTCCACCATAGCGTCCAGATCTGAACCCCATTGAGAATCTTTGAGATGTGCTGGAGAAGGCTTTGTGCAGTGGTCACACTCTCCCATCATCAATACAAGATCGTGGTGAAAAATGAAAGCAACACTGGATTTTTTGACTGAAACAATGCCACAGCAAATGCGTGCTGTAATCGAAGCTAAGGGTGACCCAATGAAATATTAAAGCATGTGACCTTTATTTTGTGGCTATGTTTTTTTTGGGCAACATATATTTTGTGCTCTGAAAACCACTATCTGAGTCCATTTGTGATTATCATGTTTAGATGTTCTGAAATGTATGTGATTCCTGTCTTAGTTTAGAAATTCATGTTTCTGTCTCCCAAGTGCTACAGGTTAAAGATGTGGCCAGACAGTCTCTACATTTTGAGCTTTGGTGCTGGTCTGGGGGCCAAATGCTTTTACATTACTACCTCATCAACTAACATGTTATAGCGAAATACAGCTGTATTAAGGTTCCATGCCAAAATAAAGGTGTGGTTGCACAGTTAACACCTCTGCTAAATGTATTGAGTTGAATGTTTCACTGCATTGACCACCAGTCTGTGGCCCTCCAAGCCGTATGCACTTCAATATGCAGCCTACGACAAAAACGTTTGGACACCCCTGAGCTAGGCTAATGGTCTACCTGTAGGATTAACCGTTTGTGCAACCGAATCTTAATTTTAAAACATGAATGACAAAGAATGGCACTGCTTATTGGAAAGGTTTTTTTTATTTTTTTTTACAAAATTGTGCAAAGAAACATATTTAACCTTTATCTGCCTTTTGTAACTTGAACATCACTTGAAAAGTACAAAAAACACATCTTCTTTCAGATGTCTGGTAATCTCAGCGTAATGTGCCATGTGTGCAGAACGTTTTATTACAACTATAGCACCTCGTATCTGACATGAGGCACGAGCGGAGCCTGGCTGCCGCTGCTCTGACAGACTGCGCTCATGAAAAAAGCGGTGACATTTGGCCATAGCACCAGCAGTGGCCCCGACTCGCCTAATGAACTAACATGTTGGAGCTGGCAGCATTAAGCGCACCATTTATTAGTGAGCGGGGAACATCTCCCAGGGTGCACTTGGGCAAGAGATGACAACTGCTCTACACAGGGCCGAAACACAGGAAGCCTTCCCCACAGTCTGCAGTGCTTCTATAACGTTAAGTGCTGTTTACTTCTCGGACAAAATAATAGGTATTATCCTAAGGCAGGGGGGAAAAAGTGTCATTATGGCAAAGGAAATTTGTCAAAGTTTTTTTTCTTGTCTAAATCATTGACATTGAAGGGTAAATCGCTGGAGCAGATTGTAGCTGAAAATTGTTGTGGAGGAGAAAAAAAAGGGCGCAGCTTATCCTGACATTTATTGTGCACTGTTGGGTTGAGTGGTTCGTCTGTCATCGTCAAACCTGAAAGACAGAGGAGGAGAGAGGCAGACATTTCAGACAAGCATGTCAAAAGGCAGTCAACATGGCATCTGTAAGCGCTCATACTGTACATGTGCCATTGATTCAGCCGATGTATGACAAACGGCACTTATTGTCCTTGCTCGACCGCAGTTTGTCTATATAAGTATATAAGTGCAAAGCCTTTGAGCCGCCTGAGCCTGAAGCCTGACATTTTGGCCACATCAAGCGCACTGCAGTAATTCCCCTCAATCCACTCACTGTCTGTTTATGAAGCCTCGAAGTCACTGCCTGTCAACACTGGCCCCTCATCCGCTCTGATGTTCCGAGCAGCAGCAGTCAGATGTCCTTGAGATGGAGCCCCTGGTCCAGCCTCACTGTTGTCAATAACCATACTACATGTATTTTTCAGTGTATTTTTTCTCTCTCTTTTTTTTATTTTTATTTTTACGGCCTTTATTTCCATTAAACATAAAGGCATTGCGGCTTTGTTAATGTAGCGTTTGCTCAGGAACTACAAAATCCGTGCTCTTATCATGTCAGGTTCATTTAGAATTTCTGGTCTGTTCTGAGCTACGTCGAGTCAGATGGCCTTGAGTGGTCTCACCTGCACCTTTATTTTGATCTTACAAAGCTTTATTGACAGAGTAAAGCGATGGTACATGAGACATTTTTATAGACCTGATAGCACCTGATTTTTCCATCGCAAAGTTCCCCTTACATCTTTAACGTGTCATGTAATAACGTAATAATGTAAGCTTTTATCTCATGATGTAGGCTATTAGATCAGAATAGATTACAATTTTACAGGTAAAAAATACAACATAGGAGCTGCTTTCCATTTCCTAAGATTTAACTTCATGTTGAGGCAATGTTTATGTTTAAGCATTTAAACGCGGTTCACGAGACTTCAGCTCAGTCTTTTCAGTGAGACATGGCAAACACTGTTATCCAGGAGCGCTTGAACTTTTGACCAGTGACCAGCAGAAACCGCTACACAAGGTTATTCAAGATTCAAGATGTTTTATTTGTCAAACCATGTGAATGATTTGAAATGATATTTCTCTCATCCTTGATTGTGGAGCGGGGGGTGGGGGAAGAGGGGTGGGAGGGAGGGCAGGGAGTTCAGCTTCCCGATGGCCTTGTGTATGAAACTGTTCTTCAGTCGACCGGACCTGGCTCGTAGAATCCGCAGTCTCCTCCCTGAAGGCATTACCTTGAAGAGACTGTGTGATGGGTGCGTAGGGTACCTGGTGATTCTGACGGCTTTGCGGGTGAGACGGGTGGAGTACATGTCCTCTCACGATGCGCTGGAGGCTCCTTCGGCAGGAGGCAGTGCTGGCGCAGTGCCACACAGTGATGGAGCTGGTCAGGATGCTCTCTATAGTCCCTCTGTAGAAGTTGCACATAAGGGAGGCTGGGACTCTAGCTCTTCTTAACTTGCGGGGAAAGTAGAGACGCTGATTACTTTTCTTGACCAGTGATGTAGTGTGCATGGCCCAGGAAAGGTTCTCTGTGATGTGCACACCCAGCAACTCAGTGCTGGTCACCCTCTCCACTGCAGCACCGTTGATTGTTAGAGGAGCTAACAATCAATCAAATTTACAATGCCTTGTAAAAGTAAAGTTCTATTAAACTGGAGATGATTTTCTTTTGTCCAACTCAAAAGAGTCTGTTCGGCTTAATTCCGACCGCTGCAATCTGTCAAAAATAGACAAATTCTTGCCGCAGAACCGGAAATGTGATGGAAACATATCACATTGGTATAAACTCTCAGATTTATCTAATAGTTATGTCAGATATGCAGAGGACGAATCGTAGACATGGCAAATTTGATGTGAGAAAACATGAAGTCTTAATATTAATTCTTTACCACAGTGATATACTACGTGCTTTTCGAGATACTGTATGGCATTTATTATTTATGAAACAAATGCACTTCTCATGATGATGTGAGCAGTACTGTAACCAGCAAGGATTTGATTATGTATTCTGTTCTCATGTAAGATTTCTCCAAAGATGCAAACTATCCACCGAATAAACAAAAGATTAGACTTTGCATAAGCGAGACATGGTAAACAGGCCCTTTTGTAGCTCAGTTTATAGAGCGCGTACCTTGATGCATCCCTGCTACATTTCCGTTCAACATCTGTAAACACGCTCACGTCCGTCCTGGTATTTTGAGCCAGACGTCCTTGTGATAGACGCGCTCCAACCTCCACCTTTTCAAATGATCTGTTATGGTCTTGTTAAGGACAAATGATTGGACAGAATTAGCCACAAAAGCTGCTGTGTGTGTGTTTGCCCGATCTCATCCTAACGCTCTTTTAAAACAGGCTAGTCCAGATGGTGTCGTAATATGACTGCACAATGTGTATTTCTTTCTCACATTCTCCCTATGCATCTCCTCTTATACATACAGTATTTATGCATGACACTCTTACAGTAGTAGGGGGAAGGCTCATCGCTCACAAGCAGTCCCATGTTATGCAAATTCAGATTCCCCCCCCCCTTTTCCCCCCATGATGTTGGCAAAAAGGCAAGAATGGAGTCTTCCTGAATGTAGTAATATAGAAAAATATCTCTGAAATACTAGCATGGTTGTGGATTGGTATCTATGTGGCATATTGTTTTATCAAGGAGTTTATTAACCTCTTACCACCTGCCTTAACGGAGTGCATTTTCTCCAGTTCGGCTTTACCCGAATCTAAAAGCATCTGAACCGAAGCTTATAGGCCAGTGTAACGCCTCAGTTGAAAGCTAAGTATTCCTTATGTTATTGTGTTATGTTGTGTTATTGCCGTGTTGTGCTGTTTATTGCATTGTTGTCACATTTTGGCCACATATTTTGTAGAATTTTTGTCACATTTTTGTTGAATTTTTGTCTCTTTAATGGTTGAATTTTTTTTTTTGGTTACGAGGTTCCCGGAATAATATCAATGAAGAATAAGTAATTGATTTTAAACTCATAGAACAAGAAGAAGAACAAGAGCAACTACAAAGTAAAAAAAAAAAAACTTGGCGGTGATAGCAAAGAAGGCATAATGTATTTAAACCTAACGTTAGGATTCCTGCAGTTATCGCCAATCCCCAACATCTCCAAAAGATTGAGCTCATAAAAGACACACAATAATAATAATAATAATAATAATAAAATGATGCATTAGTCTTATATAGCGCTTTTCCAGACGCTCAAAGTCGCTTCGCAATTTGGTGCATTATTCATTCCCTCCATACTGCGAGGCAACCAGTCTGCGCACATCAGCCACTACCACCAACCACACACACACACTACTGTACATTTGCCAGGCTTCCTGGTGTTCCCAAACGGTCTCCCATTCAAGTCCTGCCAAGCCCTTCCCTGCTTAGCTTCCGAGGTCACACGGCTTTTTTTTTAACATGGCTTCTTTAAAAAAAATTTTTTTCTTCAATTAAAATAATAATAATAATAATTTGCCACATTGAAAATGCCCTAGGAGCATCCTGGAGGCAGGGCTGGATGTCGGTACTACACCAGTTCACCATTTATGCTGTCGGCTATTTCAATTGATCTTCTATAAATTAGCATTTTGCGCAAGCCTGAATATCATTTGGCAACAAACTACTTTGTGGTTTTAAGCTATTACTCTACTGGCTCGCAGATAAATGAGCTGAAGAAGCAACAAAGCAGAAACCTTACAAATATACAAATATTTCTGACATCCGCGGCAGCAATATGAGTGTACAATTCTGTTTTGGAATATTTTTGCCATTACTCGTCAGTGGATGGCACCGGTGTCTCAATCTGGAGCCCTGGTACCACAAAATAAAAATGTTACACACTATGGATTTAATGATGAAAGACGATGCACTACACAGGTTGTAGTTGTAAATGAGAATTGGCTCTCAGTTAACCCCACTTTGTTAATTAAAGGCCAGATAAAACAAAAGATAAGCTTTCCATAATGGAGGTTTGTAGTTTGTCTGACATTGCCTACCTTATTGCTTCTGTGCCTCCACTGACTGTTTAAAAAGAGCATTTGATCAGATATGTTGCCATGCCAACACATGTTTGGACACACAATACGGAAAAGGTGAAAAGATTGAGAAAAAGAGTAGAGCAACATATGGCATTTATTTTCAAGGTTTCCCGCAGTTCATCGAAATGAAGCCAGATATCATTATTGCTCAAATCATATTTGGCTGTGAATATGCTACATAATCAAACAGAACGGCTTTCTATAGATGCTAAATAATTCTAGATAATTTGTGAAATCCTTTTTGGTAATCTGAATGCTGGAGGAGGGATAGCATAGGCATTCCCTTTCAAAAATGCCTCCACACCCGCAGCGGCTCAGGGAGTTGAGCTCTTGGCGAGGTGGAGGCTTGCTGGATATGAAAATGGATCTGAGAGTGCTTTTGGCAAGGACTGCTCAACATCATTGGCACCCAATCTGCAACAGTTCTCACTCCAGACCATAGAGCAAATAAACAGCCAAACATAACAAGAAAATACTTTACAGAGGGCAGCTGTATTCACCGGGGGGAATCTTTCACTACAGAGTCGTACAGTAGTCTGCTATTGAGCTGACAGGTATAGGCTATTCAATATAATGTTCAATTGACTTACCGATAAAGCTAGAAATTATGGATGTATACAATAAACCACACAACGACACAGTGAAACTCACCTGATAAATTCTCATCAGATCTGGTTTAGAGACCTCTAATCCAAAGTGTGAAACGGCCGACTGCACCTTGCCTGGAAAAAGAAATTAATAAATGTCCTGTGACTGTGTTTTTGCATTGAGACAGCATGATGTGAGAGTCCAGTTATTAACAGGCCAGAAACTGCTTGTTCATAGATTAATCGAATGTCTCAGCGATGGGCTGAAAAACACACAGTTTAAAAAAAAAATCTTTGCTCTGGCTTTAAGCACGAGGTGATCAGCAGTTATATTTCAGCAGCTACAATAACTGACTTCTTTTGACTGAGAATTTCCACATATATAATTAAGAGTTGAAGACTTTACTTTTTGAGCAAGGCTGTCACGATCCTCTAATGAACTACTTCAAAATGCAGTATTGTTTGAATGCAAGCCCTTTTCCCTCTTTGGTCTTCGTTATTTTAATTGCACGTCTCTGCTTTATTGTGTTTTAATAAGCTGTCAGGAGCCGCTGACTGTACCACTGTAGTGTATGTAAATGAGCGTTAACCAAGAATTCAGGGGAAAGTGCAGCCAGATGGAAACTGCTTTTTAATTCTTCATGAAGGCTGAACAAAAAGAACCATGAGGATCTTCTTCTCCCGACGCTGGAAATCTATAGGAGCCCACCCGTCTATCTGTTCAGCAGGTGATAGTGCATGCTGCTGCTCTGTAGCATTATTCAATTTATCTAATGCTGGTTTTTCAAATGTGCCATTTTCCATATTTCGGTATGTTAGTTTTGGAACATATACAGTGTATTATTTAACAGCTCTTTGTGGTTGGACTTTTTTTTTTCTTGCAGCTTCATATATTTGCACAGAAATATCAGTAGCACATCTAATTTTTCTTCACATTACACAATTAGCATATTTTCAATCTAGCACCGTCACCACATAACCACAATTAGTGCTAACTATTAACTGATGAGTAATAATCGTCCTCAGCGTGGTTACTCATATTAAGCGGTAATGTGGTGTGCCTTACCCATCTGCTGAAGAGGGCCTTTCCAAAGAGCAGGTTTCTCTGAGGTGATCGTCTGTGGCTGTAAGCACAGCACACGTATAAGAAGAAACCCAAAGAGGCAGATTCTGTTTCATTAGTCATAAATGCTGCACATGTCAACACTGTATAAAAAAGTAAACCAATCAAGATTTTAAAAGGTTTATTTAGTAAAGTTTATTCATCGCTTTAGAAAAGTTTAATACATCTATTTTAACTTGATGTTATGATACTTTTAGTTAAAAGAAAATTAGTGTCTCAAAGTCTGGATTTTAAATGGCGCAGGTTTACTTTTTCAAGTGGATGTTAGCATTGGTTTATTGCATGTTATGTTACCTGGTTAGTGTTTAGTCTTCCCTTCAGTCCACAGATCTGTGGCCTTCCCAGAACTAACAAAAGAGAGATCGCTAAATGGACTGGTGCTTTTGAGTTTAGGTGAATTACAGCAAACAGAGCAGAGTTAAGGCATTATGATAGTATATGGTACAGTATAAGAGGACTTCTTACCTCTTTTAAGTGCATCTGATTATTGCTGTCAGCCTTCACATGGGAGTTTAGAGTGAAACTGATTTATTGAGAACAGAAACTTTAAACACTTGATTATGCGGTTTATCTTAGAGGCCTGTTTAATGTGGGTGATTGTAAAGTTGCTAATTTAGTTGGAGTCTTACACAGCAGTTTATGTTGTTTTTATTAAATGCTTTATGTACAAATACAGTTTACACACAGAACAAAGCACGCGATAGAAATGACACACTGTACTGTACAGGCTAACTGCGCTCCAACCAACCAACATCTTTATCACAATGGCAATCGCACACTTGAGCAAACAGATCTTTAATACATGGTTTAAATTGGTCTTTAGTCACTCATTATTTAAAAACGTTTCATTTTAGATAGAGGGAACAATTCAACTTAATATTAATTATTGTTCACTGTTACATTTATTATTTTAGGAATAATATCTTGTTTTGACCTACCTACTGAGTTAAGTTATGGTTTCCATGTGCTGCCACTTGTAAAGTGAGAGAAAAAGCAAGACAAAATTAAACATTTCAATTCCACTCCCATCATTCAGAAGATTATAGTAAACGTTTTATTGTATTGAGTATTTGCTGGCGACACAAGGAAACCATGGTTCAGGCCAATTATGAAGGTTTTGATTGGGAAGTAAAAGCAGCATTATATTACATAATTAGAGATTGTGCTTAGTATCCTTTAGCTACCAAATGAATTTACTGCGGAAACGTTTATTTAGTGTGCTTTCAGTATTATTACTCAGTAATTACTTTCTCAAAAAAAGGTATTCTCACACATTTTAGGACACAGGAAAAACATATCTGAGACAGAGGTCAGATGCAAGCACCTTCAGTATCGACCGTAGGGATGTTTTCTGAAGCCTCCTCGTGTAAGCCGTAACACGGAGCTTTGAGAGCGGGGCGCGAGGTCGGCCACTCCTCCTCTGCAAAAGAAGAGGAAAGGCTTTTACTTTGCACAGACACACTTACACAGTCAGAAGAAGGCAATGTACCACAAATATTTCTCACAATCCTTTTAAACCAAAGGCAGAAAACTCCAAGAAAAAAACCCAACCTCCATTTCTCCTCACATAGTAGTTTGGAAAGCACTTAGGTTTCCTTTGGAGCAGAGCTGAGACCGGACTGTCAGCATTTCCTTCTCTTAAATCCAAATTACATAAAGACAGCCACCTCTGCTGCATGGCACACCGCTCCGCGTCCAAATCAGAAGTGCTCACGGAGCAGAAAATCAAATCGTTGGCCCTTGGTTTCGGCTTGGTCTGACCTCACCAGTCCAGTGCACACTCTATGGAGCTTAAAGTGAATGAAGCCGCAAACCTGCTGTGGTAACTGGCTTATTGCAGGGTCCGATGATAACACAGTTTGGCCTGTTTTTGCTCAAATTACACCTGGAGCAATAACACTACATGTTATTGTTTCCTGGTTCCGGACACCTCCTTTCCCATTTGGTCAGATGCCCTTCCTCTCATATCCAGTTACATTATTGTGACCTGAGAGGTGTAGTAGCGTGAAGAACACAAACATGTGCCATTATTTTCTTCTACCAAATTAATTGTTTTTATAATATTATCATTAATATTTGTGAGCGCTGAGGCAACCAGTCAGGGGTAGTGGGCGTTGTACCCGCCGCGTTACTACAGCTTGGGATATAATGTTTAACAATGAGTATATGGAAGAATGATTGTTAATAAGCCAAGGAGCCAGACACTCCATCACTGACCACTGGTTGCATCTGCTGCTCCTCTGGCACAGTTTCAGAGCATTAGCCACAGAGCAGAGTGGTGCGTGCCCCTCCCTGGGCCAACCGCATCAAGAGCCAAGTGGAAACACATGGCTCTCCTTTTGACTCGGCAGCAGCTTTTAAAAATCACAAACCACATTAGTTCCTATTGTTTGCCATTGCATCAAAATAATCCAAGCATCATTGTTCAAATATGAATTTTTAAGTGCGCCGATGAAAGCTGGTCATTACCTTCAATAACAGAGTTCTCTGAATATTGTTTGGTTAAAGTATAATGTTTGTTATTCAAAGCTTGTTCTCTCGCCTCCACCTTCTTCATATTCATCAAACCATGGTGCAAAGAAAGTAAATTATTCCAAGGCTGTACGCACCGTAGCTGGTGTAGGCGTCTTCACTGTTGGCATGTGGATATTCGTAATAATCTGAGACACTAAAGAAAGAAAGAAAGCATGAGAATAAACATGTATAACAAGGCAAAGAGCATGATTCACACTTTGTGCAATACATTTTAAATTTATAGAACAAGGTTGATTTATATTAACTTGTTAAAGCGGCTCACCGTGTGTGCATCTAAGGCTGTGGGGAACCCAGGGTGGTGAGGGTGCTGTAGCACCCCTGGTGGATACTTTATATATTGCAAGCAATGTATTTAAGGAACAGGCCACCGTTTTTTCACACTGGGATATGTTCTTACCTGAGCTTAGACGAGTTGATGCGTACCTGTCTGGTCTTAACGCGTGTGCACAGTCACGCAAAAAGACCAAAGTCGTTGTTAGCATTTAGCCTCTCCTCCGCGGAGTAATATCTTCACTCCTAAAGAATTCTCTGCGCGGACGTCG